>OY751313.1:15665251-16017751 GCA_963564615.1 Rhorus exstirpatorius | reverse complement strand
CAGGGATTTTTAGACAAATAGGCCAGAGGATTCTTAGCGTTAAATTCGGCAAGAATCTCACGAGGGATTCGAAATTTCTAATAGCTCGAAATTCCGCAAATATTTGGCTATCGGGTGAAAATTTTGTACACTGATAGGTTTACAAGACGTGGATCTGACAAGATTCACCTAAGAGGTTCGAATTAAAAAAAAAAAAAATTAATTAGAAAAAAATTTGGGTCTTATTTTCGATTTGAAAAGAAGATTTTTCAAAGGGGATTGACATAAAATTTTGTAGAAATCGATAAAAAAATTTCCAGGTTTCGTTAAATTTTTTAATTTTTCAAATGTTATTGAAAATGTTGTCTTTGTATTAAAAAGCCTTTAAAATGGAATGCTTCTGAGCGATTAAAAAAAATGTCCTAGTCTCTTCCATGCGCGTAAGTTATTCTTGAATTATAAGAGGAAATCTGAACTTCACACACATACATTTGTCTTGGGAATTATGGTAGAGTCACTCATGCACATTACATATATTTAAAAAAAAAAAAACGTCATTTTATTTCAAATATGATACTTGGACTTTGAGGAACATTTTAAGTACCCTGGAACTAAATGAGGTTTGCTCAGATTAAAGTTCCCAATTGGAACTTTAATTGGAGTTGATTGGAGTTGAGTAAAAGACAAAATTAAAATGTTTTGAACATATTGAACATGTTTTGAAATAAAAAGTTCGTTGGGTGTATAATAAATTCTGGGAGAACTTTTTCAATCGAATGAAAACGACTTTTTTTTTTTACGTTGTGTCCAAACTCCTCCGGAATTTTGGGTATCATCAATTTCTTCTCGTGAAAAGACAACGTCGACTCGGTTCCCAAGAAATGCATTTGGCCCAAATTTATCATCAAGACCAAAAGTGCATCGACTCCTCTATATATCCTTGTAGATCCCTGAAACTTCGTATACGGTTTAGAATTTTTCTTTTCTTTTGATTTTCACTATACTCATTCGAATTTAATAATTTTTATTTACATCCGTTATTATTTATCAATAAATTTTGATGACTCGAGCCTGGAAAACTCAATTCGTAATTTCGAAAATTTTTCATCGATTTATTTTTACAAAAAGTAACGTCTAAACTCCTGAATAACAATTATAATTGGAATCGAACTATATTTTTTGTTCCAAATTAAACATATCGTGTGATGATCTTTCTTAAGGCAAATTTTTTTATTGTTATTGTATACCAACCGCGTCGTCGATGTTTATACGAATTAGCATGAGAGCAATCAATCAATTGTACAAATTAAAAATATTGATTCTCTATTTCGTGTGCACCGATCGTAAAAGATAGAGAGAAATTTTGTTCAACGTGCGTCATTGAACTTAAAACTTTTTTGTAAGATCATCGAGCTATGTCAATAAGAAAAAAAAAGAAAAAAAAAACAACGTTTCTATGCGTCTCACGCTGGGGAATCTGAAGAAAGAACTCCTTCAGTGGGCTAAAGTATATACATGTAGACTCGAAGAGGCGATCTCGTTACGACCGTAATCGTAATTGGAACTCGTAGCGGAAATTCCGGCAACGCACGCACACTCGCGATGATTTTTCTCCTTCGTGAAACCGTTTTCTTATATATATTTCTCACCTAACTCCCCGATTACACACCAGTTTTCCCGGGGATTATATTATACGCGGCGGAGAGAGAATAAAATGATAAAAATAAATAAATAAAGAAAAGAAAAAAAAAAATTACCAAGCTGTGAGCGTGAACTAAATGCATATATAGTTCTGCAATGTCGATCGAATTATTATTCCAGGACTGTTCGTGTATATATAATGCAATTGCGGTGCAGAGATTGCACTTTTGTATTTTAATGCATAGGAATTAATGTTTCCGCGCGCAAAAATATTCAATGCCAGGAACGATTGCGAGATAAAGATCCGGTTAAACACGAATAAATAAGCAAATCGAGGATAGAAAAATCATTTCACTTCAACTGAAGCGTCAAGTTTTAACAAACAAAAAAAGTGCGAATAAATAATTTTTTTCTCGCTACTTTGCTATTTTTCGACAAACCAATGTTACGGGTTTAATAAAAAAAAATCATTCACCCTTCGATCGGAGGTTATTTTGTGTGTGAGATTTTTATTTTCCTCCCTCGATCTATTTTTCAACTTGCATAAAAAGAACCACGTGGATTGTGTACCGATAGGATTGTACGAGGGATTTTTTTTTTTTTTTCACAACTTCAAAGTCCAAGGATTCGAGTGGGTTGTGGTCTCCCGAGGGAGTTTTCTATAGAAATTATACGTTCCCGTGGACCGAGGTTCTCCCACGGGCAAAAAAAAAAATTTACCCTACACACAATAATGATATCTCTTATATATACACGTCACGTATAAATCTCGTTATAAAATTGGATAAATAGCATGTAAATTTAAAATAAAAAAATTTCAAATCTACGTTAGATATATATGCGTGTGACCAAAATATTTAAAATATATCGAAATATAAATGTAAAGTATTGAAAAAAAATTAATATTTCCGCGATGAAAATTCAAGTAAGGTAAAATATTTCACAGAATACCGCGCCGCAAAGTATACGGGGATGTTTAATTTGGATTCCATTTGAAAGATCGATTGAGGTTGGTTAAGGGGTAACGCCACTCTATAACGGCTGAAAAAAAGGCCTAACTTTGACGATTTATTTTGGGAGTATGGAAAAAAGGAATAGGATTTCTTTTCAGAGGGTTTATTTAACACATATTGAAGTATGAAAAAAAAAAATTTTATTATCATTTTGATGCAAAATGGTGCCGACAGAGCCAATATTCGAAATCGCCTTTTTTTAAAACTCCTTCACGGGAGGACGGATTTCTCGTAAAGTATAAGACCTGGAACAAAAAACCAGAAAATTTTATAATCTATATAACATTGCCTAGGTGACTACGCAGAGGGGGTTTTTTTAAATCGAATTTTATAGAAATGGTGCACTTTTGAAAAAATAAATCGATTTTTGGCCAAAAAATAAGCAGTAAATTGTTAAGTAAATAAAAAAATAAAAAAATAAGCAGTAAATTTAAAAAAATGGCTACGTACTCTCGTAGAGAATGTAATTGTGAAGCTACTGTCAAAATTTCAAATCGACCCATGCAACGGTGTTCAAGTAATATGTCCTCCCATTTTGATAAAAGTGGTTTCACTGATGTGGCAAAATCGAGAATTGAATCTCTTTAAATTTTTTTTTTACTATAGAACCAACTGGATATTGTTTTTATGACCCTAAAATATTTTTAAGCAAAAAAAATCGAATTTTCCAAAATCCTAGAGTGGTGTTACCCCTTAAGGTCTGGAAAATTTTTCAAAAAAAAAAAAAACATGTCTACGTCGTGTTTTGATTTTTTCCTTTGCGAAAAAAATGCTGCAATCGTTTCGATTGGATTCGATATAGTCAATGCCCTCTGACTTATTCTAATTCTCTAATGAGACAGCTAAAACTTCATAATTCACTTTCTCGGGAAGCGATGTGCAAGTTTCAATTTTTATATTATTTTTTTTTTTACAATAAGTTTGAAAAAAAAAAATTCGTATATGATTTCTTTAGAGATAACAGTATACGTATGATCCAAACTCACAGGTGGTAGCGTAGGAATGCGTAATCGATAACGGTCTCTTCGCGCTCCGAGTCTCTCCTCACGCTCGTTCCTTGTGATATCCTATATATGTATATGTATAATATAAAGTTTATATACCGTAAATTTCCCTGTGGGATATTACCTACCAGTATTAAAACAAATATACATATACTTGAATATAGTACATAACTACGAGTCGTCGAGTCGAGTTCACACTAACCGTGTGCATAACAATATATGACAGACCGGGAAACGTTTTTTTTTTTTTTTTTTTCCTTTTTTTTTACTATATTCCCCCTAGGGCCTCGTCCAATTAACCAATTAACGGAGTAATCTCAGGCTTTTCCGTTCCGACCCATGCGTCTCTGGGGACATCGACTAATACGATGAGAAATATAAAGCTCTGGATGGGGAAAAAAAATCCGGAATAATAAATTAATAATTGTGATAATAGTAACAATGGGCGAGTAATCATCATTCATACCGGAAGTTGTATGTGGAGCAACGTATGGGATACGGGAGTTGACCCAAATTCAAAGCACTGGAGTTGGGGTTTAATGAAATAATCCGTTGAAGGCTTTTAAAATTCTTTATTAAACACGCAATTGTTATTATTATTTTTTTAATCATTAAACGAGATTATTATTGAGAATTATTAATATATTACGGCAAAGTATACATGGATATAGATGTACCGTGAGTTAAATTTAATTCGTCGACTTATGGTGTTGGTTTGGGTACAATAAAAACTCCGTGCGATAATCTGTTCATCTGTAAATGGGATGTATGTCTACTAATCCCAGCGAGAATAAACAATCTCAAGTTTTTAACAATAATAATAATAACTATTATTATTATCATCATTATTATTGTAGTAATAGCAACGGCAATAGTAATAGTACTAGTATTAATAGTGAGAGCAATGATAATGATAATGATAACAATAATACTTGCATTGTGTCATTGGAAAAAGTCGTTTAATCATCAATTAGATATACATGGTATGGTAAAAAAAAAAAAAGTAGAAAAAGCAACACAACTGTTCAAAGATGCAAAACTAGAAAGAGAAAAAAGGCCCGTCAAAACGGAGAGTATAAGGAAAACCCTGAAAATTAGAAACTTGCACATTATACTCGCTCCGTCGTAGTATATTTTTTTCTCTTCAATTCCGTGCGAACTGTCAATTTAATTCGTGAAAAGCGAACATATACTTAATTGCAGTTAGAGCCTTTGTCGTTAAGTACCTCCATGCCATAGCGGTGGGGATAGAGAAAGTGGCGTGCAGAGCAAAGGGGGTTACGTGCGACAGATCGCGTGTGCTGCTCACGCAGTAGCCGCAATTATTTTTCACTCACGATATCTCGAAAACTAAACGGTAAATCCTCTTCAGCTTTTGCGAGAATATTCCTATGGTACTTATCTACGATACTTTAGTTTTTTGGTCATTTCTCGACACCCGTCTATAGGCAGTACAGCGAAAACCGTGTCGTCAGGGCACGGCTGGTGCATAGTTTACGTGTTAATCAGGCTCATCTTGACTTGAATTATCTCGAGCTTGAAACGATAAATCTCTTTGTAACTGCGCGTACGGTTTAGATAAAATCATAATTAATACACGCGCAGAAGATTAAACAATTTCCCAACGCATTGATTCCATGGGGGTATACTACCTTAACGCGAGAGAAAACGAGATTTGGACGGTAGACGTTGCGAGGATCATACACGACCCTAAGAGGTCTCCTGCGCAGCATCCAACTCCACCAAAAAGTGGGTCAGACCTTTATCTTCCACTTCTTCTTATTCTTCTCCTTGTATACCTCTTAAAAAACATATACGCGCACACACGCATATATATATTCGTATGTACATATAAAATGTATCTATATATAGTGTACGCATTCTTTTACGGTACTCTCCAAGATAGTTCGCGAGTCTCTTCATTTTCTCATCGAACATAATATAATCTTCTCATCTCACGCTATCGTATGTTTTTGTCTTTAGCATCGGACTTTAGACACTAGGGAATCCTCGTCCCCCGGAAATGACGATTCATACATACGCGTATACATATTTTTGTGAAATTCTTTCGAGTAATATAATAGAAACAATAATAACAACAATAATCAAATCGCTCCCTCATCTTATACTTGTGTATATTATAAACGCGTACGAGAGATTGGTTATATTTTAGCCGGAAATCAATTACTCCAGATCACAAGTCTCTCGTTTGCAGGAAGATATAGATATATATATATATATATATACATATAGTATATGTGCGTCGCGGAATGCATTTTTTTCTCCGTTATAATCGTGAGTTCCAGCTTTAGTGGAACGTGAATTATAAGATAGGCTCGAACTCTCATTATAATAAAAAAATCTGAGAAAAGTGATTTAAATAACTAATTCGGATTAATGATAATAAGAAAGAGTCGATTTTGTTTTGAAAAATTAGTGTCAAGCCTAATTTCATTCTAATTTGGCGTATTTTCTAATCAAAAATCTATTATTTTTGATCTTTCAAAACGATCGAAGATGATTAACCATTTTAATGAAATTGAAATGGTTTATTACTGAAAAATAAAATTATGTTTATATTCGTTTACGACCCAGCTTTCGCCGGGTACACAAAAAATTGTTGTATAGACTCATCAGTTGTTCCCCTCCACGGAAATCTTTAGTAAAAGGCGAAAGATTTATGCGTGTGTTGAAGGGAAACCAGAGGTACCGAATGCCTCGTTGTCCCGATGATTTATCAGCTCCCGGCTGACGCACCGGGCACGAGAATGGCGAGTGAAAAGTCCCTCTCGCGGCCGACGATCGAACTAACGGCCTGATTGTTATCATTATAAACCCTCGTGATTCTCCCCTCGATGTGCGCATATATATAGGCTCTGGAATTTGAACCGAAGGAAGAGAGAAACTCTCGCATACTCGCACACCGTCAGACACAGCCAACGTTTTGCCGGAAAAAAAAAGAACGAACGCCTCGTCAGCCCGAGGCGATTTCACAGGCTGTGTATACAGTGCGCGAACTCGTTGAATCAGGCAGGTCGCTTGCTTTTGTCTTAAGGATTTAGGAGTAGGTCCATATTATTTTTTCAATACCGCGCTGTATCGAAAATTATGGCCATTTGGTAGATTGTATGTTAAATGAAGAAAATATTTTATTACTGTTTAATTGCAGTGATTAATTTTTCTTAAAATTCAGTGGATAACTTTCGAGAATCCGCTCTCGCGTTGATGTTTTTCAAATCTCGTAGTAATTCCAAGCGTTCCGTAATAATGACGCAATCAACATTTTAAATAATTTCTTTATTAATAATGACTCCAAGCTTAGGTAGATTACCGTTGATCTCAAGAAGTTAGAACTGTCGAGGTTCGGTAACACAAATGTTTCGTATAAAAATCTTCATGCGCATACCACTACCCTCTGATGATTACTAATGAAATCCGACCGTAATTATTGATCCGCGAATAGTTTATTTTCCGTAAAAGTTAATATGTTACTCGGTGCGTCATGACGCTGCCTCGCGTCTGCTCTTGTGGCCTGCTAGACAAAAGAAAAAGTCGTTACCCCGATGAGTTTGCGTGCTAATTTGGTCTGGATTAAGTCCTTTTTGTTACCCAGCTTGTGGATATACTTTATGTATATATATATATCACCGCGGAGCTCAACAGTCGCCCGGGCTGTCCCCGTGGCCATGGCCCAGTATAGCTCCCGGGGATCGCAATTCCCATGAAAGCTCCCACACTGATCGTTTTCTCGCACAATCTCGGGGTGAATCAACGAGACGTCGCGTATATGCAGCAGGCAGGGTTACAACTGTGGAGGAGAATTTGTGATTCTCTTCAGTATAATTGCCCATTCTCCGCCGCGAGTAAATCCTTATTATCGATTTTCCATACGTGACGACAGTGGTCGTATATATAGAGGTATAACGATCGATCGTGGGAGAGTCGAGGAGCTAGAAAATGATGAATTATAATCTATAGGATTTGCCAGGGGTGGAGATAGCGAGGGTCACCTAAGTGAAAGAGGCGTTTTTTGCTGCGATAAACAAATTTTTCACGTGCAAATTAAGCTCCGAGTAAGCTTTTCCGCGTGTCTGACGGTATAGTACTGGAAGATTTTAGAGCTCAGTATCCCCCCCCGCGAGCTTCATAGTGTTCGATATGAAATTCTGACTCTTGTCGCGAGAATAACTTTCGTTTCTCAAAATGATCATCATTGCCCCGATTTTTCATCAAGGAAGTTCGATCTATAGGAGCGTGTCGCAGGTGAAGTGCAACCTCTGACCGCGAACGTGATCATGGTAAAGTGGGTCTCGAAACCAGTGGTGTGCCACTTTGGTGTGTATATATACTCAATAGAGAGGGAGTCGTCGACCAAGAGACTTCTGGCGCGATGCTAATATGGCGCGACAATTTTCCCCTCTCGACCAGCTTGTCTACATATCGGAGCTCAACATAATATTTTAACCGTAAAATGAGACTTTCGCGAAAGTCTCGTAACGAGATAACGGTCGCCTGTAACGCAGGGGTGATAAAGGTTATCTCGATTTTGCTCGTGTGACAAATCAAATGGATAGATCACGGAAACCCTAGATTCTGGCAATTTTTTTTTGTTTGGATTCGAATGAATTGTAATTTCATCAAAACCTTGTATGCTTTTTAAAAATTACAATCATTCTATACGAATAACAAAAAAATACCATCGCTTTTGCTCATTCGGTTCAATTTGTTGTCATTTTTTTTTTTTTAAATTAATTCTCAATTTTCATTCAGACATGAAAATTAACATCCAAACGCCCAAATAAACTGCTGATAATCATTATTTGGCTGACGAAATATTCGTGTAAAATAATCGTAAACTCAAATCCAACGAATTGTTCTATTTGTTGGCGATGGAAATTTGTAATAATTTACGTTGTCATGAGAATCGTGACTAACCGCGTTTAAATGTAAAGAGGATGGGAAAAACAGGACCCAGATACGAGAAAGTTCGAAGCGGCACAGAGAGTCTTTTGCGTTGAATGGAGCGTGTGGGGGATGGAAAAGAGACGGTTATTCTTCGCCTTTTTTTTTCGTTTTTGTTTTTTTTTTTTTTTTGTTTTTTGCAACAGTAAGTTACATTCGATCGAGCAACGCACACACCGGGTAAAGCATTTTGTGAAATGGTCGAAGGCCAGCGTCTGACCCTGGCCGTGACTAACTCGAAACCGGGTCGGTATACCTGTCCTTTTCGTTTCCATTCTCGCATTACGAATTCCGTACACCATATCTCGCGTATAGTTCAGGGTATTTCATATATGCCACAGACACACATATGTATATTTTGTGAATTCCGTACATTGTCAACTCCATTTTCTCTTCGTTGAATTTCGTATCCGAGCCACGTACTACTCGCCCCACACGGACTCGTCTGAGCCCTGATTCGAATGATTTCCCCAGCCAAAAATATCCCCATACCAGATCGTTCAATTTTTTTGACGTTTTTTTTTTTACCCCCGACTACTCCCCGACCAAGTTCACATAATACACGTACTGCGAAATTTCAGCTACTTATAAGAATCCTTATACCGGAAAATGTCTGTGCACATCAGGACGAAATACAAACATTTTTACGTTCTATTTAAGGCCCACGCATCAGTTGTTTATGCCCCGGATAATCGGAATTTTGTAATTTCATTCTTGAAAAAAAAAAAAAAAGGTATCTTGGCAACGCTGCATAGTCTCGACAATAATAAAAGGAAAGCGACTCTATTTGTCGGATACGATAGTAAAAGGGGAAAAGCGTAGAAATATGAGGTATGGGTGATGTAAGCATATATTTGAAAGGGTACAGTATATTGCAAGATGGCGCTAGGTGTGGATGGAACAACACCAATGTATAATATGGAGAAGACAATTGGGGATGCCCACCATGGAATATTTGATAAGAAAAAGAGCGTTAAGGCATGTCAGAGAAGTGATAAGAATCGAGGAGATAAGATGACGAAAAATTTGCTCGTTCGAAGATATAAGGGCGATCACTAACGGTGAACCGTCTAAATGGGGGAAGAATGTAGTCAAAGTTTCAAATGATATGTGGGAATAGAAGACGTAATAACGATGATAAGGAAACGAAGAGATGTGCAAGAATAAAAGAGGGGCTAGAAAATTTGAAAAATAAAATTCTAAGGAAGGAAGAGGAAAAAATAAGATAATCGACGTATAATGTCGTGTACAAATGTATCATAGAGAAGGACGATATGCCTTGGAAATACTGATGGTCTGAAGAGGGGGTGAATGGTAGGTACAAAGAAATGTGGGCAAGGATAAGATGTGGCAACATAGGAAGGGCGGAAAATAAAGGAGAGAAGAATCGGAAGTGCTGGATACGATGGAGGAAACGATGGAGCATTTGTTAATATGTAAAAAAAAAAGGTAGAGAGTTAGTTACGGACAAAGCAAGAAAGAATGCAGAGGAGTGGATGGATGGAATTGATGAAGAGGCAATAAAGGGAGAAATGATAAATATGCTGCGTGGAAAAATACAAAAAGGGATGTGTGATTACTGCAGGGAAATAGAGGAGGCTTGTAAAAAAAAAAATGAGTACGGAGGAGAAGAAAAAGAGCTGGAGTGAAGTAACAAATGAAGATTAAGAGAGAAAGGTTTGAGAGCACGATGCGCAGGTCAAGGATATGGTTAGAAAATATGTAAAGAAATATATACGCTGATCGACATTATTTTGTAAAAAAACTTCACATAGTTATGCGAATAAAACACACTACTAACAATAAGAAAAAAAATGTCCCCAAATTTTTTTAACGACTTTAAGGTACAAATGACGAGATCAGTGTGATCCAAAAATTGTACACCTTGTTGATGCATATATAGAACATTTTTGAGCTACAATCATTTTTTTGATTTGCCAATGGGGTGTTAAAATATCCCAAAACATCCATCAGGTGTCTCAGGCTAATTTTTCATCGTTCATTGAATTTTTTAACGTCACAGATCAATAGATTTCTGACATTTTCTGCGTATATATTCTCATCGCTCCATTTCGTCGACCCTGGCTATTTTATTAGAGTGAAACTCGAGATTGCATCGAAATTATTCAATTCTCAACGATTTCCCAGGGTGGGAAATGTCCTGTGGATCGAGATTCCCCGATGTTTTGACCTAGTGACATCGTAATACGACAGCTTCGTTATTATCATAGGTGGAATTTATGTCGAACCTCATATGCACCATTGTCGTCATGCAGAATGTCTCATTTTCATACAATTTTATGAATGGAAGGACTTTCATCCCTTTTTTCAGAGGGCTGAAAGAGAGAGAGAGAGAGACTCGTCAATCTAATAGTCTGAGTGAATAAACGTTTCAACGCCCACGCTATACTCGTATAATTTCGTTCATTTACATTTCAAATGTTAAAGTTCACATTTACAATTAACGTTTTTGCTCTCCGTGTATGCTGCTTCATCCTCTGAATTTCTCATCTCGTCTGGTTTCACTCGTACGTCACTAGCAATTCATTTAAAATTCCGTATTATGTCTTAACGACATACTCGTCCCTCTGATAATCATTATTATTATTCACAAGATGTATCCCAGATGGATCAGAACGTATTTTGAATGATAAAAATTTCTGCAAAAACCTTCAACTTGCGACATTAAATAAATAAAAGTCAAGAAAAAGGATTTAAAAGTCTTCTTCTTTGTATATTTCTTCATTTTATTTTGTCCAGTCTAACTGACACGAGAAATAAAAAAAAACCATTGCTTGATAATGGACCAAATATTCGATTTCACAAGGATTGAGATAATCTTTCAACCGTGGTTCAATCGAATCTAAAGTTTTTCATGATTTTCCATAAAGTCAACGCGAAGCGCGTGGCTAAAGTGAGAGGTCAGATCCATCAGGACCACGCGCGGGATAGCAGAGAGTATAGCGAGGATTATAACCCGATGGGATTTATGTATACTATGAAGCAGTTTTGAAGCTATTATAGAACGTGTACGGTATATAAAGTTTGGTAATTTGCAATCCGGGGATGGGAAAGCTCTGAGGGAACTTGCGCCAGAAAAGTTCAAAGCGAGTGACTGATATATAGTACGTGTGGTATACACCCACGCGCTCATCATAAAATGCTGCAAGCAACTTCACAGTGAGGTTGATCGAACGGGGTTTCCAATGCCCGCGGAAAAGCTTATTTGACCCGGAAAAGCTTGCGCTGTGCGTAAAACTCGAATTACAACTTAACTTTCACCGGTTATGCCCGGTGAAATAATGGTGAAAAATGGGGGTAACGAGAATCACGAAGAAATATGAGTTTCCGCTTGTTCGCAGTAAAAAAAAAAAAAAAAAAATTGAGAAAAATCGTTTCTCGCGCATAGGGGCCATTGGGGATTCCGCGGGTGAAATTATAAAAAAAACAGCTTTCATGTTTCAACTTTGGAGACTTTTCAAAAAGTTCACCACTTTCATATTTTTTTTTTCTCAAATAGTACAAATTAATATATGGCTTTACACGTACAGTGACAATTTTGTGTACAAAAGTTTCTGATAAAATTGCATGAATATTCCTAATTAGCAGGATTTTTTTAAGCTCACGTATCTCACTCGCGTTCCCTCAAGTGATGCTTCATCGTGCATACTTTACTTACTAGGGTGTGTCGAAAATGGACTTTTTTTTTTCTTCGCTCCTACCACTCAAAACTTTGGGTTTTGACATTAAAGAGGTCCTCGTTCAAGGAGGGTGCTGTAGCTTGACGTTCAGAGGTCGCTCAACGAGGATTTAGGCTTCCCATCTAATTAATACGTAAAAAATATTGTTTTTCGTTCAAAATGATGTCAGGCAATCAAGAAATTGGCGAAGTCTGTGTTTCTTGGCTTATTTGAAAGCATGACTCATCCCCTAAACGATGATAGGTCGTTTTTCGACTTACCTTGTTCCAATTTTTTTTTACGCCACTTTTCGACCACAATAGTCACTTTTTCAAGTTTACAAAGTCTCCAAGGTATCCAATGAGTCCAAAATGAATAGCTACCAGTATTGATTGTTGATTCGAACATAAATAACCAAATCCAAAATTGGTAAAAATTTTTGGAATTGGTTATTTATGTTCGAATCAACAATCAATACTTGTAGCTATTCATTTTGGACTCATTGGATACCTTGGAGACTTTGTAAACTTGAAAAAGTGACTATTGTGGTCGAAAAGAGGCGTAAAAAAAAATTGGAACAAGGTAAGTCTAAAAACGATCTATCATCGTTTAGGGGATGAGTCATGCTTTCAAATAAGCCACGAAACACAGACATCGACAATTTTTTGGTGTCGAAACCTAAAGTTTTGAGTGGTAGGAGCGAAGAAAGAAAAAGTTCATTTTCGACACACCCTAATACTTACCCAGGCAAATGATTAAGATTTCGTAAGATTTTTAAGCACTTCGATATGGAATAAAATTTGAATAAAACCGATCATTTAGGAGATTCTCCAAAACTTTGATTTTGAATAATAATAATGCCGAAAAGTCATTAACCATGATTGTTACGCATATGGAAAACCGAGAAAACTCGGGGAATTTCTTTCCTCCTGGAATAATGAGGGAAAAGTCAGGGAATTTAGAAAATTCTCTGGAATTTTTACAGAATTTATAAATTCTGTAAACTTTTTCCAGAATTACGAAAAATGAAACCAACTTTAAAAAAAACTGAAAAGTATGAATACAAATATTTTTGTATATTTTTAATATTTATATTATACTTTATTATATACAACAAAAGTTACGTCAGTGCCAAACAATGAAAATTTCAAAAATTAGGGCAGACGTACCAGTTGTGCGACCATTGTACCGTTTGTCGCCACTCCGCATTTCCCTCGAATTTCTTAAAGTTTCAAGGCTATGTTCACTTTATCGAGCGTATTACTATTTCAATATTCAAGATGTTTCTGGACCACTATCGATTGCTTCATTGAATATCTACTAATTTATTTCAACGAAATATAACGAAATGTGTCAACGCTGAGCGATTTGTGTAGTTTTCTTGTACGGTTTCTCATATCCAAAGTCAGTCCGCCCCATCAAAAATTTATATTTTCTCAGTTGAAGCTCATTTGTCGGGTTATATAATTACAAAAAACTGATGTCTCAGCTAAAATTCCTGAAAAATACGTGGTGGCCAAAAGTGGTACATTCAAAAAGCGATTGTCCGATTTGTGGCCGGCTTATGGCCAATCCCAATTCGAAGCTTGGTGGCCACAACTGGTACTTTGGATGGCCAAAAGTAGTACAATTGTGGCCACAAATGGTGAAAATGACAGCTACAAGATAATTTCCTATTTTCTCATTTATCATGATCAGAAAAGATTTTAAATGATAAATTCGATTCTGTGTACCTTTTAGGTTACATCGATCACTTTTTCAATTCTGAATTTGCAATAATGTGAACACGACTGTTCGTAAATGAATGTTCGAAAATGCTTAAAGTGGCCACAACTGGTACGTCTACCCTAATTTACTCCAAAGCTCTAAAGCTACGCTTCTGCATTCGATTTGTCGATACACAACTACTCATTTATTATTGCAGATAAGCGATTATATTTACTTTTCATTTATTGGCACCGACATAAAAATTTCCGTTTATAATAAAGAACAGTTTCGGTATTTGCTTTTAATGTAGTTATTTTTTACTTTACAGTGCTCGAATTATTTTTTGTATTCCAGTTGTTTTTTTTTTATTTTTTATTTTAATATTTAACATTTTTATTTGACCCTAATCTCCCTGGAATATTTGCACAACCTGTATGGAAAACCTGGAAAGTTAGCGAATTTCTGAGTCAATAATGCGTAACAACCATGTTAACAAATTTGTTTTAAAAAGCTTTGTAAAAAAAAATCATCAGAGATTTTTTTTTCCTTTTTTGGATCAAATGAATTCCTTGTTTTTTTTTAATACGCATGCATTTTTTCGATCTCAAATATTAAAAAAAAATCAAAAAAGCGAGAAAATTCTGAAAAAATTTATACTTATTAAAAATTGTCAACAGTTTCATGACGAAAAAGAAATTTTTACCGATGATTTGTTAAAGAATTTTTATTGAACCAACTTTTTAAAAACTTCCTGGCGTTATTATTATTGAAAATCAATGTTTCAAACATCTTCAATATCGTTGATTTTTTCCAGATTTTTGTCACATAGTGATGTACCGAAGTTCTGATCGGATCAATCTTTTGATTGGGAATGTATACGCGATGCATCGAAAAAAGAAATATTTTTTCTTACAAAACGTGTAAAAATACCCTCTTAGGCGATCCTCATTCCCCCAAACTTTTCTGTAACTGAGCACAGAGTGGTTTAAAATCTGATCGAAAGAAATTTCCTTCTCGCAGGCTACGAATACTCTGCATAACTTTCCTTGCAGTTCCAGTGAACCTTTTTTCATATTGGATTTTTTTTCCCATTTTATTTGACGAGATAGAGCAGAACTTCCTTCTCTGGCAAGCCAGCGTGGGTGTCATCTGATGGAGATTTTATATCGGCAAGCCACGAGAGAGAGAGAGAGAGAGAGAGAGAGAGAGTTTCTTCAATTTTCTTTCGCTCATTACATCTTTATCCTCCCTCATTACGTCCATTTTCCATCGCTTGGTGAAGTAAAAGTCGGGACAATAGCCAACATAGGCTGCTTTCACAAAAGCCACTTAACCCGGTCCAGTAACATCCATCCACGTTGGATCTCTTTTTGTCATAATTATATGCCCGTAACATAATAAGAAAATAACATTTCCCCAAGATCAAGATATCATTGATTTATCGATCGATCAATAATAAATAATCATATAACGATCAATCAATTAAAAATACGTAAATTAATTAATTAATTAATGAAAAATCGATTAACCGATTGATAATAACACAAACATTATGAACAATTGTCTTAAACAATTGTGTAATTGATATTTACGGTGATGAATCGCTTAAAAATTTCGCCCAATAATTAACGAACAATTTGTCCGTTATCAATTTAATAGAAAATTAATATTTTTCTCAAGGGAATTAATTGGCAATCTTTCTTTCTCACTCTACATAATTTAGTGTGTGTCAAAATTTGTTTTTTTTTTTTCCCCTCGACAAGTGTCACAAACTGACGACGCTTCATAATTTGAATAAAACCGCGAATGAATTCTCTCGCTAAACATGCCCGATCGGAGCTGTACTTTTTTTTAAGATTGATTTGTTCATCGAAATTCTCGTACTTCATTAAAAAATAATAACTGTGGCGAAAAACGAGGCTTGTGAAAAGATTATTTACCGCTGCCTCATCGATGATAAAAATTTCCCTAAATAACTAAAAGGGGAAAAAAAAAAAAGAAAATCCGAGAAGGATCGAGGCTAAAATACATTCGATAATATTCAATGCTGCAATATATTTGTTTAAAAATATTTTTCAAGTTATACGCAATAATGACAAAATATTCATTTGAAACTTAAGTATCCTCATCAGGCATTTTCAATTGTCTCGAAACTTCGGGAAGCAAATTCATTACGTTCAGGCCGATAAAAATTGTTTTGAAAAAATCGTTGATATCGAGAATCTGGTTAACTCGGATCAATCACTCTCGGGATCCGGTGAATCGTAAACTCGAATGTCAAGTTCTAAATTTATAAATAGATTCGTGGCAGTCCGGTACACTCTATAACCGTTCATCGTCGGTCACTCGCGTCATATTTTCATTCCCGGAGAACTATATACATGTGTGCATGACGACAAAACGATCGATATGTATGCAACGGCTGACGAAAGCTTCCCGAAGGTGTTAATAGTGTGTCAACACGTGTCCATACATGGGGGATTCCACAAGATAAACGAGAGCTCATAGACGATGGTACACTAGGACCTCGATTTAATGGCCCTCGATTTAATAGACAGTGTCCCCACCATGTTGCATTTATCGATCGGTTTTTCGCGTGGTGGGAGATGGTGGGGGACGCTTAAGGAAGTAACGCAACTACCCACCTAGTCATAAAAACGTTTGACCTAAGTAGTACTTAACCTGGCAACGTCGCTTTTCGTTGATTGTGTGCGCGTGTATATGTGTGTTCAAATATGCCGTTGACAGCTCATCAGCTGTATCAGTGAATTTTTTTCGTATTCGTTTAATTTAATCGCCAGTTTAATATGCCTACAGAAAAAAGCCAAGATTTTATTGGAAAGTTAAAGTATAGTTATCGAAAAGGTGTACCGAGCTAGAATTAATCAGCAAGAAGCAGGCAGAAATGTTCGGAGTATTTACGGTACGAAAAACTGCAGAGACAGCATAGCCTCGAAATCAAGGAATCAACATCATCAAAATATGTTGATGTGAAAGAGGAATGCTGTAAATTTTTCAACGTAGAAACGATTGCCCATCAGCTAATATGCAAAAATTGTGATAATGTGCTGATAATTATATTTTAAATGTGCTCATCATTACGTGATAAAAAAAATTTAGGTGTATAGGTATCTCAATTATTTGAAAAATAATTGAGACTGTGTCAATATGCCAAATATTATTTCAGTAAAAAAATCTTCTACGTATGTAAGATAATATGTATGAAAATAAAATTGTATTTGAATACTTAATTTATTTATTTATTCCATTGACATTCAATATAATATGTCGTGTAAACAAAACAAAAAAATTATAAAAATATGTAGTAGTTAGACTGCACGAGCTGTCACGTTGAAATTTCAAAATGCGCGCTCATAACCTCGAATATGCGACGTTGCAATATTTTTAGCGAGGGTCCAAATATTCGCTATGAGTACTTTTTATTGTTTTTATTATTCCTGTCATAAGTCACCTTTGAATATTTTTAAGCCGGATAAATGATTATAAGTATTCAATCTCTCTGCTGTTTAAATTTCATTCTGATCTATCCATCAATTACGGAGATATGAGGAATAATGTACAGCTAACTCCGTGATTTCTCATAAGAGGCCATGTTGAATTGGCTTGTAAAGAGATAAAACGAATGACAAATATCTCGCGTAAAAACCCACCTCGGATCATAAAAATTTGTATGAGTTTTGTTTACATTATAATCGAACATTCTGCCAAGTTTGGTATTTTTCTGTCCATCAATTCTATTTCCTGCGTTACTTCCTTAAAGTCTCCCCGATCAGGCCCGTAGCACGGAGTGCCGATGCGCATATACAGCATGGGCGGACATACGCTACCTCGATTTAACAAGGCGCGATGCGGAGCCGGTCCCGCCACTGGCCGTTAAATCGAGGTCCCAGTGTATTTGGAATTTGTCTATAATATTTTTTGTTTCTTGCGGATTTTTGTGTATTAAGGTAGTCCTCGTGAAAATGCGTTTATAATGAGAATTCGTTGAAATTTATAGCGGACAAAAAGAATGCTAGTACCCAATTCCACGTGAATTTTAAAGCAGATTGACCGTTCCCAACTCGAGATATTCAATGTCAAAGTTAGCAATCATTACGTGTAGAGCATATATAGCAAGCATTGCTGTACCCCGATACTAGCACGGTTTTTAAAATATTACAACTAAACGCCTAACCAAATTTTGATAAAAAAAAAATTGTAGACGGGAGAAGATTATTATTCACATGTTAGGAAAAAAGAACAAAATTATTAACCGTTTCGTTTACGAACGACAATCAAAAAAATAATGCAATATGAATGAAAATTAGACGTGTAAGCTGCATTTTCTATGGTGTGAATGTATCTGAATATGCACGATTCCATGTGTAACAGCCATTTCTGTACAGACTCAATCAAAAGTTCGCTGCATATATGCATGACCACTAGGGCCATGTATATTTTATCATGTGGTACATAAGAAACTTTCTCGCACTATATTGTAGCACGAAGACTGCCTTAAGGATGTATGAGCACTAGCTTCACGATCATATAAAAATCTGAATTTTTTAGATGGTGTAGCAGAAGTGTATATGATAAAACCTGCAAAATTTCAAAGTGGGTCAACGACTCTTTACGCGAGTAATTAATTCGTGAAATCAAGATATTTATCCCACGCCATATACGAATTCTGGGCTGACGCAACTTTGAAACAGAAATTCGTATCTTTCACGATCAGATACGATCAATATTAAAACTGTTAAATGTTCAGAAAACTATCACGATTACATACGTTCCATAAAAAATGGGGGTTAACGAACCTTTTGACATACAATTATCGATTTTAAGGAAATTTTTCGCGTGTGTCGCATAGTGAGCGGTTCGACTCTCTCTTGTTTCATGCGTGCCCCTTGCTCACCGCGCTCACCCGCGCCCACGTTTCCGCTCATTTCCCGCCACCTTGTGCTCATACATCCTTAAACCCATCCCTGGGAGGGTTTATCGATCTTCGTCTTCATTCAGTCGGGACAGCCCATAAAAGATTATCATAAAATGGCACTCAAGGCAAATTTTCTAGCAAAAGGAATGAGAATTCGTAAAAAAAAACTAAAAAAACTGCTAGTTTTTTTACCTACTTTTGAAAAAAAAAAATATGGCAACATCACAGAATCACTTGGGAAGAAAATAACTTACTATATTTTCGCCTACTGAAAATACGCCATTTTTTTTTAAACTCAAATATAATAACGATTTTTCAAATAATTACACCACGTTTGAGCCTAATCTGAACGTAGTCCGTTTTCGATTTTTATAGCATAATTTTCGTTCAGGGTTATATTGATTTTTTATTGGTTTTTTTTTTTCGTATAAAGGTAAATGTACCAGTAGCCGCACACCTAGGCCCCATGGAAAAAAATTATACTTCAGATATATAAAAAATATATCTCGATATATAGCGGCAATAAGTTCTATATCTCTTATATATCTTGGATATATCTGCACGATATATCCGGGAGGATATATAATAGATATATTACGAAGTTATAAAAATATACTTTGCGGCAATAAGTTCGATATCTCTTATATATTTCGTATATATCTCGTATATATCTTGTAATATACTTCTTTTCCATATGGGAGGGACCGTCCAGATTGCTATACAAATTTAGAACGTAAAGCCTCATTTGTTCTATTGATGACTTCATACACCTTGAAGGTTATGATTTCGAGTTTCTAAAACACATGCAATGTTCATTAAAATATTACGTAATTTACTACTCTTACCGTGAGAAAGGTGGATAGCTAGAATGTACCAGTGTCCGCACAATACGATATTCGAATACTAAAAGCCCGAAATTCGAACACAAAATACTCCAGTTGGGTTTTTCGTTTCTTTCAAATTATCGATCGATTGTCATTTTTTTTCTCTAAATTTTTGTATCGAAACAATGAAGAAGATCCTGAAAAAATTTGGTCTTATCGATACGTTCAAAAATTCTTAAAGTGCTCAGCCGATAATTCTCCGGTACAATTTTATACAGTGCAAAAGCTCTAATGGATATTGCTCGATTGTTTGTACTTCTGCATTACGTCACGAAGGAAAATATTGGCTCGAGGTAATGTCTATTGGTATGCATGAAATATTCCACCCCAGCATGATCTTCAAAGACACCATGAACATTAATAATTCATTTGCCAATTAGTATAGTACGTGGGAACGATAAAAAAAAAAACTGAAACATTCCAATTTTTTAACAAAAGCTTCATTTCTTTGTAATCAATCAAATTATTGAATTGACGCCATTAGACTTGAATAATTTTTTTTTCTTTCATTACCTAAAATATATGTAAAAAAAAGACAACGAAATTCTTGAGGCGTGGGTGCAAAGATTTCGGTTTGTTTCGATGCCATACAAAGAATAAAAAAAAAAAATATCTGATGAAAAAATGTTCCGAAAAAAAACTCCAATCAGAATAAAATTTGAATCTCGTAAAAACAAGCATTAAAATCAATTTATCATGCAATAATTTTTTTCCTCGCACAGTTTTAAATTTTGAAGAAAAAAAAAATGCTACAACGATATCCATGATACGAAAATTTTTTAAAAAATGTCAAATATATTGAAGATTATTTTGTACTTACGTTAGTGGATCCCGATGATAGGAAAAAAAAATAATAAAAAATCATACGATATCGAAGACACCAAGGACATTGAGTTTCAACGATAATAATTCTCAAAAGTTATTGATAAAAAGTTGGAAAAAAAATATTTTCCAACCAAATAATCAGAATAATGTATCTTTCTTCCAAATGAATTTTGATAGTCGATCTCTTTTCTTTTCCCCACAATTTTTCCCAAAAAATTGTCTCGTTCGTTTCTACCGTTGATAATCGAAAAAAAAAAAAAAAATCAAATTTCTCGAACATCAACTTCGAAAAATTTCAAAAAATTTTTAATATCTTTTCAATATAAATAATTTGATATATTTTTATATGGACTCGACGAGAAAGTACATCGATAATTTACGTTTTTCTCTCAATTATTTTACAATCCTGTACCCTACTGATTCGAGTACCTCATAGGAGAGAGAAAAAAATTCATACAAATCTGTATAAAGCTCAAAAGGTGAAGGAAGTGCAAAAAAAAAAAAAAAAAATCGCCAAATTTTCGCAATGATTTTGTACCACGTGTACCAAAATCGAACGAATAAAAATTGTCAAATATCAATGAAATTGCAACGCAATATTTTTTTTAAATCAATTATAATTATTTATTGGCTATACAGATATTGCAAATGCCACGATTCACGTTTTTGAGTAATCGATCGTGCTTTTGCACAAATATTTACAGGGCTTTTCGAGAGTCTTCGATAATTAAAAAAAATAAAAAAATAAAAAATAAAATATATCGAACGATCTCTCGCGATATGTGGAGACGGTATGGAAATAAATTATTTTTTAAATATTTTTACGTATGAGTGGATATCACTCAATTTCTAAAATTATTTTTATAAAATTATTTATATAACATTTGCAAATATATATATATATATATATATATATATATATATATATATATATATATATATATATATATATATATATATATATATATATTTTAAAAATTCATTTGCCTATATATGTAATATCGAGCTATTCGCGTATAAAATAAATTAATTAGAGTTTGTGAATCACGTTGATGCTGTCACATTTGCACAATCTTTTTTTTTTATTTTTTTTTTTTTTTTAACGGACGGTTTTCTTTTTTTCTTTCTCGGCAGTATGGAAAAGCAAAGACCTCTATCACTGAGATCAATCGACGTTATCGGGTCGATCGTTGGACGATTATTTTTTTTTTTTTATTTTTTGTTTTTAATTCAGATTCAAAAAATTCAATTAACGAAAAAAAAACCCACTGCATGAGATTTTTTATCGATTGAATTTCTTTTTTTTTTATCCTTGGTCGATAAACCTCGATTTGTGCTCGGTCAATTTATTAATTTACATTTTTTTTATTTTTTTTTTTTATTTTTCACTGAGATTTAAGTCGAATAATTTGGGCCAATGTACCGTTAGAACTGAAGTATCTGGTTGATCCATTCGCGAAATTCGGAAATTCTCGTGTAGACACCCGGCTGATTTGGCTCGGCGCAGCCGATTCCCCAACTTATGACACCAGCGAGAATCCATCGTTTGTCACGTGGCCTCTGTATGACCATCGGTCCACCACTGTCACCCTGAAAGAAAACAAAACAAAAAATATTCAATGAAATTAACAAAAAAAAAAAATCAAAATTGAGTAAAAAATTGAAATTAGGTTGAAAAAAAAAATTAAACGAATAAAAAAAAATTACTCAAAAAACTTTCCCGAAGATGAATACGAGAATCGATTTATCGATTTTTCTTTCAATTTCTGAGATTAAACTTCAATTCCCTCCCGAGACTTTTTTGTTGGGAGAATTTTTAGAGATGAGTGATTCAAATGAATTAAAAAATTATGGTTTTTTTTTATCAAATGATTTTGTAACTTTTGAACGAAAATTAATTTTTATCTTTTGAACAAAAATTAATCAATATGTGGGATTGAAAGAGAAAAAAAAAGAGTCATGAACGACGAATTGTCAAATTTACCTCGCAAGAATCGAAGCCTCCTTTTCTCCATCCGGCGCATATGAATATGTGCGGTATGTGCTCTATGTAACCGGCGTTTCTGTACATCCCCTCGCAAACCGTATTGTTCACCACTGGAACGGATACCTCCTGAAGTACCGATGGTAATGGTCCGTCTAGAGAATTAAAAATAAAAATTAGGGAAAGGAAAGTCATTAAATTAAAAAAAAAAAAAAAGAAATATAATTATCATTGAAAAGAAAAAAAAATTTCAGTAATAATTAAATGGCACAGAAGAATAAAAAATATTATCATGGAATAGAAAAAAGGAGAAAATAAGTACCTTTAAATTTGATGAAAGAAAATAATTGTCATTGAATTAAAATAAAAAAACCTATTCCCTGTAAATTTAATTTAAAAAAAATAATTGTCATTAAACAAGCGAACATAATTATCATTTTATTTAACAAAAGAAGAAAATAATTGTAATTGAATTAAAAAAAAAACAAAACAACTTTATCTAAATGAGAAAAAAAATAATAATGACGTTTAAACGTCAAATAAATTTAAACTCTTTTGCTACCTTCGTAAAGTCGTCCCCAGCCAGTGACATAAGCCGTATGCCCGACGTAATTCTCGTCGTCGTCGGGCAGGCATATAGGCAAGAGATTCGGTTGAAACGGTAATACGGGCTCGTAAAATCTCAATAATGCGAGATCGTACTCGAAAGTTCGGGGATCGAATTGCGGATGGCTGGCGACTATCTGAACTCGGCGCTCTTGAAAACCGTACGGTTCGTCCTCATTAGCGAGATCGTGCTCGCCGATTCTCAGCAATAGATCGCTCGGTGGTACGCTTAATTCGTCGAACGATACAATATTAATTAAATCTTATGCATATTATTTTTCAACGATTCATCCAAATTATAATGAAGAAATTTTTAATTAATTTAATTGATCAACGAGCAAAACGTGAATAATCGACGATTTTGATTATAATAATTTTTGTTTGCAACGGTTATTTGGATTTTTCATTAAATTTTTAATTTTTCGAAATTTTATATCTTGATTAAAAAAAATGAAGATTTTATGAAAATTTAAGGATGTATCGGACGTACCTTGCCAACCAAAAGTGACTTTCGTCCACAATATTGCATACTTTATGATAAGATAAAAATCCGAAAAAATTCAACCACAATAAAGACGGTAAAAAGATTACTTTTTAATAATAATAATGCCAAGAAGTTGTCAATAAATTGTTTAAACAAAACAATGTTTAACAAATTTTTAAGGAAAGTTTTTTTTTTGAAACGTGAAATGAATTCGTTGATTTTTCTGACTACACGTGAATTTTTTAAAAAATTTCTTATCATCTTGAAATTTTGGTTTTTGAAAATTTTTTAATTTTGAAAAATGAAGGAAAAATCGTGAATTTCGGATATGTTTTCGTAAAAACGTGGTATATTACAATTAAGATTGTTTCCAGGGCATTGAACGAATAGTTTCGTAAATACGACCTTTACAAATTTCCGAAAACCGAAATTTCAAAATGATAAGAAATTTTTTAAAAAATTCACGTGCATTCAGAAAAATCAACGAATTCATTTCACATGACAAAAAAAACATTCCCTAAGATTTTGTTAAAAAATGTTTTGTTTAAACAATTTATTGATAACTTTTGGGCATTATTATTATTAAAATGTAATCTTTGTTAACAACTATTATCGAAAAAAATGAAACAAAAAAAATAATAATAACAACAATTTCTACGTACTTTTCGACGCAATGAGCCGCCGTTATCGCCCAATTCTCATTCAGCAATGCAGCACCGCACTTGTGAAGATACGCCGCGGTTCTCCATTGACGTAGCGATATCTGCGAATTGAGATATATCGATATACATCCACAAACGTCTTTCCCGTTCATCGTCCTATACATACATCTTTCCGTGGATGTATCAAGTAAATAAATAAATTTACAAAAAGATGAGAAAAAAAAAAAAAACTAAACATTTGCCAACGGGAAGAACGAGAAAAACCAGTTGAGCCCGGAAATACGCGAACGATTTTATTCTTCGCGTCACGACGACTGATATATCGAACGCACGCGTCGAATATTGCGACCGCAGTTTAGGTTACATCTCGATGATAAAATATATCCGAAGGATACTGTGTAATCTTTTGCCAAATACAATAAATCATTTTCGATACAATCGAGAGCCGCAAGGATCATTAAATTTTCAGATTACACAAAGCTTAAAAGAAAGTATGAAAAATTGGAGCAAAAAAATTCGAGCGAAAACTTTCCAATTTTTATTTTTGTTCCTCGTAATACAAATTATAGATTTGTAAAAATTGCCCAATGTCAAATTAAACGGGTTGATTTGGCTTGCGAGGAAAATTAAAAAAAAAAACAAAAAAAAATGAAATAAAAGTTAGACTGGACATTTTAGGATTTTTTTTTTCGTTTTGTCGTGTTGGTATACTCGTGATGAGCCTTATTTCGTGAACTTGATCGCTGAAGATTCTTTTAACCTACCTGCCATGGCCATTTGCCGAACGAGCTGTGATCACCACCGACGATTCTCGACTCCGGGAATAATCTTCGTCCGCAAACTGCAAGGATAAGCATCGTTGAATTCGTGGCCCTAATTTGGCTGAGTTGCCTCAGTAACGGATTGCTCGTCGTCGCCATTTTGGTCCACACTCTTGTATAGTTCGCACGAGTCGATTAAATACACACACACACACATATATATATATATATATATATATATATATATATATATATATATATATATATATATATATATGTGTGTGTATACAGACAAATATATATCTCACATATTCGATCGACTGGATGAACCGGTATGAAAGCGTCAGCAAATCACTTTGGCTCATCAGCCTCGCCGTTTCATAACTGTGGTCAAATGAGTGCTAAAGTTTTCAAAACGAGTTTTCGCAAAGTTTAGGACGCTAATTAACCGTAGCGAAGATCGCATCGCAGCGTGCGTTCTTGATCCAGAAAAAAAAAAAACATAAATAACGATGAATTTGCAAAAATCGTCGACCGATGAATCCAAATTTTCATCGCGATATCATTTTCATCCCGATTTTTCCAAAGAATAGATCTTATTGTTTTTTTTTTTTTTTCTAACCGATTTTCAAGGTATCACGGCTTGTTTAGTTTCTCAAAAGAACACGAGTTGAGGTCGTAAATTTTTTTTTCATAAGATCGATCGTTTTTGACAATTGCAGCCCGACGTTGTTTAACCTCCGAAGAAAAATCCTGTAATTTTTTAACGATCGACACCTACATACGAAAAATCAATACGAAGAATTCTTCGAGCCTTTTTCGACGAACGAAATAAACCGTGTGTGATGCATCAAAATCGGTGGGGGAAAAAAAAAAAAAAAACAAAAATGAGGTTTGTTCTTTGAAAAATCTCGACGAAAATGTATACCGTATATATATATTAGGGTGATTCAAATAAAATCGATGTTTTTTTTTTTTCGTATAAATTTGATCGCTGTTAGTACTTGTCAAAAAAGTAACTCTCTCCAAATTTGAGCTCTTAAAAAAATTTTTTAGAGGTCGCGCAAGTGACTTTTTTTTTCGATCGGGGCTAATAATCACGATTTAAAAATTTCTATTTTTCCGTTCTGCATAAAAAAATATCAGTACCTGATGAAGCAGTGGTTGTCCTAAAATTTGGGCTCATAAAAAAAAAATTTAATGGCCGTGCATGTCACTTAAATTTATTTTTTTCATTTTTCGCTGAAATTTGTAGCATAGATATTTCGATTTTTCATTGCTGCAGCAAAGGATGTTGGCACTTAAAATTTTTTTTTTATGAGCCCAAATTTTGGGACAACCACTGCTTCATCAGGTACTGATATTTGTCTATGCAGAACGGAAAAATAGAAATTTTTAAATCGTGATTGTTAGCCCCGATCGAAAAAAAAAAATAAAAAAGTCACTTGCGCGACCTCTAAAAAATTTTTTTTAGAGCTCAAATTTGGAGAGAGTTACTTTTTTAACAAGTACTAACAGCTATCAAATTTATACGAAAAAAAAAAAAAAACATCTATTTGATTTGAATCACCCTAATATATATATAGTGAGATTTTGGATTTGTCGATCGATGAATTTTGCAAATCCATCTCTGTGTCAATATTTTTCTAGATTAACGACGCATGCTGTAATACGAATCAGCCTTCACAACCGGTCGGATCGGTGCGGTGCATTGAACTTTGGAAAAAATGATTTTGAAATAAGTATTAAGCAATCGTTTAACTTATTTTCAATTGTTTGCTCGTTTACGAGATCTCCCACGGGGATTCCCTGATGGGGGTCTCCAAAGATTACCGATCTTTGATTCTTCTCTTTATCTTCGAATATCGGCAAAGCTCGAGTACTCTCGGTAATTTTTCGTCGCGACGCAATACAGCGCGTTATCGTCGCGAGGTATCGCGAGATGTACGTGATAACGATCATAGAGCCCACACTCGACGCTATAGCAGATCATATACGTATATTTGTTATCCAATTCCCCCCCCAGCCTTTCAGCGCGAACAACATCGCGAGACAAAATCGATGATTCGAGCTCTGACGTTTTTGTTTCTATTTTGTTATTTTTTTTTTTAATTTTATCCGCACAATCGCGATTCTTTATCGACTCTTGTGGGAGACACGGACGATGATTCATTTTATATGAAAATTACGAGTCGATCGTTAATGATGAGGCGATTCATTTATCCTAAAGGAAAGAAATCGAGGAAGAGGAAGTAGTTCAGTCTAGTCTCGAGATTTTTCCTCTATCGAGAGAGAGAGAGAGAGAGAGAGAGAGAGAGAGAGAGAGAGAGAGAGAGAGAGAGAGAGAGAGAGAGAGAGAGAGAGAGAGGAGAGAGAGAGAGAGAGAGAGAGAGGGAGGGAGATGATTTTCTCCTGATAAGATTTAAAAAAATATATTTTTTTATAATTTTTTTTTTTTTTTAATTTATCGATCTAACAGGAATTATTCGCGAGGTAACGACGATATTTAAGGGCAACAGTCACTAAGAGCGCGCGTGTAAATCAAAATCGAGACTAACGACGATCGATAAAGTAAATTTTTGTTTGTTTGTTATTATGTGAGAGAAATAAACACACAACACGAACCTTGATTGTAGTCGGTCATGTTGAGAGTCTCGATCGGTACGGGAAGATCCGTGGCTGCGGTGACCGTAGCGATCGTCGAGAGCAACGCCGGTATAGTTGGTCTCGGGGTTATCGTGCTCTCCGTTGTCGCGCTTTCGCTCGATGGTTTTACTATAAAATTTTCATAATTTCCTCGTGATTTCATGATGAAAATATCTCCGACGACGAATCACAGGGTGTTCCAATTGCATGAATTTTTACGAATTTTTAAAATCTTTTTTTTTTTTACATAATCGTCTTGAAAAGTTTTTACATAGCCAAGCTATACCTCAATTATCCTTCTTCTTAAATCATATCATTAACACTGAGAGATAAGTAAAATGATCAATTTACATTTGCGTTTAATGAAGTTTATTCCAAGAGGCCGAATTTAAGAGGCAATTTAAGGGAGCTTTCCAGTGTGAAATTTTCAAAAAATCGATTTTTTTCGTCGGACTGAACAATCCATTGAGCACGATCTTTTCGAAGAAGCAGAAGGGATATTGTATGGACCTGACATCGCTGATTGACCGTAAGTAAACGATTTACCTAAAATTTCCTCACTTGAAACTTTGAACGCGTTTTTCTCGAAACAGCATTTTTTAAAACGGTGTCCAACCTGGAGGGCAGAGTTTTAAAGCTATCGAGTTGAATTTTTCACACAATATTCTTAACGTCATTGTTTATCGTGCTATGGAAGCTTTTTTTTTTTTTGACATCCTCCTATTTTTTTGTAAAAAAAAAACTGCCAAAAAAAAATGCTAAAATCGATACTTTTTGTTCAAACCGGCGCCATTTTTGCAAAAAAAAAAAAAAAAAAAAAAAAAAGCCTCCATAGCACGAAAGCCAATTATATACCGATCAATAATCTTTTTGTGTTTTTTGTTTCAGATCAAAATTGTGACCCCCAACGTGGACACCACATCCAAGTGCATTTTCTGCAACAATTGTTTCATCATTTTTATAGATATTAATTAATAAATAAATCGATCTTTAAAAAATTGTTTTGTATTCTTCAATACCCAATTAATATACAAAAAAAAAACCAGACCGATTAGATTATTTTTTCTTTAAAAAAAAAAATCGGGAAAAACAGCGATTTTTCGGGCTGTCACACTGGAAAGCTCCCTTAAGAGACCAGCATCTAAAATATATATTTTATTTATTTTTTTTTTAAATTGAATTTTTGCATGGTACTTCGGTAACCCGAAATTCAATTTCAAACTGTTTTATCAAAATATTCTTCGAGAAATCCTTCGATTCTACACTTTTCTATATGAATTCATCGATTTTTAATCATTTACTCGTAAACGAGACGCGAATTGTCGTTTCAATTAGCTTTATCTTACGGTGAATGAATCGATGCGTGGGGAAATAAAAATTTAATCGACAATCTGGACTATATTTTGAAGAACTTGACAAAAGTGTGATGGAAATTCGGCATAACTCGGTGGCAAATAATTCACAGCTTATGAGAAAAACATGCAATACAAAATTAGACGTAAACAAAACATATATATCTGAGATACATTCAAAGTACACAACAAATTAATTTTTTTTTTTCAAAATATCCCCTCGCATCCTTTTCCCTATATCGTATATATGGATGCTCTGGCTGTCGTAAATTAATTTACGACTGCTTGCCTCCTTCTCGGAGAACTCGCTCATGTACCTTGAAATTCGTTATCTCGAGCATAATGACGAGAGATAATAAGTAATGCGAAAGAATTAAACGAGCGCAATAAAAAAAATCTCGAGAGATAAGATGATTGAAACAGTTGAAACCTCGACTTCTTGGTTTACGGAAATGAACTTCAAACAATGGCAAGAGAGAGAGAGAGAGAGAGAGAGAGAGAGAGAGAGAAGAAAGAGACAGAGAAATGAGCTAGTTATCTGATTGCAACGGTAAAATTTTTCTCGCTTCTTATCTCTCATATACGTTCGATCTGTTCGCGGCTTACCGGAAGTCACGGGAATTTTCGTCGTCTCGGGCTTCGTTGCATCTCCGTCATTGAGCGTCGTTGTTTTCTCGGTCGTCGGTGATTGTATCATTATCCAACCGTCCGGGGTCGTAACAGGCGACCATTCCGCCTCGGTTGATGCTGCCAAATTTGAATTGATAAAAAAAAACTATGCTTATCAAATCGTTCGATTCGAACCTTTGTCGCACACACACACACACACTTCAATAACGTTGATTCGTCATCGATTTTTGATAAAATTACAAACGGCAGGTTTAAAATCTGATTGTACTGAAAGCTCATCGTTGAAAGATCAAAACAATATAATAGCAATAATGATCGCGGATAAGAACATTGATAAACTGTAATTTACCCTGTTGAGTAATTCCGGAGGTAGACGACGAGATTTCCGGTGCTCTGGTTACATCATCGTCCGAATTCGAGCTCCATGTAACGAAACCGGATGGCCGGGTCGTCTGGCCGATTGTATCGGTCGTTGAACTCGAGCCCGGTATCTTCGGGGGTAAAATTTCATTGGCCAGAGTCGTATCGTTGATCATCAATGATGTCACGGGGTTAGTCGAGGCTTGAGTCGTCGTAGAAGCTGTCGATGACGGGGCGAGCGTCGTGTAAAATGGTTTCATGGGTTTCGAAGGTTTGGCAGGCCTGCCGTGAGGCTTTTCCGTGGGCTTTGGTCTAGCGGAAGTTGGCTTCGGTGTGGAGGATTCAACGGACGTGAGCGTGGACGCGTTTGTCGCGAAGTTTACGAATATTGTCGATGTTTCGATTCTTTCGGTGCTGGTTTGCTCGGGTCTGGGGCTTGTTATCAATGTCGCGGGTCTTACGGATGTTGCCGCGCTGATCTTGGTTGGTTTGGACGAGGGTCGCGGTCTCGCGATGTTCGTTACGGGTCTCGCGGTCGTTGTTCTCAGGGTTGTAATGATTTTTTCCGGCTTACTCGTTATTGTCACGGGTCTCTTGATGATCGGACGCTGAGTAGAACCGCCAGAGCTCGTTGCCCCGGTTGGCAATGGCTTTGCGGCGAGAGTCGTCGGAGTCTCCTGTGTCGATGTTAGCGACGATGGCCGATTCGTTTGCGTGACTTTGATGCTCGTCGAGGACGTTATCGCGGTCGTGAAAATCGGCCTTGTCGTGGAAACGACGGAAGGTTTGCTCGTCGTGATTGGCCTTCTAGTTGCTCCCGTTGATGGTCTCTTGGTCGTTGCCGTTGGTCTTCTCGTGCTATGCTGAATTGGCTTTCGCGTGCTGCTGTTGGTCGTATGCTGAGGTCTCGTCGTTGTCGCGTTTCTCGGTGGAAATCTCGTGAACGGTCGCTCGGTTGTTAAAGCAATGGGTCGTCTCGTCGTTGTCGTTGTCGTCGTTGTCGTCGTCGTCGATCCTTTCGTCGTCGAGGCCGTAGTTGGTTTTTTCGTAATCGTCGGATTTATCAAAGTTCCGTTCGTTCCCGAATTCGCAATTGATCCGGGCCTGGATGAACTCCCGTTGGCCGTTGTGATTGTCGTTGTTTCGGTGCGCGTGACATTTTTATTCGGCAAAGTCGTAGGACGAATCGTGGAGATCGGTGAGTTGCTCGGGGTTTTGCTTGAGCCGGAACCGTGCGAATAATCGTGCAATGTCTGAAACGTCGAAAGACCGATCGGTGGCTGGGTAGTCGTGTAAGGAGTGCTGAAGAATGTCGGTCTCTTCGTCGCGATTTTATGGCTCGTCGTTTTTAGCGTCGTTGTTCTTGCTGTAGGTCGCGTCGTTGTCGTTGTCGTTGTCATCGTCGTTGTAGGCCGTTTCGTGGACGTTCTCGTTTGTTGTTTCGTCGTCGTTTTCTCATCGTTCGTCGATAACGTCGAAGCTTCGGGCTTCTTCTCGGCGATCGGTTTTGGCCGAGTAAAATAATCCGGTATGTCGTTGCTATCGTGCGTACTTTCCGTAGTTATGAACGAACTCGCCGCCGATGCGTCCTCTATCGTATTGTCCTGCGGATGTATCTCCGTATCTTCGCTGAGCTTGCAACAGCTGCCAAAGTAAAAGCGATCGATGCAAGTACCGAGATGCGTACCGTTCGATTTAACGCACGTAAACGCGAACATGCAAACACCGGTCTCACCGGTGCTCAATGAAACGCATGGCAAATGCCTGATGTTCCTTCCGGTACCTTAACGGATAAACAAAGGGTGGAAAAAAAAAAATTGGATTACCAATAAAATTTGTTTACGAAAAGATTTCCTATATATATGAAATTGTATATTATATAGCATGTATAGGGAAAAAACGAAGAACAAAAATTTTGCACGTTTTTTTCTTTTAATTGTTGAATTTTTCTTCCATCGAACGGCAGAATCCTTTTTGAATAAAAATTTTTCGCTTGAAAAAAAAAATGGCTAAAGCGTAATTTTTTCAAGCTCTTTCTGTTTCCTTCCTTGTTCTCTTACTACGATAAAAAGTTGATATTTCGATACGAGATTCGGCAGGATTCGTAATAGATAGAAAAAAATATCCGATCAGATAAGGGCTTGAGAGTGTACATTGAATTCAAGGACATCGTCATCATATTTGGAGTTCTTGAAATCATCGAAGCACTAAAACAAATAACGTTTTTTTTCCCCGATTTTATCTCGCTTGCCCTGTCTCTAGTTCGGTTGACACTCCGATTATATATTGTTTTATCGCAGAGAGAAGATGTTTATCATGTCTAGAACATAATATGAAAATATTTTGTCAACACACGCTGAAAATATTTTTGTCAATACAATTTTTACAATGTGCCATTTTTTCCCCTGACATTCAGCCACAATTTCAGAGGAGCAAAAAGTCGAAAAAGATTTTCGATCGTAATCGGAGATTTACGATCGAATTTATTTTATTACTTTTTATTCGTTCGTTCGCGGGCAAATTTTTAATAAGGACAATCAGTTCGATTGACAATTTTAAAACATATAACTGAAAATTGAAGAGAATATCCATGTAAAATTGCTAGCCAGCACGTGATTGAAGCAAAAACGACAAACTGTTTTTTTCGAAAATGTACGTTTTCAACAAAATTCATAATTAAAAAATTATCAATCTTAGAGAAAAGTGCCTATAATGATTTTTTTTTTCACCGGAGATCAGTCGAATATCGGGGAAAAAAATATACCATATTTTAGAAGCAGCATTTTCACAGTTTTTTTTTTCTAGAAATTACACGAGTAAATTTAAAAAATTGACGTTTTCGAGCGCTTCAACAAAGGGTTTTTTTTTTTTCGTATTCTCGAGTCAATTATGCACGCGTCAATAAAAAAATAAGCGAAGCGCTGTAAAATTCATGGATGTTCCTCCGTTGTATCGATATAGAGTCATCGACTTGAAATTTTTATAGCCCATTAGTGCTGTTTATCCCCAAACCGTGTGTGCAAAGATTCAATGAGCTTAGGAGCCTCATTTACGAGATATTAAATGTTTAATAAAACATTATTTAACATGCGTTTTTATATTAGGCCACAAATGAAAAGCAGGTTCTAATCGTTCTGTAATTCACAAACTTGAAATGCCAACACCTTTAAAAAAATTGTATGACCTAGTTCTATGTATAATAAAACCGTGTGCGAAAGCTCACCTTAATTAGGAGCATTTTAGTTGAGTAATTAAATGTAACATATTGCAAAATGCTGAAAAAAGAGGTGTACGCTGTGCATTTCAGACGCGACGGACAATGTTGCCGAATTCAACTTGTCGCATTAGGCTTCTTTTTCAGATTAAAATACTGGAGTTTTTTTTTTTAGAGTCTTCCCACAGTAAATGGCATAAATAATAACTTATAAAATGTGCATAATTATCCCTCTCTACATTTTGGCAAGGGAAAAATAGAAACAATGAGAATTTGGCACTTTTTGTGCTTCAACTCCAAACGCTGCTAATTCAACTGCAAACGTAATAGAGTAAAATTGCTCATGAATCATTTTCTGGGTAACTAAATTCTCTGAAAAAATGTCCGCAACGGCATAGATCTAAAGTTCATAATTTAGGCGTGGAAGGCGTCCAAAGTTGTAAAAATAATTTAAAAAACAACCATTTCAAGTATAGGTGGCTTTGTTTGAATTTAGTTGTAAATAAAGTTTTTTAGGCGGTAATGCCTTTCTCGCTGTGTCTAGTTGACGTTTGAATTTTTATGCATTTTTAATTCAACCCTAACCCGGTGATATATAATTTAACAACTAATGGGTCTATGTCCTGCGATTTCATTAAAATCACACTTCCTCGTCACGCCACTTTGGACACCTCTCACTCATCCGCTTTTGACTTTTCGTGCATGCTGCCGAGAACTTTTTTATAGAAAATTTAATTCTCTACAAAATTGCTTTCATGCAATTTGCTCTACCTTGAATAGTTCGGACAGCATTTTGAGTTGAAGCTCGGAAAACGTGAATTTTGAATTTTTTTTTGCAACATGAACTTTCAAAACATGAATTTTGAAAACTTACAGAAGTATGCTGCTATAATTTTTATGCGTTGTTATATATCAATGCCATTTACTATCGAATAGCGTTGAAACGAATCCTCGCCGTTCTAATTCTGATTTCGAGAATATAAATTGACTGGCAGAGATGAGTGAGGATTAGACGTTGACACCACAGAGCCCTGCCTGTGTATAAGCATAGGGACCCCCCTCGGACGAGTCGTGTCCCGCAAACAAACAGAGAAACATATCCTCAATACGGAAAAACTTGTCCCACAGAGTGCGCCTCACTGAACGCGAGGAATCGGCCACTTCCTTGATTCATATATAATCGCGTGCCATTGGGAATCGGCGAGGTCCGGTAAAACTTGCCAGGTAAATTACCGTATACTATCTCCTTACTACTGGTGCTACTTTTATATAGCTTACTGTATGTACAGTGAGCGCGATCCTATGATATATACCACCCAGAGTCCGACTAACTGTGCATTTATAACGCTCTCGCGCGCGCCCGTGTAACCCCGCGCGAACGCCTCATGTATATCCACATTCCCGAGAGGCGCATTCTCAGTCGATTCGACGTATAATCATTTCGCGGAGCCGATAAATTTACCACTTTTGCCCGGTACCTAATCATGGTCAGTTGACCAATCATCACGCGAACATCAGCTGCTGCTGACCCATACCCGACGTATGCGCGCAATCGGTAAAATGATTTTTTTTTATTTTTTATTTTTCTTCGACTTTTCATATTTCTTCCTTTTCTCATCTATTACACTCCACGAAGCTAAGTCATTTCCATTATTTGCGTATTATCAATTAATATTCATAAGCTCGATATATATTACGCGCGTATATATGTGTGCGACGAGATATTTATTTTATTTTTCTTTCCGTTTTTAATTTCCTCATTTCTAACTCGAGATTTTAATTTCACAATGGAAATTGCGCTGTCATTGTCGTCAAGGTATTTTTTTTTTCTTTTTTATAATCGCTATTGTTCGCTTTCCCGATGCAAAATCGCGCTTTATTCTCCCTGAATCAGGTTGATGGCAATTTTTCTTCTATAATCTGCGTTATTTTTGATAAATACACATTCGAGAAGATTTGTCATTATCGGTATCTTCGATGGGAGCAAAGAGTCGATAAAAAAATTTTCGATAATTTCGCACGATAAACTATTCGTAATAATTGTATATTTTTTTTTGCAAAGTATATATTAAAAGTACTGTTTTGTTTCTAGAACGACGAAATTTGTGTTTGTTTATTCGTCAAAATATGCAAAAATAGCTCGTTATCGTAGAAATAATGAAACGGATTGTATTGATTTTAAAACAATTTCGTGAAAATTCAATAAATTTCATTGAAAAAAAAATCTATTAATTTCGATTAAATTCACCAAAATGCCAAGTCCCGTAACACTAAAGCACGCTTCAATGATAATTTAAATGCGCAAAAGTGTTCTAAAAAATATCGTATGTAACTTTGAAAATTTCTGCATAGAATTCGCTGGCTCAATTATTGCTTACCTGATTTTTTCAAAATTTTTATTATCGACGGAAGAATAAAGAACTGTCATTTGATTAATTTTTCATAAATAATCGCGTAGCCGAGAAACGCTGAAAAAAATTCCCAAAAAAAAAAAAACAAACATTAAAGCTCGCATATAATTGGCGGTAAATTGATTAATTTTTTTTTTCAAATTTCTCTCAATTTCAATATTTATCCAAGTTTCGTGGTATTCGGCAATTCATAAAATGCCAACGGATAAAAATGAATCCTGAAAGAAAAAATTGTAGGATCGTTGTTTTTTTTTCGCGTCAAACACAAGGGTGAAAAAAAAAATTTACGGAAAGTTTGTTCGGATTGACGACGTGTGGGTTGTCATGGAATGCCTCATGCGTATGATTCCCGAAGAGCCAAACACGACAGCGCGAATTGATGTCAGAAGCGAGATCAAGCGAGAAACGAGGGAAGAGAGAGAGAGAGAGAGAAATGAGAAGGTTGAGTTCGTTGTTGGTTGATCTTCCGCTCTCGTGGCATGTTCCACGGTTGGGGATACCGTTAACGTTTCGACGTATGAGCCTAGTCAGTGGCATGGCCTCTCGAAAAGTAGGTCATAGTCATAGCCCAATGTAACAGCTCGTTTCTCTCTCTCTCTCTCTCTCTCTCTCTCTCTCTCTCTCTATCTTTATCTCTCTATTAAATAGAAAAAAATATGCATATCAACTATATTCCATTTTTTTTCTCTCGATTTTCCTCGCCCTAAGTTTCCACTCATTCTTCGCAACATTCGACCATCGACGCTAGTCAACTTTTCACAATTTCAGTCTCTATCGCTCTCATTTTTTCCTCACAAACTTGCCAGTTTTTCCACCGTTATTCCGCCCTTTCATTCAACCAATTCCATCGGACCATTTTTCCTATCCTTCTACCTCTCTTTCTTTCTCTCTTTTACATCATATCCCATCAGCCATCGTTTCTCCCGTTCTCTTTCTTTTCGATCCGCTTCCCGACATTCCACAGTTTCAGGAAGGATAGCATGGTGCCGCCCCCCCCCCCCCCCCCCCCCCTCCTCTCTTGTGGAATCCCATACCTGGCGCGTAGGCCACCTCGATTATCCTAACAGTTTTCTAATGACCACCTGCTGTAGAACCCGAGAGATGCATATAACGATGGCCTGGCCTCATAATGCCGAATAGCTCATCCTGATTATATTACATATATATATATATATATATATATATATATATATATATATATATATATATATATATATATATATATATGAGGTATTCCATGCCAACCTGGACAGGCTGTGATTCTCACCGTCTTCGATTTTTTCGAATTTTTTTTTTCCTCGTTCAGTAGACTTAAAGAAATACTTGTGATTTTTTTTTTTTTTTAATTTTATTCTCAAGTGATTTCGACTCGGCAAATTTTTCGAATGTCCTACATTTAGGATAGGATTTTCAAAAATTTGCGGAGTCAAAATCACTCGAGAATATAATCGAAAAGAAAAAAATCACAAGTGTTTCTTTGAGTCTACTGAACGAGGGAAAAAAATTTGCTAAAATTGAAGAGGGTGAGGGTGGCAGCCTGCCCAGGTTGGCATGGAATGACCCATGTGCTTCTTACTCACCGCATAGATCGGTCCTTTTGACTGTCAAACCGTCGTTGCATATAGCTAAAGACATAATATGTGATTCAGCGGTGACTACCTCACTCGTTCACTGTGATTCGGTATACACGGAGATCCCCAGCCTCAGAGACATTACATTGAAAAAAATGAAAGGACGAAAAAAAATATGCTTATTGAAACTTGCACGTTTGATTCCTCGTAATTTTCGAAATTTTACAAAGCTTTTTTTTTTTTTTTTAAATCTTACTCGCGAAGATCCAACGATATGAGCAAGTAAATTTTTCAATTTTGGCTTCCTCACAGAGGAATCTTCATGAGCGAGATGACAAAAAAAAAACAAAAAATGCTTTTTGAAATTTTGAAAATTACGAGGAAGCAATGCGCAAGTTTCAAATTTGCGTTTTTTTATTGCAATTATGTATAACGTATTCATACGTATTGTATTTGTGTAGAAAATTTTAGCCGGATATCTCAAAATTTGGGGAGTTTAAAAGTTTTTCGAAAAATTCAAAATTTCATAAAATCCAAAACCCTCGATCGATTTTCGCCAAATTCAATACCCACAGTCCCTCAATTATAATCTATTGATTAAAAAAAAAATCAGCATCATGTACCAAAATTTTCGGAAGTTATAGCGAGTACAACCTTTTTTTTTTTTCGAAAAAATTGAAAATGACAAATGAGCCACTGTATGAATTGTTATGAAAAAATTACAGTATAAATAAAGATGTTCATCGTGCTTTACCTGATCCTGCAAAAATTGCAGCGCTATAGCTCAACCCATTGTTGAATTACAAACGATTCAATTTTGCATAGCGATCACACACACACATACACACGTCCGGACATTTTTTTCTAAATATAATTTTGACACGATTTTAAAAAATTGGCATTGAAAATTACATGAGGAAGTAAAATAAGAAAAAAAAAGGTGACCATCGAACGGATTATCCTGTCTGGCTCACGGAAATCTTGTTTTTCCCCCGCCACGAGGTGAAAATAAATTTCCTAACGGAGCAGCCGAGGCTGATTCGGCTGTTATTCGAGATTCCATTTATTTCCGTATTGAGGTTCAAGTCCTGTTAGACGTGCCAAAAATTCTACGACGATTTTTGGCTATTTGGGTCAGTCGGTCGTTTAATGAAATAACAATAACAACAATAATAATGATAAAACATATATTCAAGAGTCCCCAGCTCGTGGTGACACGATTGTCTTATGACGAGTGTGTATATTTATGTGCGTGTATTGGCGGAAAAAAAAAAAAAAACCGCTCATCGTCACTCACTGAGTCACGAAGTCGAAGAAAGTAGTGACGTGCTTGCGCGGGCGTTCGTACGTTCGATGCAGGAGGGGAAACAAAAAAAAAACGGTACTCGATGCCGCAATCTCTGTACCATATGATCGTGACTATACGGAGATGCGACGCGGAATTTGTGGTGCGATGAATAAAAAAATTTCATAAAATAAAACGTATTCGTATACACCCACGTGAATATTCGTTATCGCGGATTCCAACTGAGTTATCAACCTGGCTCTAGACTCCCCCCCCCCCCCGTCCCTGTTCCTCGATAAATCGAATTTAGCACGCGGGCTCGAGGAAAACTGCAACCAGCAGAAAATGCTTCCATATGGAGTACAATAGGATACTCGTATCCGTTTTTACTTTTAAAAGAACATTTTTTCGAGACATCCGCTTCGAACGTTGCCAAACCACGTTTTGTTTTTAAATCGGTTTATGAAAAATGGGATAAAGTGGTTTAAAAAAAAATTTCGAGAATTTCATGCCGTTTAAAATGTCCCAAAACATTGAGGAATCATGTTTAGAAAAAATGTCCGGACGTGTGTGTGTCCGGCCTCGAAAAAAACAAATCCGTCTATCTGGAGAAATACTTGAACAATGAAGCTGAAATTTTGTACACAGATGCGCCATGTATACCCGCCTCTGTTTGTTTCAATTTTCATGCAAATCGCTTTGGAATTTTTATTTTGCGGGATTTTGAATTTTTTTTGAAAAACATCTGTATCGAACTTTCGTAAAATTTTTCAGCTATCGTGCCAATTTTTTTTCACAAAAATAGGACTCAGTCACAAGCGCATGTTTGGTATTGAATTTTGTGAGAATCGCTTGAGGGATTTAGATTTCAAAAAAATGTTGAATTACAAAAATAAAAAATTTCCATTAGCTCTGATTTCCGAAAAATTTTGCCTACCAGGACAAAAGTTTGCTCATAGAGGGCATCTTTGTATGAGGAAGATAAAACAATGAGAAAGCAATGTGCAAATTTCTAATTTGAACCCCCTTTCTTTTATCAACGATCCATCGGTATGGATAATTATTTTACGTCATTATCGTTTATATTTAATTGCAATTATACTTTTTGTTCGGTAATTGCAATTATTGCTTCGAAGTATATTTTCAAAAGTATTTCTAATGAGCGATACACTAGAGCATGAAACAACTATAAGTGAGAAAAGTTTACATATTGTGAAATGTAAATTGTGGCAGATAAGTTACCATGATTACTTTTTGAAAATAATTATCGAGAAAACAGTATCTATTGAAGATCATTTTCGCAGTTCTTTAAATCCTTGCAAAAAGATTTTGGGAGATTGCGCACTTTGGGCGATTGAAATTCGTGAAAAAAAAATATATATATATTTTTTTTTTTATAAAATAATTCGAAGGCTCTCGATACAAAGTAACTCGAGCTGCATGGCAAAAATTTCGAGTTGATAAAACGTTTGGAAGTTTAAAGTCTGTGACAGAGGGACAGATGGACAATACCACGCAATAAGGATCGCTTTTTTTTTTTTCTACGGTACGCAATCCTAAAAGAGCAACAATTTGAAAAATTCATGAATCTGCGAGTGACGTTATTGTCATTTAGATTCAATGATTTCAAGCATCAATTATATGTGTAACGTAACTTTTTTTTTCCTACAATATTTAATCATTCATTCATTTATTTTTTTTTTTTTAAATGAATTTTTATGAAACGACAATATTGATTGGTATCGGGGCGTGCACAGTGGGATTCCAGAATTATAGGAAATGATCTACATTCTCCCTTCGCGGTTGTACCGAGTTATATAAAGGAGGTCGCAATGCGGGAATACACGATGATTATAGTCATTAACAGTACTGCATAAAAGAAATCAAGTCATCGACCTTGATGGAGAATTCCTGATGATCTGTATCACGTATCCTGAAACCATTAGACAAGACTCGTCATGGAAAAAAAAAGTGGCCCGGAAAAAATGACGCGAAGGACCGCGCGGAGCAGAACGTCGCTGACGGAGCGTGTAACCCACTTATAAATGTGTACGCCGCTCTTTGGTCAACATATGCGAACGCGATAAAACACTGACCAGTTCACCCACGCATTTTTCCCCGGTCAGGAACACGCGCACTTTATAACGGCTCAAGGCAGATTCAATGTCGCATGCTTGCTTATAAACGCATCTTTTTCCTGCGTTAATCCCCGCGTCCATATAACACCCTGCATTTTTTTATTCAGAAATTTCCAAACAACCGACGAATGCCCCGCGGCCAATTAAAAAAAATATATCCATCGATCTTCTCGTAAAAGTAAAACCCATGTAGGAATTGCCAACGCTCACAATAACAGGCCCAAGTCTTGGCCGCAATATGCATGTTTATTGATAATTGGCCAAGCGTAATTCGCCTGGGTCTGGGCCTATTTCTCGCGACACTTTGGTTTTTTATTTTGTCTTTTTTTTTCGCAAATATGACACAGGCAATTGGGTAAGGTAAATGTACCAGTCGTCGCACGCCATCACAGACAATTACATTTATTAAGCATTTCGTGATTATAATTTTAAAATTCTAATAATTTCAAGGTGACCAACAATACTTCATTAACGTTATAAGAAAGAAAAAAAAAAACGACGAGCGTCTTACGCGGAATATAAATTATTTTCATCTGTTCATTCCGGCCCGCGTGTTTATGGAGGCCGTATCAACGGATTTCTTATCGAATATGCTAAAGGAATAATGAAAGATTTTTAACGCTCATCGTTTAGATTGTACGTGTATTCGAGATAAATTATAGCTCATTTTGTTCAGGAAAAAGTAGGGTTTTCCCATGCAGCAGTTAAACTTCCCGCAAAACTCAATTGAACCATGCAATATTCGTGGTCTATGATTGGGACAAGCTAATCATAAGCTGTACCCCCTGTCAAGACACCGTTCGAAGACTGGTACAAACGCACGTAAATAGTTCGATCGATAGGCCCGGTAGCCGCACAGCACGACATTTCAGCTGTTTCGCGATCGGTATCGTTACTATACATGGCATGCAGGGCCAGTGACACGGTGTCAAAATTTAATCCTTGACTTTCCTGACCAAATTGAAATTTTGTATTTTGAATTAATCGGTATCCATTTTATCGTGATGCACTATTGAGTTCCAAAACCTAATTCTATCGTGATTTAAGAAATCAATGCTCATTAACTCGGGCTTTTGGTGTTCGAATATCGTATTTTGCGGACACACGTGGGTCTTCTCGTGTCCCAACACTCGGACATAGCAGATAAGCAGATAAGATAAAAGCTTTCCACCTTTCTTGCGGTATAATTAATAAATTATGCAATATTTTAACCTTTAGAGGACGGGAAAATTTTGCTTCAAAATGGACTTTTCATTTGACCCAAAATTTATGCATTACTTCAACGGATTACTCATTTCACGTGTCCCATCTGACAGGTGGTCCCTAAAGGGACCACCCCCGCCCTATAAAGGTTAATTAACATTGCACGTGTTTTAGAAACTCGAAATCATAACCTTCAAGGTGTTTGAAGTCATTGATAGAACGCATGAGGCTTTACGTCCCAAATTTGTATACCAATCTGAACGGTCCCTTAGGTGCGTGCGGTCGCTACCCTAGGTTGTTTCGCAAGATCGCCCTACGAGGCATTTTTTTCAAAAAAAAAAAATATTTACTCATCGCGACTTCGAGAGACCAAAGTGTGTAACATCGAATTTTTTTTTCAATAGCCTGAACAAGTAGGTTATCGTTTCTTTTTTTTTTTTTAATATTCTCTTCGATCGTTATTTTCAAAAAAATTTGCCGAATTCTTCATTTTTTTTTCTATGCCCCTATACTTCCCTTTAAGGTAGTTGTGCCGCAAAGGGAGTTTTCTATAGAATTTGCTGAAATTTGGAATACAGTTTCATTAACGTGAAATCTAGGTGGACAAATTATTTCAGATTTTTCTCCCGTCTGGAACGCGAAATAATCGCCCTCAAAGTTGGAACTTTTCACACGCGTTCCCCATGTTAAGTATATAGAAACCGCATATTGCTAATTTTAGTACGAAAACCGTTCTATAGATTTTTACAAAAAATTAGCATATGGTAGAAGGATGTTTCAGGATTGATGATAAAAAAAATCGGAATGATCTACCGTTTAGTTTTTCGGGAATAATTAATCAAAGTTACCCGCTATCTACGGGTATAGGGCATGAACGGTCAGACTCTCTCTTGTTATATGCGTGCTCCGCTCACCGCGCACCGCCGCACCATCGTTTCCGCTTATTCCCCGTCGCGGGTCGCGACACAACTACCTTAATTTCGAAACTCCTGAATCGAAAATTCGTGAATAATTCTGATACGTCGTGGCGTATATGAGAAATTTCGAGGTAAACAGTATTATATAGCCATATGTTGAAATCGTCATTGATTTTTGAGATTGTAATCGAGTAAATGGGTTTTTCGGTTTTGAAGGGGGGGGGGGGGGGTCACCTGTCGACGTTTTACTGTTTTGCAATTAGGAAAAGGTCGTAATAAGAATTTTTCACGGAAAGAGATAGCTGTGAGTCAAGATGGTAATCGTTCACGTATGACGATACCGAAAGAATTCTTCTCGCATGTAACGGTATCTCATAAATTTTTCTCGCGGTGTATGTATACATATATATACTTTAGCTCTCGCGTTTCTTGTGAACGCGATGTCAACGAGAGAGGGCAAGAGAGAGAGAGAGAGAGAGAGAGAGAGAGAGAGAGAAAGATAAAAATGAATAAAAAATTTACCGCGAAATCTTGCCGCTTAGCTGCAGAAAATTCGTGGCTATATAAATGACCCCAGGAACGTCTCGGCAAAAGGTTTAATTTCTCTTCTCAAAAGCGCGGGGTTAACGAAACTTTTACGGTGGAATTTCCGGTATGAGAAAATTACGATCTGCTCTTTCTCGGTGAATCACGAAAAAATACATTTTTTTTTACTACAAAAGTACAATTATCAATTAAATTTACAAACACATTAAACAGATTAAAAAAAAAAAGTAAAACGAATAAATTAATCAATTAAGGGGGTCGTAAAAAAAATTACGATGCGAAACAAATGGAAAATCACGAAGCCAAATTATTTTGTTTCATTGGCGCAACCTGAACCGGCTCTCACGAAATCTTTAATATGAAAACTATTGAAAAAATTATTTTATTCGTTAAAATGTTTCATTGTTTCGGATATTCTTCTCTCTTTTCACGATTACTTCGATGCCTCGGGGTTTCTCGATGAATGAAAAATATATATGAAATCAAGATTCAATGAATAAAATGATATAAAAAGAAAAAGATACTCACCACCGGAGAGAAATTGTGGGCCATATATAGGACTGGCGAGGCCAAAGGCCAGATGCGACAGGACGACTATCCAAATGGCTGGTATGCGGCTCATCTGCAATGGTAAACGTTATTAAAAGATGAGAGTTCGATGAAAACGATATCGCGGCGAGACGCGAACCGCGGATATTACGCTACACAATCAGATGCAATTTTATTTGTCGAGTGGGGGAAAAAAAAGACAAAAAAAAAACAACAGCCATAGCACAGAAGTGTACACGTCTGACTATAGTTGAGGAAATGCAGCGCTGGAGTTCGCATGAGCAATTTGTTTTTTTTTTTTTTTTTTCAAAGCTTTTCTCATCACGACTCTCGCATGACCGTGGCAATCGCGAAACAAGCCTCATGACGAGCGACCCAATCTCTTGGGAAACTTCCCACGTGGTAAATCATCAAACGCGATCTTGCGTCTCGTTCCTTCACTGTCCCGAACGTAATTATACGACCGAGAGACAAAGGTAAAAAAGAGAGTGTCTCTCGCTTGTTATCCCTTTTAACGGACATTCAACTTAAATTATTCGCCAACACTCTTCTCGATAGGTCAATGACTCACGCAAATCTTTACGATCCAACTTCTCTATGCTGTGATACAAAAACACGGGAGCTCATAGATACTTGGATGTATATAATATACATCCAAATGCATTTATTCAATTTTTAAATAATTTTGATATCATTTATTTTAATATAATATAATATTATATATTTATGTATTCATTTATTTATTTCAAGCCAGAATATAAAATGTTTAATATATAAGAAATATTCGATCATTATATCCTATATAAGAGGTGATTAAACACCTGTACGTAGGTCCAGCATGGAAAGAACTTTTACAAAAATAGATAGTTAAATAAAAATAATTTTAAAAATCATATTATTTCCTCATATATCGATAAGCTAATTTCCCAGTTTCTTTTTTATAGTATTTTTTCCTAAAGTTCAATGATTTCAGATCATTATCGAGCTTATTGAAGCAGACCATCGCTGTAATAAAACTATACTTCTGTGATAAATTTCTTCATTAAAATTAGAAAGGATTAGGCTTTTGTTTCTTGTGTTTCTGCTGAAGCTATCGTAGTTTGATTTTAATTTTTCATAGTAATATAGTAATGATTGTATAATGTAGGAGTTTTCAAAACTCAAAGGTCTTTTCAGCTTGGAGTTTTTAAGCACTATTCTCAGTAGCCTGTTTTGAAATCTTCGTATATAGAGGTCCAATGCCACTGGTATTAAAATAAAAATTTTAAAGAAAATTATAATTTTTGAGGAATTTAAATAAATTTGACTCTTCGCCAAGTGACTATCCCATATAAAGCCACACTATGGAACAAAGCATAATACACGGTTAACATAGTTTTTGGTTTGTATGATAAAAGAGTTTTCAAAACCGAAAGGTCGTTTCAACTTGGAGCTTATAAGTAGTAGCCTGTTTTTTAATCTTTGTAGAGATCCAATGACATTGGTATATGCTCCTCCCCAAGCAACTGTCCCATATAAAGCCTAACTATGGAACAGATCGTAATACACGGTTAACAAAGTTTTTAGATTGTATAATAAGGAATTTTTCAAAACTGAAAGGTTTTTTCAACTTAGAGTTTTCAAACACTATTCAGTAGCCTGTTTTATAATCTTTGTAGAGGTTCAATGACATTGGTATATGCTCCTCCCCAAGCAACTGTCCCTTATAAAGACTAACTACGGAACAGATCGTAATACACGGTTAACAAAGTTTTTAGATTGTATAATAAAGAAGTTTTCAAAACTGAAAGGTTTTTTCAATTTAGAGTTTTCAAACACTATTCAGTAGCCTGTTTTATAATCTTTGTAGAGACTCAATGACATTGGTATATGTTCCTTCCCAAGCAACTATCCCATATAAAGCCTAACTATGGAACAGAGCATAATACACGGTTAACGAAGTTTTTAGATTGTATAATAAAGGAGTTTTCAAAACTGAAAGGTCTTTTCAACTTAGAGTTTTTAAATCCGATTCAGTAGCCTGTTTTGTAATCTTTGTAGAGGTCCAATGACATCGGTATATGCTCCTCCCCAAGCAACTATCCCATTTAAAGCCACACTATGGAACAAAGCATATGGAACAAAGCATGGTTAACATAGTTTTTGGATCTAGTATCTTTACTAGCTTATAAAAAATGAATAGGAGATATATCTAGTTTTTTTTTTTATAATTGCTTGTATATGACATTCCCATCTCAGATGTTATATAATAATATAATATAATATTAATATTTATAATTTATAATAATAATTTTACTAAAAAAAAAAATTTCAATAATTATCCCTTATTCATCGATAAAACTTTGAATTTTTCATCACTATATAATGATTTATTTCATCATAAAATCATTTGATTTCATTTTATTTTTAATAAAATGCAATTCAATCAAACGAGATTATTTTGGTTTATTGGCCTGAATATATTATTCATAATATATTTTTCAAATATATCGAAATTGCTGCCTCTCGAAGAATCACACCGGATGTCAAATGCTCGAGAACCGAGAAAGAAAAGAAGAAAAATAAAAAAAAAAATAATCCTCACAAGGGAAACACAACTCACTTCCGTTCTTTTCCGACAACTCCGTGTCTGCATAAGTACGTAAAGATGTTACGCTATTATTCAGCGTGAATTACGAGAGAGTGTCGTCTCTGTACTTGCTTTACTAGATCTCGTATTTCCTTCGCTTCTTTTGTTTCCCACGGAGGAACCCCACTCCCCCTGCTCCTGTTCGTTTTACAGTTATAAAATTGTCCGTGCCAAAAAAAGACGGTGCTGATATAGAATAGGAATATAACGAAGCAGACGTTTTCATGGCCAATGGACTTTGCCACCACTTTAATATCTTTTATCACGATTTTTTTTTATCACCAGACCGATAAAACCTTAAATTGCGATCGAAGATATATGTTGGAAAAAAAAAACGAATTCCAAACGAAGCGCTTAGAAAATTAAAACTATTGTAAAAAAAACCGTCTTAATTAACGTTCGTTGAAAACGAATAATTGAAATTATTTTATGCTAATCAAATAAGCAAATAACTTTTTATCGTTTTTTATTCCTGATTAAAAAAGAGAGGGAGGGGGGGGGGTTTGATTTGCACACGAAGTTAGATCCATGTTAGACCCGGTTTTGCAAAACGATTTCACAATAATTTGAGATGAACATCGAAAGGTGTTAATTTATATCGATTATACTTCTTCGGCAAAATTTTAGTAATTTTTGTGTACTTCCCCCCCCCCCCCCCCCCCCCCCCCCCTCATGGGAAGAGCGGCCATAGTGCTTTCGATTTTATAAAATTTTGGATTAAAAAAAAAATCTACGGTGAACATGACCAGACGAGTATAAGAGTTGATCCATCGAGATTAATTAATTAATTCGCATCAATTAATTCATACCTCTTTCCTCATTATTTTCTTACGACGCGATTACCTAAATCGTTATCAATTTCATCTCGAATTATTTTTAAGTTGTATTAATAATTTCATTCTAAGCCCTGCAATTATGCGTCTTTGAGTATAGTCATCGCTTGTAATAGCCAAATATGTAACCGTCTTATTATAGTTAGGCGATGGTGATGGATGCTTTATAAGCATATTATTGTCATTCCCGATGTATACAGGACCTTGCGTAATACGCCAACTCTGCTTCGCTTACATCACTTTCGCGAGGAACAAAAATATATTAGCATTATATCGTAAACCTTTTGAATATAGAATACGAAACAAATGAATGACAGAGACGAACCCAGGATTAGATTGAAACTTTTTCCGTGTATTAATCCCGGGATGGTATACAATGAAACCAAAGATAGACGCGACTATATATAGGAATGGAATATTTTTGGCTATACGTTCTACCGATTTTCAATCAACATTTTCATAGATGTCGATTACTTTCGATTATCGGCATTCCCCGATTCCGAGATCGCGCCAACAACGACGCGGTTTTCAGTATCGATCATACGACGAAATATATTCTCTAACCGCGGTGCACGTGTCAATTGAAATTTAAAAAAAAAAATGATTTATCGTAAACCCATTGAGACAGCAATCTGAAATTTTTACGTTTTTTTTTATTTTTTTCTATAAAGAACAGAGTCTCGGTCCTACTCAGTGAGTTATTTAAGCTTGACAGTAAATCTCATATTATTCATTATCGACAGTTGGAAACCCACGTTGCTCTTCGAGTGAATTTTTAATACGTTTTTTTTTTACATCCCGATGTGAAAAATAGTTTTTTTTCAGCCTGAGACTCTTTTCCGCAAGAAAATAGGTCATTTTTTTTTTTAATTTCAATGTCTGCCATATGCACCGGATGGACGAGTATTTTTGAAAAACACGACAGTCCAAGGAGCTTGCAAAAGAGAAAAGAGAGCAGAAGAAATAAATATCGAAAGAAAAATTCATCGAGCCTCGCGCACGCAGAGGGGGGACGATGCTAAAAATTTGCAAAATTAACAAATGCCTAGAAAGAATAAGTGACAAAAAAAAATGCTGAAAAAAGCGACGACAATGTGTATTGTACTTCATGCAACAAATATTTATGGTTGTGCGAACAATAATTCGAATGTTCGAATAATAAATTATTTGGAAAATTCCAAATAGTTGGCAGAGACCATGAAATTTATTTCTATTCCCTCATTTAATTATATATGCACATTGTAGACATTTTTTTCAGAGTGTACATGTTTGTGACAAATATATGAGGTGGGAAAATCTAGTTTATCTCGGGAGATAACAGAAATTGAATTTCTATTATAATACAAGTCTATATCAATGAGAGTCCTTGCATCAAAACAATTCAATGGCTATTCATGATTAGGCTATATGCGATTTCATTGTCGTATATCCTTCTGTCCGATATACATTGTCGTACAATAGAATTTGCAATAGAATTTTTTGCAATAGAATTTTGACAAATTTGACGATTTTGTAACTTCACGAGTATACAAGTCCTCCGGACGATAGTTATATATACTCAAGAGACAATTCACGTCGACTGCTTGAACAGAAATTCGTCACTCGGAGGATATTCAAGGAAAAAAAAAAATCCACGACTCGTCGAGGAATCCTTCGTGAATTATATTCTAAAATCTTTAGGGAATTAGGCCTCATCTACGTATTTTTTCATAGCGTGCACCCGATCGTTCGATATCGAGACTCTTGAATTCCTAAAATCATCTCGTACGTCGCTCGACATTATACAGCCCGAGCACGAGCACGGGTCTCCATAGACGCAACGAAAATTTCAAGGCTCCGCGATCTTGGGCTCTTCATAATTATAGAGCTGGCATATAAAAAAAAAAAATTGTTTTTTTTCAATTCCATTCTCTATACAGGCTCGTGAATCGCGCTGGCACATATTTTCAACCGCCGAATAAATATATACCGGCAGGCAAAGTGTGAGTCCAGGAAAAACTCGAGCTGGTTCATCAAATGGTTAACTTTGTTGTTAATTTATTTTTTTCTCCCACTGGGCTTTTTTCCTCCCCATTATCGTCATTTATTATCGATATACATATAAATAAATAAATATATATTTATATTTATATTTATATTTATATTCTCATTGCGCAAATGCCAAAAATTCCTTTCGCGCTCTCAATTCGCGTCGTTATACAGCCCGCGATACGTCTCCCCCCCCCCCCCCCCCCCCCCCGAACGAGAATACAACCGTAACGGATCTTGCATACCACACTGAATCTCTCGATATAATAGTTGTCCATTAACTTTTACATTCGTGCGTTGAGAAGTGTTTTTTTTTTTTTTTTTTCTTTCTCGACGCTCGAGAAGTTCGAGAAATAAGTATTGAAGAGAAACAAGAAAGTTCAATCACGCGAGTATTGACTTTTGCCGTTCGTAAATTTTGCAGCTCACTGGACAAGAACGAAGATCATCGGACGAATTAAGGGGGGGGGGGGGGGGACGACAATGTACTTAAAAAGTACTTATCGTCATAAATGATCGTACATAAAAACGGGAAAACTTACAAATTTGTCTTTCCGAGATATTTAAATTCTCAATTTGGGCCTCTCTTTACAGCGGAAATGCCTGAGCGCCTGAAAATTATGAAAAATCACGATAGCAAGTCTCAAATTTAACGTTTTTTTCCCCCTCTTTATTTCCTCTCTTCTTTGGCTCGACAGAGTGGTTTACTTGAATTTCAATGTCAGATTTTTTTATCGACCGTGTCAATTTCAGTTCAAACGTTTGTTTTTTTTTTTACTTCGGCTTGATCCTCAATTTTTCCTTGAATTCAAAGCTCGCGGAATCATATTTCGAAAAAAAAATCTCGAAATCTCATAAAATCTTAAGGATGTATCGGACTACCTTCCCAACCAAAAGTGACTTTCGTCGACAATATTGCATACTTTATAATGAGATAAAAATCGGAAAAAATTCAACCATAATAAAGACGATAAGAAGATTAATTTTAAATAATAATAATGCCAAAAAGTTATCAATAAATTGTTTAAATAAAACATTGTTTAACAAATTTTTAGGGAAAGTTTTTTTCTTAACACGTGAAATGAATTCGTTGATTTTTCTGACTACACATGAATTTTTTAAAAATTTTATTATCATTTTGAAATTTCGGTTTTTGAAAATTTTTTAATTTTGAAAAATGAAGGAAAAATCGTGAATTTTGGATATGTTTTCGTAAAAACGTTGTATATATTACAATTAAGAATAAGTTTCCAGGGCATTGAACGAATAGTTTCATAAATACAACCTTTACAAATTTCCGAAAACCGAAATTTCAAAATGATAAGAAAATAAAAATAAAAAATTCATGAGTAGTCAGAAAAATCAACGAATTCATTTCACATGACAAAAACAAAACATTCCCTAAAAATTTGTTGAACAATGTTTCGTTTAAACAATTTATTGATAACTTTTGGGCATTATTATTATTAAAAAGTGATCTTCTTATCGTCTTTATTGTGGTTGAATTTTTTCCGATTTTTATCTTATCATGAAGTATGCAATATTGTCGACGAAAGTCACAACATCATTAATGCAGCCTGTGCAAGTTATTTGCCAAATTTCAACTCAATATGGTGAAAAATTTTCTCAGCTTCCAAGGCCTTGTGAAGGATGTGAAAATTCAGAGTCCCATAAAGTTATAAATGATCATAAATAAACAAAACAAAACAAAAAAAACCAAAATGTCTGACTCAGATTCTCGCACGACTGAATACTTCGTGTTTTTTTTTTTTCTTTCTTTCACAAGCCAATGCCGTACACTGTCCTTTATGCGCGTATAACGGATAACGGTAAAATGTAAGCGTAACTCCTACGAGTCCCCGCAGCCGATAGGAGAAGCGCAGCCACTTTCGTTTTAACCAAATTGTAAGCGAGTCACGCGTCACACACGCACACGCGAAAGCCCAGACGAGAAATTCGCTGTTTGCCAAGTTTTTTTTTTTTTTTTAACAAAAAACAGCCAATGGCACTTTAGCCCGAGGATGCTCGTCGTAATATCAATCTTTTGGCCAATTAAAAATTATTTCGAAGAAAGAAAATTTTTTTTCGACTGGATAAAAAATTAAATTTGTTCTATATTTTTCTTTGAAATTATTTTGACGAGTCTCAGCTTGGATTGTTGCAAACTTTTGGGAATATTTTCATTGTTTTTTTTTATTCATTTGATAAAAACGATGGAATTTCGTGATTTTTTAATTTGAATCGTGTGGCTTGCAATGAATTTGGGGGGGAAAAAAATGTTATGCGTCTCGTGACACAATCAAATGTGAAGTCAAGAGTCACATCCAAGCTCTCGCGACGACACTATATGCCCCCGCGCGGAGAGTAGTGCCCCCCGCGAGGTACCGCTATCCCGTGGACGACATACCGGCTTATCCCTATATACGCGAGCTCTCGCAATTCTCTCCGACACCGTCGTATGTAACGTGTGTGGCTTTTCCTCGTGTGTTACACCGGGGAGCAACGTGCTATTGACTCCAAAACGTGTTATGAGAGGGTTTTTTTTTTTTTCTTCGTTCGACACCTGACGAAGATTTTGAGTAATTAAATATGATGATCGGTAAAAAAAAAAAAGCAAATTTTTACCAAAATCCATACGTATCTGTTAATGTACTTATTTATGTACAATAACGAGTACAATAATGATCCAAGTATTTTTCATCGCGATGGATGAAGATTCACATAATTGCTCGGGGTTTTTCTTTTTTGCGATGTTTTTGTGTTTCCGTCAAGTCGAAAAGGAGCAGGCAGGAAATATTTTTTTATCGATTTTTCCTGTCTGAAAAATTCTCGTTTCGCAAAATCGATGTATTGAGAATACAGGAGAGGGAAGAGAGGAATAAAAAAAAATTTATATATTATATATATATAAATATAAATATTGTATATAAAAATGACGAGACTGCAGAGGATAACCGGTCGTAAGTCTGCGGGAATTCTTCAGGTTTGCACGTTCGCTAAGCTATCCTCGGCCAAGGCTGAGAAGAAGAACTAGCAGAAGAAGAAGAAAAAGATATTTCAAGAGCAAGTAGAAGAAATCAGGCGAAATAAAGAACATGTCCGTGATGCTTTCCACCTCGTTCATGCGACCTTGAGACAGAGAATAGGCCATAGTCAGTAAAAGGTTTTCAACTTGGAAAACGAAAAAAAAAAGAAAACACAACAAAAGTTCTGAAATTTTCACACGCTTTTTTTGCAAAAAGTCAATTGATCGCTATAACAAAAAAATCTGTCGCTATATTTCTCCTCCAAACTTTTCGTAATACTTCGTGCGTCGGAATAATAATAAAAAAAAAAAAACGAACATTTCGATGAAAATTGTTGCAAACAATGATCGAAAATGAAAATAAAGAGTATTTTTACAATCCCCAAAGTGAGCCCTTTCAAACGATACCCCACTTGTTTGGGTGCGCTCTTTTTTCTCGCGGACACATATATTGGCCCTTTGAAATTCGCGAAAGAAAAATGTGTATTTAAAAAAAAAAAAATATCTCGAGGGACCATCTGCGGATCATCTCTTTGTCGGCAATCTCAATTGTCGAATGAAAAGGTGCCCATATATCTCCGCTATCGGTTTTTTGATAAAAATGAAAAGCCCCGCGCGATGTGGCTTTCTTTTGTTTGCTTTTGCGATCGATATACCAGAGAGTGGCTCGTGATACTATGGACCATGCAATGTCGTAAAATTTCAATCTCACGTTAATCATTGCTGCAAGTAATTATCAAGTATCCTCAAAAGAACCTTTGAAATATTGAAATTATTTTTTTATTATGAATTTTCGCACTTTAATTTTTCGTTAATGCACGAACAAGCTCCTACGCACCATTTCCCTGTACGATTGATCAAAGAATTTCAATAAATTACATTGATCCATCCTCATTAACAATACTGGACCAATATTGGTTAATTAAAGAAATCTTAAAACCGCCCTGACCCTGATTATTCAGCTAGCGCAAAGGAATAAAAGCCGAATAACCGTTTCTCTGTCTTCTTACCTTGGATAAACGATATTTTTCGGCGTTATCGCCGTAAAATTAATACAATCTCGCTCGATCGATCCGTTGTCAATTCGTAAAACTTCGTATCATCACGCACAACCGCGTCAATTAATTTTTCCTTTCACCAATCACCAGTTTTTTTCTTTCTTTTTTCTTTTTTTTTTTTTTTAATTTCGTCGTATCCCTTTAACCGCGATATTATCTCTGACTCCGTTATCGGTTAGACTTTTAATTTTTTTATTATCTTTATTTTATTAATTGAATTCGGGAAAAAATTAATTAATCGGCACTCGATCATATCACTGGCACACTTTTCAATTTATGTCAATTCGTTTTTTCTCGTTTTTTTTATTGTTTTGCCTCGAGATTTTAATTTCCGCGATTATCGTTCGCGGTCATCGACACGACACTGAAATCGACGCTTTGAGGGACGTAACTCGCGGCCCAAATTGGGGGACCCTTCCGGTAATACAAATATGTATTTGATTGTACGTAAACATAAATAACGCCCGAGTGATAGGAAAGTTCTTGCGACGATTTCGTGGGCCCTTTTTTCTTTTGTTTCCGCTGCCGGTGCTGTCGTCTCGCGGGGCGACCGTCGTCAGCACCTCTCGGTTCGTTTCTAGTTCACGGCATGCACGATTCGTATATCGTCGTAGTCTCTCTCTCTCTCTCTCTCTCTCTCTCTCTCTCTCTCTCTCTTTCTCTGTGTCTTTCTCTCTTGGTACTCGAGGGGGCCGATCGGTTGGGACTTGCCAGTTCTCTTCGTGAACCACCACCGGTTTCCTCTTTCTTCTTCTTCTTCTTCTTCTTCTTCTTCTTCTTCTTCTTCTTGGTCCCATCATACGGGAGGTTCACGAAGACCGAGAGAAAGAGAGGGAGAGAAATAGTGAGAGAGAAAAATAACCAGCAGCTCTGCCCCCTGTTGGCCAGGTGATAGAGCTAAAAGGTACGAGGAGGACTATACATTTGTACATATACGTATCGTATACTAGCAAGCAAAAGGACGGTAAACGCGACAATTTACAACGTAAAAGAACTCTGCCTATACGCGTTCTTTCATGTATTATCGGCTGTAACAACAAAGCTAACTAAACCAGAGGATATTTAACGCCTTGATGCCTCGGATGTTGGGTCTATTATGATAACATGGCTGGACTTTTAAAAGGCAAAAACGTCACAATCCGCGAGATTCAATGCACCAAAAAGTGTGCGCTGAATTATACTTTCAATCTTTTTGGTTTCCAACAGTCACAACGCTCGACTATAATACTCGCAAACATCGCTGACAAACAAAAGGGCGTCGATTGCACGATAACACCGTGGTTCGATGTGGGTAATTTCATTTTTTTTCTTACAGCCATTGGTTTGCGGAGGTAAATGAGTACAGTGGTAGTCAGGGCGTCGAGTAAACTTGACCAATTGGGGGGAGGGGGGGGGGGGGGCACCGTGGGTTGAGTCCCAATTAGCAGAGTGTCACATAAAAATATTCCGCTCATTCTCCAGCTGCAAAAAGTTTTACTAAACTTTTTGAACTTGGTTCATTTAATTTTTTATATGTGTATCCTATTTTCTATGTAATTATACAATATGTACTTTGTATCGTGTATAGGAGAGACACAAAAAACGTATCTGACGTATCTTTTTAACATAAAAAATGTCCTAGTATACGCGGTTTCTTTGATTCTTGACAATTTTATAGCTTGTTTATATCTCCGTGACTGATATAACATTATGAATTCTGCGATTGTATGTATGAGTCTCGTCTTGTTAGGTATGTATTGAAGAAGTCGAAGGCTCGAGACTCACGAGAGGTGGTGGCAATGACCGTTCTCTCTTGAGGGCCCTATGTGCTCAACTCAACTCCTTCCCCCTTTTCTCTCTTTTTTCCTCTTCTTTGCCTCCTTCATATATATATATATATATATATATATATATATATATTCATATAATTACATGTATATACATGGGTACTCAGGTAAGAGGAGAAGAGTCGTTCGACCACTCGGTTCTCCTGCAGCTTTATTCAGCATCTCACGAGGAGAGGGAGCACGCGTAATTTTTCCTATTCACATATATTCGTCGTTATCTCCATCTCTCATTATCCGGCTATCCAAATTTGTTTCTCCTTTTTTTTTCCCCTCCCTTGTTTCTCGATTTCATTCGAAACGAATGTTTTCGCCAAGACTGCATCATGTGCCGGGGGATCGGACCTCTTTTCCCCTCTTACGACCATCCTCCTTACGTCTCTCACATTTTTGGCGACCGAAAACCCGTTCGATTTATGGAAATTGCACAGGGTCCAGTTTTCGGCAAAATTACACTTGCTAATTCACTTGGAAATTACTGTCATTTCCGCCTTCGTAACAGCGGCCGTAACGTTACAAGGATTATGCATATACGACCGTGTTTTTGTGTGCCTCTCGCGGGAATGACGCTTCTATACCGCAATTCGATTTATTTACCGATCGGCTTTTCGATTCTTCCGCATCACGCATGTGCCTTTTCATTCTCGAGATTTTCCCACGTTCGAAATATTTTTACCCATTGGGCTTTGTGTAATGATTCAAGGTATAGCCCTTGCGCACTTTGAGCAGCTATTGGAGAATTTCCGTTAATTGGAAATGTTTTAACAAGATATTTCGATTTTAACGTCGCCGTTATTTTAGCATTTATTAGGATATACGAAGAATGTTCAGCTCGCGTCACAAGCTCAATTGAAAAATGAAGCTCCTTGAAATACTGGAGAGGAGTGATTCATTTGATAATCAATTTGTTCAAGAAATCATGAGCTTTCGATGGCTTGCATGAAAAATTAGGGTCGCGGGATATTTGGCAAAGAACTTTCGAATCAATGATCAGTCAATTTACGGTATGTAACCGATCAGCCCTTTGCTATACGAGTGTGTTGCGGTAATTTATGCACATTTGGAGTATTTATCAATATAAAACAGCCCCCCCTCCCCCTATTATCCCCGTACTTGATAAAATTATATTGATTATGAAAATAAAATTATAAGAGTTATGTAATCATAAAATATATTTATCAAAAAACTTCCAACAGCTTTGAGGTTAGCCAAGATTAAATGATGAATGACGATAGTGAAATGGATGACGAAAAATCTAAATTACGTTAAAAAAAGTTTATTCCAGTGCCAAAAGACGTCTCCGCACGGTTATTATAAATTCCAATAACCATACTTTTACGTGTGTTATCATAGTTTATAATAGCTTTCTTCGATAATTTTTATTTGCTAAAACAGTCGATCACATGACTATAGCCTGCCACAAGGACTACCTTAGGGGAAAAATTCATTTTTTGTTGTTGTTGCATAATGTTCCCGACATCATATCACTGTTTAACTTGACCCATGTAATGTCCTATTTTTATTATGAATTTTTAGAATTCAAAAAAATTTTTTTTTTCCATTACCCTCCCTCACTCGATTTTCATTCGTACCCTCTATATCGTTATTAACAACGGTTAATCACGCACAAGCATATGGTGCGTCATTCCATCGGATATGCGGGTGCAATAAAATCATGATGGGGTCGGGAGTGCAATACAACGAAAGCGAGAGTGGGCGAAACGCATTAGAACCCAACATGTCGCATGTCCATTTTTGATATACAACTATAATCCATCCAAAGTATCATGGATTACAGCCCGATTGGGATTCACAATCTTTCTCATCGTATCTCGAAAGGATCCTGCAAGATTTTTTATTCATTTAATTTTTTTCATTCCGTAATCAGTGGGAATAAAACTGTGGAATCGCATGGTTTATATCCATCATATAGTTTTACGATGAAACCCGTTTTAACGATCAGTTATATCTATCGCAATTTCAACGTCTAAATTATTTGAACAATGAAGTCTTTTGATAATGTGAAATTTCACGCAATGATGCATGCATGTTACGTATAGTTTCGGTGATCGAGTTTACCAAATTTGTCAAACTATCGACCCAAATTATTAATATTAAATTCTCTCGAATGAATAAAAATTTTATCCAAGTCGCATATGCCATTGATTCAAATTGAATTAAATTTCATTTTATTCGAGCAATTGTGTATTATTATTTGTCTTTCTCGATGCATATATAAGCGCGAACTACGAAAATCCCAGACTGCCGGAGCTTATTCAGTTCGGGAAAAGATCGGAGACAAATCTTTGTCTCTCTACGTCCAATTATACAGGATAGGTAATCGTGTACGCACCAATATTTTTCTAAAGATCCAACACGTGCCGTTGTCTCTCTACGTTTAAGTAATTATACAGGATAGGTCATCGTGTACACCAATGTTTTTCTAAAGATCCAACACGTGCCGAGAAAAAAAGTTAAAAGATAAATAGCAAAAAGTGTAGATACGCGAACACAGTGAAGGATAGACGGTTGGTGCGCGACTCTGGCCAACCACCGAGCTTGAAAACTGTATTTCTCGCAGTAAGTATACTTGGAGCGGTGACCGTTTAGCCGCGCGCGCGCGCGCTGGCTGGCGTATATGTGGTATTGCCACCACCGAGTTCGGTGGTGGATTGCCTGTATGAAGGAACGCCAAATTCTGCGTCGAAGGAACCATCTGCATTGGCACATATTTTTCGCACTTTCCCCGTGCCCACGTGCGAATGCGGCACATAAGTGAGGCCCAATCGGCCTCTGCGGACGCAATCCCCGGGGTGAGGTGTTTAAAGAAAATCGTACAGTATTAAGTCAAGTGTAGGAATATGATCGGGGAACAGAGGGGCAATGATCGCGAAACCTCGAAAAGATGCACACAAATTGGAATAACACAAATTAAAAAAAAGAATAACAAAATACTACGAGCACGTGTACATGTGCCGGACACTTCCATTACCGTTTTTTGTGTTTGTTGATTCAGCACTTGTTTCGTATAGAGTCAACTAGTCCTGTTACTATAGCTTAATGGTTAACTTAGAATAATATTGCTCACGACGTATCCAGATGTTTCTGATGACCTACTCAAAACTATATACGTCAAAAGCACGGTATTTGTCCTTTTCGTCGATTGTATGGTCGAAAAGCCATCCCTTTTCGCTATCACGAAATAGAAACAATGAAGATCGGAGCGAATAATTAGATGGATTATTGGCCCTTGAAAATGTGAAAGCTTTTCATTGGTACGTTCGCAGCTTTGGATTCGCTGCGCCGTTTGCTCATCAGGGGGATGCGTCGTAACTCGTCTGGGGGTGGGGGGGTTGCTAGTTTCGTCGCAAAGGGTCATATACGTATTCCCGCAGTTCGAAGCCATCGCGGGGATATATATATCCGGTGTTCGAGCCATTACGAGTTACTGTTCGAAAAGTTGGACGTTCAAGCGCGAACCACTCGAGCTTCACGACTTTACGTTCACGTCGAAATAATCCGAAACGTCGTCGTTGCGACAATTAGCATCCATAAAATCGACTCGAATTATAAACATTTTCTTTCGGCAAATGTATGACGCGAAGTCCTGCGAAAATTTTATGATATTCAAGGCACTTTCGATAAGACCTGAGTGAACTTTCGGTTTCGATTTTTTTTTTTCCCGTGATCCTCTATCGGTGATCCGGTAGAACGACTTGTAGGGTTGTTTTTTTAATCGTCAAACGTGAGCTGCGCAGCGTTTTTTAAGAAGACTTCGGCACAGAGAATCCATCGGTAAGTTTGATTATTGATAAAGCTTTTATGGATTGTTATTATTATTTTTTTTTTATGGCAGGAATTGGTGATAATTTTTCTTGGCATTTTTATTTTCTAATTTTTGTAGATCGTCTTCTCTATTTTTTTTATCACTCGAGATCGGTACATTTTTGTTGTTGGAGGCACCGCGGTTGCGGGGGAATTTTAATCTCGTTATCGCGCGCCTCTGTCGATCGTTATCGATTCGAACCGACGGATCAGTCGGTGGTAAATAATACAACGAAATAATTGAATTTTTTCAAATTTTTTCGAGCTCCGAAGTATAAATTTTTCGTAAATTTTCTTCAGAAATAAATCGTCAATACTACGCCGTCAATATTTTTTCTTTGATATCGGAAAATTGGGATCGGGAGGAAAATTTTCATTCCAGCTCGGTGTGATTTTTTTTTTTTTAATTCGCGATTGTGTACGATAAAGAAAATGAACGAAATCGTGAATATTATTTTTCTGTCTGCCCCCTCGCGTTGGTCCCTCATCTCTCCGATACAAATTGTCCGATTTTTTTTTTTTTTTTTTTGCAAAAAATGAGCCGGAGGGTAGCGTTATTATTTTTTTTTTGCCAAGAGTATTGACAGAAAAATTGAAAGTATGACCTGGAATTTTTTTCCGGAAGTGTCTCATTTTTTTACTTAAAAAAAACTCGATGACGTTGCCATTTTCGGGATGATGAATCGAATAATATCCCTGCGATAGTATATCAGGTATATTTGGAAGAGTCAACCTGTTGCTTCGCGAGTCATTTGCCACGTATATCCCATTTCTCCCGTTTCAACTCACTTTGCAAACATTTAATTAATTCATTAATTCCTCGGGGATTCGTTAGAGGCTTTCTACTTGACATCGATGATTTTACGGGCACTTACTGGACAGCAATTTATTTTTTCCTTCATAAAAATTATTGGGGAGACTTACCGAAAACTTGGAAAAACAAAAAAAAAAAAACATTATCAAATTAAAAATTTCGCATTCGTTGAGAGTTGCACGCGATTATATAATTAACGAATTCGTGGTGAAAAAATTCGAGGATATTTACAGAAGTCGAAAAAAATTCATATGATTTCTCTCGTCGATACGCGGTTTTATTTTCATTTTTTTTTTTTTTTATGATCCCGTATATGTAATCGCACAATCATAATATTCTCTTGTCTCGCTGATATCGCTATTCTCGGCACGAACTCTCGAAAATTTGTGCAAGTGATCGGCTCTCTGCGTATCTTCGGTAATCAATACATCGATATACGTGCAAAGGAACCTCTCCCCCGTTATCACTTGAATTTTTCGTACGCGTTTTAGGATTTTTGTTGATTCGTTGTATGAGAGAGAGAGAGAGAGAGAGAGAGAGAGAGAGAGAGAGAGAGAGAGAGAGAGAGAGAGAGAGAGAGAGAGATTTTTACCTCAAATATTCGTCAATTTTTTTTTTCTCTGACTATGTTTACGTTTAATTTTTTAAATATCATCATTATAATATACATTTATTTAAATTTTTCTGTCAATTTTATTTCGCTTTAAATATTGAATATCGTTAATCTAAAACGTTGGAAACTGATGATCCTCCCAGCGTTCTTTTTACACAAATTCCGCTTGAACCTGATTGCAATTCTATTGCCGTGATATTTATGAATAATATACACATGTACGAGAGTCGAGCTGACAACGGCGATAAGCATGCCGAGAAGCATTAAACTCTCGGGTCTTGGAAACACAGTGTGCTATACTCGAAACTCAATATTAATCGAATTCAACTGAGCCTCAATGTACAAAGAACGATATTCAGCATAATGAAGCCCATCTCCGAGATCCGCTCGAAAGCTCCAATTGTTCGCGTTGTAGACAATGTGAAGGATTTTCGTACTTGAACAGCAGAGAATTCTCCCAAAGCTGTACCCGAACTCTTGAGTTTCGCTGCTCTTATTTCGTCGACATTACGTAATACTATAAATTCCACCGAGGTGGAATTTATCTCCAATGGTCTTTGTTTTTCATCATCAATCCATTGTGAATTTGAATCATCATTGAGGCACAAAAGAACCCCAATGACTGAGTATAAAACAATCGTTGCACGATCGTGACAAATTTTTTTTCTGCTTCACGCAATATATTTTATTTCATCAAAATGAATTTTTTTTTTTCAAAAAAAAATACGGTATATGCACAAATAAAATTCATCTTAGTTCAGGGAATTCAATCGTACACGGGGAAAAGGGTAGTTTTATCATTGTTTTTGAATTATTTTGTTCCCATTGAGAATGGATGGCACGAACAAGTAACCCGCAAGTTTTCATACGAATGTGAAACATCAATTAAAAGAAATGTCCACTTTTTCTTAACAGTTTTGTTTAAGGTTTTGTTCCCTGTAAGCCTAGGAGATAAATATTGGGGAATAAGTTTCTACGTGGGTACACAATCTTTGTGGAAATCGATACAGACCATGAAAAAGCTCATAACTGCTGTCCCCGCACCCGCACGAAATTCACGAAAGCATCGATAATCCATTTAAGTTTCGCTATTTCTTTCTCTCGACTCTCAATTCAAGCCTAAACCTTGCACTCCATCGTTTGTCCGGTGAAGATCTTTGGAGACAAAATAAGGGAAGAAGTATGTTTTGCAATTGTCAAATTGTCCTACGTCAATTATTGCCATAAGCGGATACGTCAATTTTGTACACATTATAATCATCATGCTTTATTTATAAGATTACATTTATTCATTGAATAACACTCCGTCGTGTTATTATAACGATACATATAAATCGAATTTATAATACGTTTTATCGATACAATTAAAAAAATTCAAACACGAGCGCCCACGGGATCTCTTAACATTGTTGCAATGAATGAGTTAGCTATTGGTAATCGTCAGAGCTTGTCACAATGTTTCCGGAGTGACAACATGAAAAATATCAATGACGAGAGTAACGAGACGACAACGAAGCAACCTTGCTCTCGGTTTTGTGTCTATTTCGATCAAAAGTAAGCACCGTGAGACCGGGCTTCTCTGTATCAGCTATCGCGAGATGAAAACCACCTTCCGCTTTCTCTAACTCAGTTAACCCCCCCACCCTCGACGATTCCATTAATAGAATTTCCATAATATTACGCCGTTGTATGAGGATCAATGTGAAAAGTTTTGACATGGTCATCAAACACGCGCGAGCTTCCGTCGTTTTAAGTTGGTGTGTTAATGCTAGTTGGCTTGCGCGAGATCGTTGCTCAAATTACTTTTGATCGATGAATTATTTATTTTCTCTGGCTTACTCTATACCAGTTGGATGCCAAGAAAATGGGCGAAAAAAACAACAACTTTTGATCGTTATTCTACCACAAGAAGCGTTCGTTGTATCCCAAAATGTTCATAAGGGCTTCATCGTGCTGATCAATTGCTCCTGATCCATACGGATTTTTATTTTTACATCCCGCGAGTTCCGGTTTGGTGCACGTTTTGAGCGTTGGACTAAAATGAAAGTCTCCCGGACAGTCGAAGACCTTTGGCACATTATTTTCGCATCGACACCACTTTCTGCAATTAGCGTGTGGCAGAGCGGTTATTTTGTTCGGGGGATCGTGGTTTGGGCATGTACCCAAGCAGCCCTCAACGCCGGAAGGAGGAGTTGTACTTGGCGTACTCGGCTCGGTAGTAGACGGAGGTGTTGGAGTACTCGGCTCGGTGGTAGACGAAGGTGTTGGAGTACTCGGCTCGGTGGTAGACGAAGGTGTTGGAGTACTCGGCTCGGTGGTAGACGAAGGTGTTGGAGTACTCGGCTCGGTGGTAGACGAAGGTGTTGGAGTACTCGGCTCGGTGGTAGACGAAGGTGTTGGAGTACTCGGCTCGGTGGTAGAGGGAGGTGTTGGAGTACTCGGCTCTGTGGTAGACGAAGGGGTCGGAGTATTTGCAGCAGTCGAAGATGTCGAAGTTATTGGGGGCGTAGGTATAGATTTGCAATCAACATTCCACGGCCAATCGCAAACTTGTTTAGCCACATCGAAGTAGAGTTTATCGCCGTCCGCATTGTAAGCAGGACAATCCATCAAAATTTTTTTTCCATGGCTACACTTGTAAAATTTCGTACAGTCTTTTTCGTACGAAAGATGTACCGTAATATTCTCTGAATCGTGTTTTGGACACTTGGTCGGGATGACGGGGACTTTTTTTGCAAACGTTGCGACTCTTGTGCAAGGCAGAGGCTGCTCGCAATCGACATTCTGTGGCCAATCGCATACATGAATTTTCGGATTAAAGTACAGCTTGTCACCCTCGTCGTTGAGGAATGGACACTCCATAAGGTTTTTCTTTCCACCTCTGCACGCGTAAAACTTGGTACAATCGGTTTCGTGGGGTAACTGTACGGTTTCATTTAACCAATCGATTTTTGGACATTGCGTCGGATATTTGAGACTAGACAAGGATAAGAGAAGGCTCGGAAGAGGTAATTTGCAATCAACGTTCCACGGCCAATCGCAAACTTGAGCACTTGGATTGAAGTACAGCCTTTCGTTGTCCCCATAAGCTGGACATTGCATCAGAATTTTTCTACCATAATCGCACTTGTAAAACTTTGTACAATCTTTCTCGTGAGCAAGATGTACAGTCTCGTTTTTCGATTCGACTCGCGGACACTTGGTTGGAATGGCGGCTTTGAGAGCGAGCGATTCGATCCTGATTTTCGGTAGAGGTAATTTACAATCGACATTCTGCGGCCAATCACATATATGAATTTTCGAATTAAAGTACAGCTTGTCACCATCGCCGTTGAGGAATGGACACTCCATAAGGTGTTTCTTTCCACCACTGCACATGTAAAACTTGGTACAATCGGTTTCGTGGGGTAACTGTACGGTTTCATTTAACCAATCGATTTTTGGACATTCCGTCGGATATTTGAGACTAGACAAGGATAAGAGAAGGCTCGGCAGAGGTAATTTGCAATCGACGTTCCACGGCCAATCGCAAACTTGAGCACTTGGATTGAAGTACAGCCTTTCGTTGTCCCCATAAGCTGGACATTGCATCAGAATTTTTCTACCATAATTGCACTTGTAAAACTTTGTACAATCTTTTTCGTGAGCAAGATGTACAGTCTTGTTTTTCGATTCGACTCGCGGACACTTGGTGGGAATAGTGGCTTTGGATTCGAGGGATTCGATGCCCGGTAGAGGTAACCCGGAATTAACGTTGAACGGCCAATCGCATGCTTGCACCTGAGAATCAAAGACGAGCTTGATACCGTCATCCGTGACAGGACATTCCATCAGCACTTTCTTGCCGTTAACGCACAAGTAATATTTCGTAGAAGAGGTCTCGTGAGGAATCTTTACGGTATCGCTTCCCAAATCACTCTTTGGACATTCTGCCGGTACGGTCCTGTCGGCATCGGCCACTCCCAACAGTGAGAATCCTATCACTAAAACGCTCAACAGCGTTGTATCCATAACTGCTCAAGTGTCAGAAAGAAAAAAAAAAACCAAATCTCACAAGATGTATCGAATATTTAAAAGAATTTTATGGAACAATGGTAATTTGATAAATGAATATGTACTCACATGAAACACGTGCCATTATGGCACACCGTGGAAACCAATGTATGTATATAATCAACGAATCTTGTACGGAGCGAATAAGTGAGCTCTTCACGGAATCGATCTTCTTTTATACACTTCGTTTTATCGGCTTATCGGTGATTTCGTGGGTCAGATTATACAAAAAGTTAAAACGTGTACGTATTCGATTGATGTTATCCCTACTTTGCATCGCGCCTATCAGAATTCCCGCTTTATTGATTTTGATTCACGATTGCTACATTGAAGTGCCCAACCGAGACAGAAAATTCAACCACGATAGATATATCGGCCCGCTGAACTATTTACGATTTCATTATCATCATTACGTAGAATATCTCTCTTGCGATCTATCATATCAATCATGATATGCTTAGAATTGCCGGAATGTAGGACTACTAATTGCCGACCTTTGCACGTTTGAGGATTCATAGGTTTAATGCCGTTGCTTGTTTGTCGAATAAAAAGAAAAATTCGAAATTTCGTGCAGAATCGGAAGACTGCGAAAGATGAACACCAGCTTGAGCGTGATTATCATCGCCTGGCTTCTTCTCAGCGTCGTCATCTCCGGGCCCATCTTCGTACGCGGCGATGAAGAAGCAATGGACAATCCTATGAGACCAAAAGCATTCATGAACGTCGACGAGTTAAGAGAATATCTCGATCTCGTTAAAGACTTTATCAATGTTAATGGAAAATCCAGGTAAATAAAATTATTTTTTTATTATTGATGTGATCTGCGATTGCAACAGAATCATAACTAGATCTACCAAAAAAAAAAAATGAATGAATTTGAATTCAATAAATTTTCATACACAGACGTTGTTTATTGAATTACAATAAAACGTTTCCGCAGCAAATAATCATTACTATTTGTTGCAAAATGAAAATCATACTGCGCGAATAAAAAATAAAAAATAACGTTAATAAATCTGTACACCCAAATCTGGTGTTTGATATGCGAAAGAAAACTCAATTTTCCATTAAAGCCTTAGTCATTATTTTTCATCAAAGTTTATACTATGTCGCGTATTAAATTAAAAAAAAAATAAAAAAATAAAATTCTGCGAAATTAGGCGTTAAATAGCGGTAAAATGAATCACAATTTATGGAATTAAAATGATATCTTTCTTTCGTTTATTAACTTTTTATCTCTCAAACAGCTTTCATTTTCGATTATCAATAGATTCATCCGAGATACGAATTTCGAGCGTGATATTTATCCCCTTGAGTATGGAACAGTTGTGAAAAAAAAAAAATTGGAGAGTTTGTAAAAAAAATTTACAAAATATTTACATTTATTGAATATTAAGCTTTTACCTATCGATTGATCAACATAAAAACTAAAAATATATTCTCTGACTTTTTCGTTATCAGCAAAATATATAATTTTGCAATCGCCAACACTTCGAATCAATCACAAGCTTTTTTTTTAAATTAAAACAACCGGGAGATCTTGAAAACATCATGCGTCATCATTAATTGCAAAGTTTGCTGCTTTTCAAAAATAAGCTCCGTAGGTTCCCAAAATTCGGATTAATAAATTTTCGTTCGTATTTGCGACAGATATGGAAAACGTGGTGGAAATTTACGAAACCTTCATGACCCAACGAGTCACACGAGGAAGATAGCAATGAAGCCTCTGCGATTTAACATTAGGCCTGTAATCGTGGAATAAATTTTTTCATATTGTATCCAGATTAATTGAGCTAAAACAGACGCTAGGGAGAATCACGAGTACAATAAAGCTTTGACGTATACTTGCGTTATCATTCGAACGAGAATTCACTTGAGAATTCCCGAATTAGTGTTTTGAACTTTGACGTGCTTTCACAGTTATCCTTTCGACATATTGGCGATGAGTCATTAGGCGATAAGTTAGAAGTATGAAAAACGTAAGTACGAGATGACAAGTAGATGTGCTGATTCGGCGTACCAACGAGCTGAGCAGTGGTTGGGTCGTTGAATACTCGTATGAGGGTGATTGCTTTTGTATACACATTGGCTGGTTCATCAATTTACTGGCAGATCGATTTTCGTCTAAATTAAATAACGATAAGAGAATAAGTTGTTGTTGAAATTCCGAGGTTTTCGACTGGAACAATCCCGAAACATTTGATTCGCGTGTTGAAAAGAAGAATAAGTCATGCGACAGAGTTAATGTGAAAAGAGAAGCAAAAAAGAACTGACGGAGAGGTAGCTTATCGTGATTTTTTATCGACCCACAACCTGTGTGTACCTTGATCTGCAATCGTGACACTTAGATGCAGAATTCAGGGTGATAGAATGTCAGATAAATATACAGAATATATTTATATATCATATATGATAATAATACAGTCATATGAACTATCGAAACGGATTGTCCGCTCTCGAGTCACAGTGGATAATCGAAAGACCATTAAAAATTCTAATACCCTACTGCTAAATGCATTTGCGACAATTCCAAAATTTGACTGGATCGATAATTATGTTGTGGCCATTTTTTGTTTTGTTTTTTTTTAATACTCCACTGTACTCAATACGCATTTAAATCCAATATTGTGAAAAAAAAAGACGATGAATAAAGATTATGAGGATTTTTCAATGGTAACCGAAGTTTCTTATTTCTTCGATGCGAATGAATTTACTGCATGCTTTCCAATCCTTTATTCCCAATGTTATAATACGTCTTTCATCATTTGACAATTCGAAGGAAAATAATGACAATAGGCAAGAAGATCACTATGGGCGACAATTAAAGATATGTATACACGTATATTTATATCCCGTGTCCGTTACAAACGTTTGCAAAACAATTGGACAATTTTATAAAATCTTATAATGCTTACATTTGTAGCGGGAGAATAAACATCATCAAAGACGAACTATGGCTGTGAACTGACACGTGCGGGTACACGCACCTACCAACACACACACACACACACACGCACACGCATACTCACACACACACACACACACACACACACACACACACATGAATTGCTACATTATCGTCTTTTCATAACATCCGAGATGTAGACTGTTCATGAGATATACCGTTTCAAGGGGACAACAATGAACATGATATGAATTTTTCGTCTCATTGAAATGTTCAATTCCGTAGCACATGCCAAAACCAGCTGGGTCCCCTATGTACTCTCTTGTTTTCTCCCTCGTTTGCCTCTCATTCGATCTTCAAGATAAACGAAACGAGACAAGGTCCATTTGTCCGTTTAAAGGACAATCACGCATACGCATGAATAGCCTCGAACTTGGTACGTCCATAACCACCTTCACCCAAACATTCCGCTTCTCTCGGATAATCGCACACGTTCTTCGTCGGATTGAAGTGAAGTTCCGCTGGACAATTGTAAACGTAAGCTCTGGAATTGCTGCACATGCAGAATTTTGTGCAATCTACGTTCGGCAATAGAACCGTATAATCCACGGGATCTTTGCTTGGGCATGTACCGATGCAGGATTCGGATCCTGGTGCTGGGGTCACTGTGTGTTTCGTTGTACCTGACTCAGCAGTCGTGAACGATGACGACGGCGATGACTCTTGATCCGAGAATCCCTTCGCAACTGTCGATGAGCTGTCCGATGAAATATCATTCGATTCGCAGCCCGCATTTGCCGCCCAAACGCACAGTCCCAGAGCTGGACTAAAGTGCAATCCAGATTTGCATTCCTTCAGTATTTTTTTGGCTCCTTCGCACTCGTAATACAGCGAACAGTTGGCCTCGTGAGGTATCTGAAGACCATCCGCGTTCGATGGACACTCGAAAGTTGGATTCGATGTTATCAATCTTGTTGAACCTACTTTGGATGATGCTGAAGTTGTGATCCAGTTTATCGTAGTCTTCGGTGATCTCGTTTGAATAATCGTCGTCGATGATCCACTCGAGGCATCCGTGGATTTGCTTTCATCGGGAGATGTATTCGATGATTGTGCAGAATCCTTTGATGTTTCAATGCTTGCTGTGCTAAACGTTGTCTCGGTTGTCGATACGACGCAACCAGCGAGCTCCGGCCAATCGCACACTTGCTTAGCTGCATTGAATTCCAATCCGATCGGACATGCTTGAAGTAATTTTCGTCCAGCGTCGCATTTGTAGAACAACGAACAATTAAACGGATACGATAGTTGCACGGTGTCTCCTGTATTGTCATTGGGGCATTCGGTGGGTATAACGGTGTTCGTTGTGGTGTAGTCAGTGGTAATCCTTAATGGTCTCGTGGATTTCTTTGTATTCTCGCTACTCCATGTATTCGATGTACAGCCGCTCCATTTTGGCCAGTCGCAGACTATCTTGTTGGGATTAAATTCCAAGCCGGGTGGGCAAGATTGCACGATTTTTTCTCCATTATCGCATACGTAGAACAACGAGCAATTATGAGGATGTGGAAGCTGAACAACCGGTCCTGAATTGTCAAGAGGACACTCGTTGGGCAATATGTTCGTCGCGCTACCAGCGCTTGTGTCTCGGGAATAATGTTCGGTAGGATTCTCAGAGTTTCCTACAATTGGTTCAGTGGTAGGTTCGGTGTTGTCAGGGTGAATAGTCGTCGCGGTACATCCTGCGCTTTCGGGCCAGTCGCACATCTGCGCGACAGGATTGAAGTGCAGATTATTGGGACATTGTAGAAGTTGTTTCTCGCCATTGTCACACTTGTAGAACAGTGAACAGTTGGTTGGATGTGGAAACTGTATGGTACGACCAGAATTTTCGGGTGGACACTGAGTTGGTATTGTTATGCCGGTGGTGGGTTGATCGGTCGAAGGCTCGGTCGTCGTTACTAAGCAGCCAGCCGAATTCGGATAATCACAGCTGTAGATATTTGGATTGAAGTGAAGGCCTCTGGGGCATTGGTGAAGAATCATGTCACCGTTGGAACATCTGTAATATCGGTCACACATACACTCGTGCGTAACGAGCGATCCATGGCCTATGTTACCGCATGGGAGCCCGCATTTCGGAGCGGACGGGGTTGTGGTCTCGTCGGGTATGGTTGTCGATTCGCAGTGGGCATCCGCAGGTGACACGCAATGAAGCAACGTAGGACTGAAGTGCAGGCCTGCTGGACATTTCTTCAGCACTTTATTACCGTTTATCACCTCGTAGAAGAGGCTGCAGTTACTTTCGTGGGGAATGTAATTTCCTGAAGGCGTCGGGGTGTTCGGCTGACCAACGTCATCTGTGGGTAATGGGGTCGTATTATCAGTGGATGGTTTAGCAGACGATACCGTGGAAGTATCGGGCCACGTTGACTTGACAGACGTGAGATCGGTACTGGTCTCTGTGGTAGTTTGCCTGCTAGAGGATTCGGTGGATGTATCGGGCCAGGTCGTTCTGACGGTTGTTGGTGTTTTCGTAGGATCAGTACTGATTTCTTTACTCGTAGGAGAGGACTCTGTGGTAGTGCGCTCACCAGAGGATTCGGTTGATATATCGTGCCAGGTTGTTCTGACAGTTGTTGGTGTCTTTGTAGGATCAGTACTAATTTCTTCCCTCGTAGGAGAGGACTCGGTCGTAGTGTGCTCGTTAGAGGATTCGGTGGATGTATCGGGCCAGGTCGTTCTGACGGTTGTTGGTGTTTTCGTAGGATCGCTACTGGTTCCTTTGCTCGTAGAAGAGGACTTGATGGTTGTATGCTCGCTAGAGGATTCGGTTGATACATCGGGCTGGGTTGTTCTGGCAGTTGTTGGCTTCGTCGTGAGATCAGTACTGGCTTCTTTGCTCGTAGAAGAGGACTCGGTAGTAGTGTGCCTGCTAGATGATTCAGTGGATATACCGGGCCACGTAGTTCTGACGGTTGTTGGTGTTTTCGTAGGATCAGTACTGATTTCTTTACTCGTAGGAGAGAACTCGGTGGTAGTGCGCTCATCAGAGGATTCGGTTGATATATCGTGCCAGGTCGTTCTGATGGTTGTTGGTGTCTTTGTAGGGTCAGTGCTAATTTCTTCCCTCGTAGGAGAGGACTCGGTCGTAGTGTGCTCGTTAGAGGATTCGGTGGATGTGTCGGGCCAGGTCGTTCTGACGGTTGTTGGTGTTTTCGTAGGATCAGTACTGATTTCTTTACTCGTAGGAGAGGACTCAGTGGTAGTGCGCTCACCAGAGGATTCGGTTGATATATCGTGCCAGGTCGTTCTGACAGTTGTTGGTGTCTTTGTAGGATCAGTACTAATTTCTTCCCTCGTAGGAGAGGACTCGGTCGTAGTGTGCTCGTTAGAGGATTCGGTGGATGTATCGGGCCAGGTCGTTCTGACAGTTTTTGGTGTTTTCGTAGGATCAGTGCTGATTTCTTTACTCGTAGAAGAGGATTCGGTGGTAGTGCGCTCGCCAGAGGATTCGGTTGATATATCGTGCCAGGTCGTTCTGATGGTTGTTGGTGTCTGCGTAGGATCACTACTGGTTCCTATGCTCGTAATTGAGGACTCGTCGATAGTACGCTTGCTAGATGTTTCAGCGGATATATCCGGCCAGGTTGGACTTTGGCGCGTAGTTGACTGCGTGGAGTGTGCACCTGTAGAAGATGAATCATTCATTGAAATCTCGAGTTCGTTATTGCGGTCGTTACGTCAGTACGTATATCTATAGTAGGTGTGGGACTCGTGGAAATAATCGTCGTCACCGTTACTGTTTTTGTTGGATGTTTCGGGGGAAGATGGTTTCTCCGTTTATTTCGGGGTTATCGATTGTTCTGCACCTTGGGTCCGTCGATTCTGTCGTCTGTTTGGTAGGTCGTTCTTTAGCAGATGTAAGGATTGCTGTTTCTGTATCTGGTATCGTTGACAATTTTCGAGATTTCGGCTCAATCACTACAAAGTTTGGGGGCTAGTAGGTTCAGAATTTATTTACGTAGAATGGTTGATTCAACGGATATGTCAATCTGCCTGCTTGAATGCGTTGTTTCTATCGTTTTTAATATTGTTATTATTATTTATTTGTTCGTAGAGAGGGTGTCTATAGTCGCGATTTATCAGTCATTCGGACAATTTCATTGATTGTCGTGGCATAGGAAGGCTTCACCTACCGCTCGTAGACGGCGTACCCTGAATGCATCCGGCATTTTTTGGCCAGTCGCACACTTGCTTCGACGGATTAAAGTGCAACCTGTTGCTCTTGTTATCCCGCAATGGACAATCAAAGAGAACACGTTTTCCATGATCGCACTTGTAGAATTTCGTGCAGTCCCACTCGTGCGCCAAATGTATCGTTGTGTTCATCGGATCCTTCTTCGGGCATTCTTTCGGTATCTCGGTACGTTTAGTATCCTTAGAGACACCTAGACCCAAAACTTCAGTAGCAACTTCCTCAGCTCCGGAAACCATTGTAACCAGGCATGTCGCTGCCACCAAAGTGGCAATCTTCCAAATTCCTGAAGGAAGAGAGTAAAAAAATCTAGCCTTATATTGAGAAAATTGATAAACGACCATCGATGGATTCGCGTCAAGGCTGTGACCGTCATAGTCGATGTAACCTTAATGTCCTTCATTGAAGGCTATTCACGATCGTTTTATCAGTGACAAGGTGAAAAATCCATTTATTCAGATAAAACCGAACGAGATGGCTCTAAGCAGGAAAACTCGGGTTTCCGCGGTAACTATCGCATGTCCCAATTTTTATTGATTCTTGTGATAAACCGAATGGTCTTTGGGGCATTAATCAGATAATCATAATTTTCCGTGAAATAGCTTACAATCGCGGGCAAATTCATGAGTACTGAGAATTTATGAAGTAAATTTATGAAGTAATTTACGAAGCAATTTATGAAGTATTTATTTTATGAAAAATTTACGAAGTAATTTATGACGTAAAGCAATCTGACCACAATCTCGAAGCCTAATCAGTTCCAAACAAAAATATCTTTCACGAAACATCGAGTAATCCAAATTTTTCGAACAATCCAATTTTCCGTACTGACAATTTTTATATCGACACTCTTCAGCGATGACAGATCGTTCGTCAGAGATCTGTCATATAATTTCACGAAATGCGCTGGTCCGAAAACCGCGAATGACGCAAACTATCAAATGGCTATTGTAGCTCATCGAAAATTAATCCCCCTCGCATGTACTTACTTCGCATTTTTTTTTTTTTCCTCGCTATACAGTAATTTCAGATCAAACACGAACACCCTACTTTGATTTTTCCACAACGTTGAACGAAATATATCGTTGGCAACTGATCAATCCCCGTCGAGCGCAATCTCTTTTATAAAGATGGTTTCCCTTATCACTAAATAACAAAACGATTATCATATCACCGGTGTCAAAGTGGCTTTCGCATAGGAAAGTACACGAGCGGTGGAGGGGTTGCTTGCATCTGTCGTTTGCAAAAGGTGATCGACAATGAAAGATACGCCGTAGGTGCATGCAATATACTACGTCATCGAAGATTCCGCATCTAAGATTATGAAACCGTTAGCATTGAGGATCAGTTCAAGTCGCAACGCGTAGTCAATGATTTTATATATCTTCGCGATTTTTCAACAAGCAGATACTTTTCAGTCAGGTCCAGGGATTTCGTAAGATTCGCCACCTGGCCTATATGACACACCGGATAATATGGTGTGTCGTGAATGCGCGAATCGAAGGTGGAAAACGAATGGGAAGCAATTTTTGTTTTTCCAATCGTAGCCTTATCGCGACATTGCCAAATATTACGATACGATTTTCACGGTTGACGTTGAGTCCGGGAAAACGTCATTGATATCTATATAGAGAATTAATATAGTTGTTCATGATGGATATTGATATTGGAGACAGAGTTTGGTTTTTTTTTTTTTTTTATATTTTGCATATATTCTTGGGCTTAGATGTAGTCACGAGTGAGTAATAGACAATTTCGCTGTGTGTCGGAGATTCGCAGATCCTCGAGTGTTACGGAATTTACAATAAAAGTGTGATACGGAAAATGAGTCAGCAATGTCGACGCCGGCTCAACGAACCTTGATGATTCAAATGCGAACTGGATCACATTCATCATTATTATTCTTGCCGTTATTGCTATTGTTGTTATTTTTATTATTAATTCAATACAGGTGACTTTTGAAGAGAGAGAGAGAGAGAGAGAGAGAGAGATGTGCAATGTATGCGAAACTCTCTCAAATGCTCTCAACTAAATATAAATTGCATGAAAATAATCGTATCACTTATCCTAATATCACGATGGATCGTGAATCCAGACTCGCCATTTATGCTCTTTAAATAAAGCTGATAAAATGGCCTCTCTCTTCCTTGTTCAATGCATCGAGTGACGGGAATTAATCGTAGCGATGCAGAATTACTTTTTTTTTATTGTTATTGAGATCATGTGAAAGACAATGAGAAAATCCGATGGCGACGTTTATAACAGGAAATATTTAAACTTTTATCGGCGGAAGCGATTTTATAGATTTTTTTTTTTGTATAATGGGCTCCTAATTTAAAAGTTAGCAGATTGAAAAACTCGTGAAAATCGTCTGAAATCTGAAAACTGGACAATAAAGGTCAGGCCGGAAAGTGTGACGCCTGTGGAATATTTTTGCGAACATGCGCACGAAATTTCTTACATGATATGTTACAGTTCAATATATATGTACATCGAGGTTGTACATCGAGCATTGATCCAACGGTACGATATCAATAAACGCTGCAATCTCACGATCATGTGTACCTAATTGAAATAAAAAGATTTAGATTGAAAGTATGTCTGTTATATTTACCACAATGGCGACGTCGTATATAAGAATCCAAACGGACGGTTATACGACTTCCGGTAAAAATAACAAAGAACGAAGTCATTAACTTCGTGGAAATTCGATGCTGCGAAGGTTTTATTGTTGTATATTTTCCTATTGTAAAAATTAATAAATCGCTCGTGAAAAATCATACGAGAGACGTTTGTCATTATGCAGTGTCATTTCGAGAATTTGCCAAGTCGAAAGATCAAATATTTCATTTTTCCAGAATTTATTGCCGATCAATGTCGTTAAATGATCATTATGCTTTCGAATATTTTGTTCAAAAACAAAAACAAGCAGTCATGTGTACCAAGAAGGCAACGAGAGCTCTTTTAAGTCAGTACAACGATTTGCTTTTAGGACGCCCTCCGATCAGTTCATTTTGAAATTTCAAAAATTTATAAAAAGATAGACCCGCAGCCGCAGGCGCTTCCAACAAACAAATTTATAATTCAGAAAAGTAATATCGCAAATGTTAGCCAATTTTGGGCATTGAAAGATCATTTTTAACTCGTGCTAAACTTCCATGAAAAGTTTGCACAAAGAGAAATTGAAAAAGAAATTATAGTCATGTTGCAGATTTGCAGAACATATTGATTGTCAATAATAATAATGCCAATAAATTATTCTTAGAGTTGGCTGAAAAAAAATTTCGTTCAACAGTTAGTTCTAAACGAAAATTTATATTTTCTTGTATTATGAAATGGATATCGTTACTGCAGGCCTTAGAAGATTTCTTGAAAAAATAGTTCCTCAAAAGAGAGGAGTAAAATTCACAATTCTAAAAGGAAATCAACAAATTAATTTCACGTTACGAATATGAAACTTCAACGATGATTTGTTCGACAAATTTTTTTTTTCACCCCAATTTATTGATAACTTCATGGCATTGCTGTTATTATAAAAATAAAATGTTATTGGTTAATTTTTATTTAATCGCGAAGTTACTCAAAATTCTCTGTGAATCTCGCTTTTGATTGGGAATTTACGGCCAATGAATCCTTGAGCATGTACTTCATTGTAATCTTGCACTCAACCTTCGCTACAATCTCCCCCCCCCCCCCTCCCCCCGTTATCACCTGACTATCGAGTCATTGAAATTATGAAATATAAAATCGCTCGAATGAAGATAAAACCGGGATGAAAAATAATATTTTATTTTTTTATTTTTTTAAGCCCTCGACTGTGCGAGAAAGAGGGGAAAAATAATTACATGTTGCCAAAAACGAAGGTAACATAAATATCCAAAGTACGTGACACTTTGAATGAAACGTCATTTTGGCTCCGATGTATAATAAAATTTGGCAATTTGATTTTTCTTTTAAATCATTTTTTTGCTTTTAAAAACGATTTTAAAATGATAATTTTAGGGATGCATTTTTTTCAGACTGCATGGAATAGCTCCGTCCCAAAATATTTTTTTTTTTTTGACTATTTACTGGAGAATAAAATAAATAAATAACTAAAAATATCCCCCAAATGAAGGAACAACCAAAAACTGCAACGATGGACTGCGAAAAACAACTATACATGTATACAATCGGTTCCATTTGGGAAACCCGTGAAATCGATAAACGGGTGCTGCTGCAGACATATTTTCTCGTCCCATATAAAATTTTTTATAAAATTTTCAATATATTTTTTCAGGAAAATTTGTTATCGTTCGTTTGTCAATCATTGCCGAATTAATTAGAACGCTTTAAGATAATTCGTTTTTAAGATACGGACAAAAAGTAAATTCGTCGTGAAGTTAACCGATTTCTTTTTCAACTATTTTCACGTTTTTCATGACTCATTCGAAGTGCCATCAATTTTCGGACACTGTTATCATCATTAAAACGCTTATCGGAGCTTCTGTATCTTAAAAAAAAAGTATATGTGTAAATATGACGTGAATGGGAGAGATGACATCATAATATGGCTATTGGGACATTGGTGGTGGTACGCCAGTCATTGGCAATGAACTTGGTGTATACGTCTGAATTCGTCGCCGTCGAATAGCATACAAAATCTACGCTAGTTATACGACGGATTTTTGGAAAATATACATTTATTTTTTCGATCTCCGATTAATCAAGACGAGGTCCATAGGCAAGAAAGTATTAGAAAGCCTTTATTTTTCGGCCCAAAATTCTTCAATTTTTTTACGTTAGTTATTTCGGACTGTAGATACACTAGGGCCTCGATTTAACGGCCAGTGGCGGGATCGGCTCCACATCGCACCTTGTTAAATCGAAGTAGCGTATGCCCGCCCATGCTGTATCTGCGCATCGGCACTCCGTGCTAAGGGCCTGATCGGGGAAACTTTAAGCGTCCCCCACCATCTCCCACCACGCGAAAAACAGATCGAAAAATGCGACATGGTGGGGACTGTCTATTAAATCGAGGTCCTAGTGTACGTGGATTACCTTTTAACTGATGGATAGCATAGAGTTCTATGATAATATAAAAGCCAGGGGGGAAAGGATTTTTGAAATAAAAAAGAATCGATCTCTCACGAGGGCTTATTCCCTCTTAGTAGCAAAATTTCGGATTTCTTCTTTTATTAATTATTCGTCATCTTCTTTTAGAAGAGGCTTAGGAAAAGAATTTTATTAAATAATTTTTCGTTTTTATTTTTTCAACCCCTGACTCTCGCTGGCCTGTACAGTTTATCGCTGCCTTCACTTTTTTTTCCCAAAACTTCATGACATTCTTTCCTTTTGCTATTTCGGGCTGCATGTAAATAAGCTGTTTACCGATGGACAGTAAATGCTGAGAAATAATCAGACGGGAAATTTCATTTCCTGCAACTTTGGTTATCACCATTTTTACTCTACGATCGATATTTTCACACTTATACGTAATTAAGAGGTTGAAATTTTTTTATTTTCAATTATTTCGTTTATTATCAAGTTTATCGTAAAAATTCTTATAGATTATCGGGTAGGGAATTTTATTTCCTGCAATTTTGTTTATTATCATTTTTACGCTACGACCGATATTTTCCGAGTTAGAGCTAAAATAGGGGCTCCGATTTGCTTCAGATTGCGCATATGTATTGAATTCCTCCTACCTTAATTCTAACTTCGAAAATATCGATCGTAGAGTAAAAATGGTAATAACCAAAGTTGCAGGAAATATAATTCCCTCCCTGATTTTTTATTAGCAATTTTACGATAGACTTTATAATATACGAGATAATTGAAAATAAAAAAATTTCCACCCCTAAATTCAGTATAAGTCTGAAAATATCGATCGTAGGGTAAAAAAATTGAAATAACCAAAGTTGCAGAAATTAAAATTCCCTACCTGATTCTTGATTAGCATTTTTACGATAAACTTGATAACAAACATGATAATAGAAAAAAAAAACCCCCCGTTTTTACCCCTATTTGCAGTCTAACTCTGTAAATATCGATCCTATAATAAAAATGATATGAACCGAACTCGTGGGGGATTATATTGAATTTTCCACAACTTCGATCATTAGTATTTTCACTCTAAAGTTGAAAATAAGCGAGTTATTCAAAAATAAAAATAATAAATCTTTAAATCAATAAGATTGCGGCGAACGCAATGAGGGGATTTTCCCGAAAATCGAGATTTGCACCAATCGCTTGCTCCAATTTTTTCCCGTTGAAATCCTTATCTGGTTACTATATTTGGGTGAACTTCCGAAAAGCCCCAACCTCCGTTTATCCCTATAGTTTATCCCTATAGTTTATCCCTATATTTATTCGAAGTTTTGTCATTTTTCGGCACTGTAACGTTTGAGGATTGACTGAACTTATCAAAGACACGCGATATTCCATAATTTCAAATCGATAGATTAACGTGCGATCTACTTTATTTGCAGCAAGTAAATCACGATAAAAAGAGACACTTTTTAAAAATCTTTCGCGCGCGCACCCTCAGAGTAGAACCGGTCGAGTCTCGGATAAAGTAGGTATCGCTACTTCAGCCAACGCCAAACACGCGCACGGGGGAAGAACAGCTTGCCTCAGTCAATAAAAAAAAATCCGTTTCGCTCTATATATGCCTCGTAAAGGTTTTATATTTCGGGCAAAAGAAAGAGTTGTCATTCTCTTCGTCTTTTGACAGAGCGGACTCATTTTTTTTTTTTTTTACGAAATGTCAGTCGTTACAGAAAAAATGGGAGATACTTTTGAATAAGGCCAATAAGGAGTTTAAGTTTTGAATTAAAAAATGGCGGGTAAAGTTGTCCGCGATGTTCCAAAGTGTTGTGAGGAACAAATATTTCAAGTGGTAACGTAAAACTCTACGTCGTGACGGTAAAAAACAGGGTAAGATAACCGGTAATTCATGTACATGCGAGAGACTCACATCTCCGGTTTCTAGCTCGCATGTGAGAAGTGTTCTCTCGTGAAACAAAGAAATAAAAATAAAAAGATGAAGAAAAACGAAAATACAAAAACATCACTTATCCGGCCAATGGTCGTGATGTAAACAATGAACGGACAAGCCCGCGATTGGCTGTCCTGTCGCCAAGTCAATGTCGGTCGACCAACGAGAGTATGCGCGTTGTGTTTACGTCGAGATTATCGAATCGAAGGTGCATGCACAACGAAGAGGAATATAAGGAACGGGGAATAGAATTGCGCGCCCACAATAATTGTTAAGATGGAGAGGTTAGGAATGCGAAAGATTCCTGGCGAGATTTGAATTACGCGTTATTATTATTATTTTTTTTTTGCAAAACAAAGACGAATTGAGACGAAAAAAGAAGCGTGAAATTTGGACACTTGTACATTGTTTGCTCATTACAAAGTTACCTGCATGAGAAAATTGGTCTTTGCAATATGAGGCGAAGCAATGTGCAAGTTTCCAACTTGCACGCACGTTTTCGAAAATCGATTTGTTCTTGAGAAATTTAATATCCTGTCTGCTGGCGTACTTGTGTAAATTTTCGTTAGATCGATTTATCTTAAATTTGCGACAGTCAGGAGCGATCACAGATGTTTTTCGAAAATTTCAAAATTTTATAAAATCTTGACCTCTTAAATGATTCTTGCCAAATTGAATGCCAAACATGCTTTATTTCCCCTAGCTTATATTTATATCAAAAGTTTTAGGTTCCAATTATCAGACTTTTTTCAAAAAATTCAAAACCATCTAAAATTATACATTTTGTTTGAAAATTTCACCAAACAAGAGGGATATCATGTTTTAGTAGTGTGAAAAGTTTCAGCGTGGTAGCTCAAGCGGTTCAAGAGATATTGCGATTTCAATTTTTCGAAGCCCTGTCTGCACAAAACACACACACACACACACACACAGACATTTTTTTAAAAATACGTTTTCCTCGATGCTTTGGGACATTATGAAAAAACATTGGCATCAAAAACTCGAAATTTGTTTTATCACGACAACAAATAGCTCCGTAGAGCCAGCTTGTATATGATTAACCAACGTTGTGTAAAATTCTTAAAATGTTATCTCTATAGCCCTTTGTTATGTTATAAATCCGATCGTTGAATCTGTTTCTCTGCTGTTCTCAAATTCCCGTTCCACCATTCCGTTTCGTTGTGCATACACCTTTACGTGTCCCTACCTCAGCGCCATCGCGTTACTACAAATACGCAACTCTCTCTCTTTCTCTCTTTCGCTCTCTGGTTTATCTATATGTGTGTGAGCAAAAGCGAAACGCAGCCGCGATGGCACAGCGACGAGCGTCCAAGCGACAGTAGCTCTCGGCCATTTCTCTCGCAAGATCTGTAGCGCGTAAAAAATAATAATAATAATAATAAATAAATAAATAAAATACATATACGTACAGCCGTGCGAGCCATTACGTATAAGAGAATATTATTTCAACGTCTCTTATAGATATCTCTCTATCTTGCTATCTCTCTCACTCTTCCCCATTCCCTTCTCCCACGATTTGTTATTTCGTCCGAAACTCTGTGCGGGACTAAAAACCCCGGAAAATTTTGCAAAATAACGCGACGTAAAAGGATGATACACTCCGGGCGGACGAGGCTCGAGGTAAGTCAAGAAAAGAAACGAATGGCAAAATCATTATCGTCGTTTTGACAAATCGACAAATTTCAGGGTTAACCGTGCTATTTTTTTTTTTTTCTTCTATCATTATATTCCGTTTTTTTTTTCCTCGCAATGTCGTCGTCGTCGTTGTCTTATGCGTTTTGTACTTGTCCCGTATGTTTTTTTTTGTGCGTTCCCCCTTACCAATGTTGTCATTCGTCGTGGCCGAACAGCTGATTCGCTCTCTCTCTCTGCTTTCAGCGTATATATACATGCACACACGCGCGACTCTCCATGCCCAAGCTATGTATTATTTTTTTTTTTTATTTTTTTTTTTCATACTAAAAACACGCTTAACAGTAAAGTTCCCTTCAATAATTATGTGTGTATGGATGTGTATTTTTTTGTGCATTTAACCCACGTGAAGCGTGAGTGCCAAATCCGAAAGATCGATCTCCTTAGATTTTTCTCTATTGTTTGGGACTTTTTTTTCTTGCCTCTTGCTGGCGCTTGGCAACTTATTCGATCGACGAGTTTATCGACCCTAGCGGGTACCTAAATATATATATATATATATATATATATATAAATAGTATATTATGTTTCGCTTTCGTCGAAGCTTTTTTCTTCCTTCAATCTACACGGGCTACTTCCATTTTCCACGCATCGACCGGATCAGTCAAGTCCATCCTTTGTTCTCTTGCACACTCTTGCTCGGGCTCGCAGCGAAGGATTCTCGTCCTCGACGGATCTTATATATATATGTAATATTATATATCGATTTGCAATCTTTCCTGCAAATATCGCTCGGGCGTAAATACACGGAAGAGCGAATTAAATAAAAAAAACATTGCTGACCTTCCCGCGATCATGTTTTTTTTTTCAGTACACGAGGCAACTGTTTTTTTTTAATTATCTTTTCACTCGATTCGAATTATCTCTCTGTTCAACTTCTTTGTTCTCAAATTTCACGCTTTCTCCATTTTGTAATACGTAGATGTATACGTTTTTGTTTGAGTTCAATAAAAAAATAAAAAAAAGATATCCAACCAGATATCGAGAAACAAAGAACAGGAATATATGTATCTCAAAGCTGCAAAGGTATAATCTTTTGTAAATCGTTGGATCGTATGAAGGTCAAGTAAAATTTAGCAACGTTGAAATTTTCACGTAACACAAATTTTCCCCAGACTTTTTTTAAACTCACAATTATTGATAATAATAATATAAAATAAATAAATAATAATGATTTACAATATTATTATTTTTACAAACAAATTTTTACAATCGAAATTAATATTATTCTATTTCGGATCAATCGGTGTAAAAAATTGTATGCATATAATATATATGCGTCTTTGGAAAATCAAAATTCTTCCTTCGCGTCTTCGGACGAGACGCCGGAATATTTCAATTCGTTTCGTTGATCAATTTTGTTTTTTTTCTCTCGTTCTTTCGTACTCTTCATCTCTCTTTCTCTCTCTCTCTCTCTCTCTCTCTCTCTCAATCTCTCTCTCTCTCTCGCTCTTTCACTCCTCTCCCTCTCTTTTCTTTTTTATTCTTTATTTTCTTTCTTCTACCGTCCGTTCATTCACCCACGCCAAAGGAGCAACCCACGGGGCAAACGATATGTATATTTGTGGGCGCACGGTTGAGTCCAGCCAGCGAGACGCTCCAACGTACGCGAGGTCTATCCATGTTTCTCTTCTTGTCCATGATATCTTCTGCTTGCTGTAATTCTTTTGTATACATATATATATATAAGTTATAAAACCTCAACCGCGTGTAGCTCTCATCATTCATGATCCATTATAGTTTATTCGATCAAACGTACATTTACATACACGCAGACACAAAAACACGCACGAATTTGCATATTGCATATATATTGTTCTATATATACGTGCATATAAATGTCGCAGCAATTTCGCTATGATAGAATTAAATGACCGCGATTTTTTTTTTATTTGACCTAATATACGAGTGTCAAGCTAGAGCCCAGGCGTCTCTATTCAGAGATGGAGAATTCCAAGTAAAGCGCGCATGATCGATATATGCATATATATATACACATATATCTATTCAGATGTTGAAATTAAAAGGAAATAAAAAAAGGAAAAAACTAAAAAGTCTCCTAATCCCAAATCACGTACGAAAACTGGATTTATAAAGAGAAAAAAAAAATATTCTAGCGATAGGTTGAAGCACCAAACGCACACACGAAATTGTGTCCGCGCGTATGTTATTGCGAGATGGAAAAAAGAGAGACGCGGCACGAAAAATGTAAACAAGTGTAGCATCTGGTAATCGCGATTATTTCGTATCGCTAAAACACACACAGGATTGTAAGACTGCGTCGTACAATTTTATGTGTTAAATCCGTGATATATGTGTGTATATATATATACATACTATCGAGACTTTACGAATAGATATATGCACGGTAAACACCATGTATTTTTGGAGAAGCGCATGCGCATAAGCGGGAAGTAATTTAAAGCGGATAGTACGGACTATCTGTGAAGAAGAAATAATTGAAATTTCGTGGTGGCTTTGATAAATTTATCCCGTATAGGAATCCATTGAAAGCTTCAACTGTGAAGATTTTAGATCGTTTGAGGAATAAAAATAAGAGATTTTTAATTATGAGGGGCCGATACATGTATATTTATGTATATACGTGTTTATATGTACAAATATATATATATATATATGTTAGGGCGGTACAAAAAAGGGCCTTTTTTTAGGTTTCGCTCTTCTCCGAGATTCTTGTACTTTTTTTTTACCAAAAAATAGCTCACGCGAAAGGGCTGGGCTGAAAAAAATTTTTTTACTGCTGCCGCAACGACGTTGAAATTTTGAAAAAAGGCTATTTTCGGGAATTTCAAAGTTAAGATATCCTTGAATCCTTCAGTGGCTATGTTTTATATGACAAAAAAAAAGTTTTTGTCAAACCTGAGATGCGTGCGATTTTTTTTAGTACCGAAAAATCTATTTTAAAATTATTTTTTACGAATTTCAATGTAGATATTTCGGTACTAAAAAAAAAAATTACACGCAAAAAATTACAACAAATTTTCGTTACACAAAACATAGCCACCGAAGAATTTACGGATATCTCAATTTTGAAATTCCCGAAAATAACCGTTTTTTTTTTTTCAAAATTTCAACGCGTCGTTGAGGCAGTAGTTAAAAATTTTTTTCACCCCAGCCCTTTCGCGTGAGCTATTTTTTTTTAGTGAAAAAGTACAAGGATCTCGGAGAAGAGCGAAATCTAAAAAAAAAAAAGGCCCTTTTTTGAACCGCCCTGATATATATACATATTTTTTTTTATAGAAAAAAGTAAGTCGCGTGGGTGTGGGTGGTGGAGGGGCAGCCCCAATTGGGCAAGGGATCCAAGGATCCGTAGGTGAATCCACTTCGAGTGGTCAATGGTGGAGGCAACAACAACAACAACAACAACAGCAGCAGCAGCAACAGCATCCTCCCTTTAATCATCATCAACAGCACCATCATCATCATCATCATCACCATCATCATCATCTTCAACATCATCATCATCATCATCAGGGCGCTTACTATCCGTCCCAATCGATAACTCAAAACATTCCTCTCAGTACAATGAGGCAATCTTACATGCAGGTTGGTTCCTCAATTCCAGCTGCACCGATCCAGCGATTCTACCATTCATGAGCCATTTATTTCTCTGTATTTTTGTCCTTCCCCCCCAAGGGAACCCCAATAAAGCCCCAAATCATCGTCGTTCTCAAATGTCTTATTGAATTTTGTTTTTTTCTTCTTTTCTTTCGAAAAAAAAAAAAAACATTTCGCTTCGATAATAGTACACTCGCGTTGGTTCCCAACTTATTTAAGCTAAAAATAAACAAAAAAAATTTCAAGCATGCAAATCTAATGTGCTTCGTCATAATTTTGAATTTTCGTTGGGATATTTTTTTTTTCTTTTGTAAATTAAAAAAAAATTCTATGCTGTCGCTATTACTCGCTGAAATTTGCATGGAAAATTCTTTAAACGTTGAAGAAAAAAAAAGTACAAATTAACCGGAAGAGAAAAAAAAAAATTTTCAAAAAATTTGAAATCCTACGTTGATTCTCGCGAAATTCGATATCCAACATTCGTTATCCTACGCTCAAGTTTTGTGCAAAATTTCAGGCTGTTATCTCAAAATTTGCAGAAGCTCGGAGAACATTTACAGAGTTTTTTTTTTCGGAAATGAATTCAAGATTTCTTGAGATCCGTTGCATCGATTTTTACAAACAAAAAAAAATATGGCAACGAACATAGAGGGCTAGTTGCTTTACTTGTATGACAAATTTTAAACCCTATCGATTGGGTCAAGCCCTTTAAGAGTCATTTAAGGCACGAATTTCGACAAGCTTGTAAAATAAACACAAACATTTTTTTTTCAACCACAGTTGGCCAAAATTGCAATAATAAATTACTAATTACAAGTTATTCGGAGTTATTGTAATTAATTCGAATTCAATGACAATATTTCGAATTAATTGTGATTAAATTTTATTTCACTGCAATTATTTGAAATAATTTTAATTCTATTTTGTTCCATTAAAATTACTCCGAGTCATTACAATTTCTTCAACTAATTAAAATTGTATCCCATTAAAATTTGTCCGAGTAATTTTGATTAAAAAATTACAATTATTTCGAGTAATTTGAAATTTTAAAATAATTACAATTACTTCGAGTAATTCTAATGAAATTTATAATTTCATTACAATTTCTCCAACTAGTTATACATAAATTTTGTTATATAAAAATTGCACCGAGTAATTTTCATTTAAAACAAACTACTATTACTTCGAGTAATTCTAATGAAAATAGTAATTTCTCAATAATTTCTAAAACTAATTGTAATTAAATTTTATTGAATAAAAATTACTTTGAGTAATTTAGATTTTTTTTTAAATTACGATTACTTCAAGTGATTCTAAAACAATATCTTCAATTAAATTAATTCAATTCTAATTAAATTAATTCTTCAATTAAATTAATTCAATTCTCATTAAACTTTATCCGATAAAAATTACTCCGAGTAATTTTAATTAAAAAATAATTAGAATCATTTCGAGCACTTCCAATGAAATTTTTAATTTCAATTACAATCCCTCGAAATAATTTTAACTAAATTTTATTCTATAAAAATTACCCCAACTAATTTAAATTAAAGAAAAAAAAATACGTTACGATTACTTCGAGTAATCATAACGAAAACGATAATTAATCTGATCATTTTCTCTGCCCAAACTTTGTATATGATTTGTTTAATGATAAAATTAGGGCATAATTAATATATAAATCAGTAAATTCCCCTTTATCTTTCTATCTTTTTATCTCTTCTCATCAATGGGCATGAAACTTACCCAGTCACGCACACACACACACACACACACACACACAGCGCTAATATGAAACTCAAGACTGTCGTAAATCCCATCTTCTCATTGAATAAAAAAAAAAAAGATGAATTATCCTCTTTCTCGATCACGTCAATCATTCACGTCGTATAACGCCCTCGTTACGTTACTGGTATGTTGTCGTATGTTTTTTTTTTTTTTTTTATTCGTTTTGTTCCAGCTGACATGGGTATTTCACGACGACGAGGCACAAATAAACAAGAAACTGCCCAAGGAACTATTACTCAGGTTAAATTTACAAAAAAAAAAAGATATCCTCGAAATTGAAATTTTTTAAAATTTCTTTGCAATAAATTTAATTCTCCCTTTGGCAGAATCTTGTCGTATCTCGACGTTGTGTCGTTATGCCGATGTGCCCAGGTGAGCAAAGCTTGGAACGTGCTGGCACTGGATGGCTCCAATTGGCAGAGAATCGATCTTTTTGATTTTCAACGAGACGTCGAGGTACGGATCGTGCAAAAAAAATATTACAAATTTTCGTTTCTCTCGTGATTCGCTGAATTTCACTGGGATATATATATATATATTATGTTTCACATTTTAAAAATTTTCTATTTTTTTACGGGCAGACGCAAAAAATGCTTGCTCCTGGTCTAAAAAGAAGCCTCCAAAGAAGTGAGCACTGTAGCACTAGTTTTAGGGTCTCCGAAAACGATTTTTTTTTTTTTTAAATAAGTGAAAGATCGATATTAGCACCCCTTTAATATTTACTGTTTCTTTTATGTTTTACAAACAATGAATTATGACCAAAAAAGAACATCTAAAGTACATTATAGAGAAATGCTGACATGGAATTTCCAAAACCAGTGTCGTAAGGTGTTAGGCACACGGTTGGTCCAATTCAACCTTTCGAAGTCTCTCACCCTGTTCAGGCAGCACTTCCACATCTTTTGAACGTGGGGATCTGAAAAAAAAATAATTATGTGAAAAGTTACAATCAATTATACGAAATTTTCCAAATTTGAGGCACTATTTTGCAAAAAAACTTGGTAAAAAAAATGAAAAAATTCCCTCCATCACATAATGAGGATTTTGATTCCAAACAAAATAAATTGTACTATCGGTGCTCCCAAAACCTTACGACACAGCGCCAAAAATATAGTTTCAAGAATAACTAATTTGATATTTTTTACCCAACAGTTAAACAGATATTTAAGGTTTTCCAATAAAAAATTTCAACTGTTTGGTAAAAAATGTCAAATTAGTTTTTCTTGAAACTATATTTTTGGCGCTGTGTCGTAAGGTTTTGGGAGCACCGATAGTACAATTCATTTTGTTTGAAATCAAAATCCTCATTATGCGATGGAGGGAATTTTTTCATTTTTTTTTACCAAGTTTTTTGCAAAATAGTGCCTCAAATTTGGAAAATTTCGTATAATTGATTGTAACTTTTCACATAATTATTTTTTTTTCAGATCCCCGCGTTCAAAAGATGTGGAAGTGCTGCCCGAACAGGGTGAGACTTTGAAAGGTTGAATTGGACCAACCGTGTGCGCCTAACACCTTACGACACTGATTTTGGAAATTCCATGTCAGTATTTCTCTATAATGCACTTTAGATGTTCTTTTTTGGTCATAATTCATTGTTTGTAAAACATAAAAGAAACAGTACATATTAAAGGGGTGCTAATATCGATTTTTCACTTATTTTTTTTAGAAAAATCGTTTTCGGAGACCCTAAAACGGGCAGACGCAAAAAAATCGAAAAATTTTTAAATGTGAAACACCCTAATATATATATATATATGTGTACATATATATATATATATATATTTCCCCCCTTTTTTTATTTTCTCTCAACTTCAGGGACCAGTTATAGAAAATATTTCGAGACGATGCGGTGGTTTTCTTCGGGAATTGTCGTTACGGGGCTGTCAGAGTATCGGCAATACGTCGATGCGGGCACTGGCACAATCGTGCACGAACGTCGAGGAATTGAATTTGAGCCAGTGCAAAAAAATTTCTGACGCAACGTGCACCGCGCTCAGCAGTCATTGTCCAAAATTGCAGAGGCTAAATCTCGACTCGTGTCCCGAAATAACGGATCTCGCCCTCAAGGATATATCCGACGGTTGCCGTTTATTGACCCACATAAATCTATCGTGGTGCGAATTATTGACTGACAATGGTGTCGAGGCTCTGTCACGTGGATGCCCCGAATTGCGAAGTTTTCTGAGCAAAGGCTGCCGACAACTCACGGATCGTGGCATCAAGTGCCTCGCTCGTTTTTGCCCGAATCTCGAGGCAATTAATTTACACGAGTGCAGGGTAATTATTCGTTAAAAAAACAAACAAACAAACAAACAAACAAGCTTGCAAATTATTAAATTTTCACGTTGCTTTAAAAACGAAAATCTTTAAAAAAAAAGAAAACAAAAACGCCTGAAAATATAAAAAAAAAAACTTGAGGCCAGAAGATCCTATCTTGGGTGGATACGTCCTTTGAGCATTAATTCTTCTTTAGTAAAAACCTAAAACCAAAAAGTCATATCCGTTAACATACAACCTTCTGCTTTTAGGTTTTCAAATTCTTAATTTTCAATTATTTGTGAGTTTTAATCATTTTTACAACAAATGACGGACAAACGACCTTATGGAACTAAAATCGCCTTTTGGCGCTTACGACCTTATTCCATTACACACGCGATGACATGAAAATCTCGAAATTTGTTGTTTTTTTTTTTTTTTTTTTTTCACGAGAACAAAGATTCCTCCATGAGGAATGAAAAATCATATTTTCTTTGCCTATTCGCATAATTTTATCGTTTTCATTGTACATTAGACTGTTTCAAAATAAATCGATAATTTTTTTTTTGCTTTACACAATCTTAAACTATACTTAGACATAAAAAAATAATCCTCGCGAAAGGAGGGGCCGGTCCTTCAAGATTTAGAGGTATCTCATCGGACTTTTGTCTTTTTTTATTTCATTAATGACTAATTCTTTTACAAACCGAACACCATTCTGACTGACACATTTTTTATTTGGCTGAAACTTTTTTTACGGGTTCTATGTCGAAAAAAAAAGATACGCGTTCAAGGAATTTTTTTTTTTTTTAATAGAGGGGGTTGAAAGTTTGAGATTTTCGTGATTTGTGCCTTGGAGACTTATTTTCAAAAATTCATAACTCCGGTTATTTTTAAGCTAGAGAAAACTTTTTTTTTTAATTTTGAAGATAAAAGAGTGAATTTTGAGAAAAAAATATTTTCAAAAAAATTTATAAAAAATTTCATATTGTTATAAACAATTGAAATGTTTACATCAATTTTTTTAACCATGGCCCCCAAATTTTAACGATTTCTTAATACAACCATCGTATTCTACGTCAAATTTTCCATAAAAAACGTATTTTTTATTAATGGAGAAATTATGTTTACTGGTAGAGATGAATTAATTTATCTAGCGCGGCACGTCGTATCGGCGCGCGGGTACCTTTGCACGCCTGTTTTTCTAACCCCACATCGTTTTTCTCAATAACATTAATGATTATTCAACTCTTAGTCTACTTTGTCAATCGAGTACAAATTATTATTATTAGCAAACAGGACTTTATGATTAATTGAACAAAATAAAAACATGTTAGCAAATGAAAAAAAAAACAATTAATTACGATTTTTATAAAAATTTTCTTAAAAACGTTATTTATCAGTAGTTAATAATCTCCTACTTAATTGTAGGAGAAAGTACAAAGTAGGAAGTACCTTATAAGGAAAGTAGGAGATTATTAATATTGATTTTTGTATTTTTTTTGTTTTTTTTTTTTTTGCATTTATCGACGTATATATCGACCGATAATTGTTGCTGCGATCATCAAGATCGTTTTTTCTAGTATATTCAGTATTTATACATAAGTTTGAAATATATTCATCATTTTAGGACTAGAAAAACGTTTGTTCCATCCATGCAAATTAATTATTCACGTATTAACGAAATAAAAATGACAAAAGTCCGATGAGACACCTCTAAATCTTGAAGGACCGGCCCTTCCTTTCGCGAGGATTATTTTTTGATGTCCAAGTATAGTTTAAAATTGTGTAAAGCAAAAAAAAATTATCGATTTATTTTGAAACAGTCTATTGTACATGTATATATATTTTTTTTTATTCAATGTCTCTTCGCTTATCCCGGAATAATTTTTATTAAAAAAAAAGCTCTGCATTGATGCAAAAAATTATTTTTAAAAATTTTTCCGTCGAGTCACCTCAAAATAGGTCAATACGGTGAGAGAAATCTCGATTATTATAGCAACTAAAAAACACATTTATGACAATTTAATACATACAAATATTCTATTTTTTTTTTTAACTTTTACATCATTATCTCATAAAATTGTCATTTTTATTTGAATTTTTTTTTTTTTCTCTCAACACCGTATACCTCTTTGTTATATTTATATATAGTGGTGTTTTATTTGCATAACTTTGTCAAGTTTTTCGCAAAATATTATAATTTAATGCAGCAAATATATTCCTTCACTTTCTAACAATATCCTTTAAATACGCATCGTGCTATAAAACATTTATGCCTCAAGGAGGTTCTTAACATCAATTGGGTGCGGCAAGGGGAACGTGACGGCGCGGGCGACGTGCGGGGCAGGTTGCGCGTTCGGCATTTGTTTCACCAAATACGTTTTAATTTTATTAATTTGCCATTACTCACGCTCAATTCTGTTTACAAGTATATTTCACAATCGGGAATCGTGAAAAACTTTCTTTATGGGCAAATTATATCTATGAAAGTCTAATCTGTCTTTTAAGCGGTTCTTCGGGCAAATTTTACCGTTTTTTCACTCCTAAAATAATCTCCAATCATAGCTTCGAATACTTCTCCCGTAAGAGCCCACGTATAAGCGGCATATTTAATGTTTTTTTATTCTCCTCAACTACGCGGTCAAAAAATCTGAAGTAATTACGGTGTATTCCTGGTACCAGCACAAACCATCCCTCAAATTTTAGAATCATTCTTACCGTTTTTCTCTGGGTTAAGAACCTCCTTAACCCCTGACAGGCAAATATCCAAACCGTATTCCTCTCCAGGCAATGAGTGTAAAAAATACCCAGTCGAAATTAATCTCAAATATCTCGGCTCCTAATAAAGCTAGCAAGTTTTAATTTTTTTTTTTTAATTAAAGTTCAAACGATTTTGCATAAAATAGGGATATTATAAAAATGATTGATATTCGAACTATAGAGTTAAAAATGAACGTTGAAACTCAAAAAAGTTAGTGAGTGCACCGAGAAAAATAAATTTTTGGGGGGGAAATTTTACACTCATTGCCTGTCAGGGGTTAATCTTCATTTATTCCTCTGCTTCATCTCTTTCTCTTCCTTCTTACTCATTTTTTTTTTTTTTACAAATCTCCTCTATTTTTCTATAGTAGCTACCCATCCCTTTTTGTATTTTCCCATACAGCATATTCGTTATTTCTCCCTTTATCGTCCCTTCATCAATTTCATTCATTCACTTCTCTGCATTCTTTCTTCCTTTCTCCGTTACTAACTCTCTACCTTTTTTTTTACATATTAACAAACGCTCCATTGTCTCTCATCTTGTCCTTTGCATATCCCGCACTTCCGATCCTTCTCTCCTTTCTTTTCCGCCCTTCAGACCAGTATTTCCAAGTCATATCATCCCTCTCAATAATCTATCTGTACATGGCGTTGTACGACGATTTTCTTATTTTTTCCTTGGAATTTCCTTTTTTTTTTTTAAATTTCCCAGCCCCTCTTTTATTCCTTCGTCTGTTCTTTTAGCATCTCTTCGTTCTCTTATCATCGTTATTCCGTCTTCTGCTTCCATATAATTTTTGGAACTTTAACTAAATTTTTTTTTTCCCCCATTTCGGACGGTTCACCGTTTGTGATCGCCCTTATATCTTTCAACAAGCAAATTTTAATGGCCATCTCAAGATACTCCATTGCAACCTCTTTGTTTTATTTCAGAATATAACGGACGACGCGGTGAGAGAATTGAGCGAGAGATGCCCGAGATTGCACTACGTGTGCCTCTCGAATTGTCCAAATTTGACGGATCCATCGCTCGTCACGCTCGCCCAGCACTGTCCTCTCCTCAGCGTTCTCGAGTGCGTCGCATGCACTCATTTTACCGATGCCGGTTTTCAGGCACTCGCCAGAGTGAGTCTAAAATTTCAATTACCGAAAATCTCTGAAAATAACAAACAAACAAAACGTCCAACGAAATTGATAATTTTATTTGTGCCGAGTCGATGAGAATATTGGGTTCATTTTTTTTTTTTTCTTCTCTTCGTTTTTTTTTTTTTTTTTTTTTCAGAATTGCAGGCTTTTGGAAAAAATGGATCTTGAGGAGTGTGCTCTCATCACCGATGCTACTCTCATACATCTGGCCATGGGTTGTCCGAGGCTCGAAAAACTCGTGAGTGTACAATGTGAAATTTATAATAACTGCCAATTCAACGAGGCAATTTGTTGAAAATTTTCTGCAACATTATGCCATGGTATCGAGTATACTTTGTTATTTTTTGAATTTTTTTTTTGTCCACTGAACTCTTCGCAGAGGGAATTTATACTTTGAACGTTTATTTTTGTTTTTTTTTTTTTTTTTTTTTTTTTTTCGGAAAGAGTTTACTCCATCTCAATGAATCTCGTAAATTTGAAATTTTTATTTTAATACAAAATATGTATAGTCGTCGAAGGTACGTTGAGGGGAATAAACCCCCCCCTTTTTTTTTAATGGAAGAGCTATTTTTTAGCTCGCCATATTTTTGAAAATCAAGTTTATACTTTGTTTGTTTGTTTGTTTGTTTTTTTTTTTTTTTTTTTTTTTTTTTTTTTTTTTTTTTTTCACGCAGATCGTAGAGTTTACTTACGGAGAAAGTTTAGACCGAAGTACTTTCTTCTTTTTTTTTTTAAATTATTATCCATGATGCAACGACTGCTTGTGGCATTTTTTTTTTCTTCTTTTTATTATGCCAAACAACAATCGTAATTTTTCGATATATTCAAAGCAAAATTGTATTATTTAAAAAAAATGAAGGAAATTTTTTTTTATCTAAACACACAAGATATAATTACGGTTTGAATTCTTATCATTTGATATTTTTGTAATTAAATGAAACGTCAAAGAGAGCTATTGCTTGATAAACTCGAATTATGAGCAGACAATTATGATGTATGGGGTACCAAAGTATAAATTTCCACGAAAAAAAAAAGCAAGTATAGAAACAGAGAATCTCCTGGAGAATGAAAAATCGGACAAAAAATTGGACAAAAGAAAAATTCAAAAAAAATCAAGAAAATACAGAGAAAAAAAACCTATTTGTCCTTTTTTGTTTGTTTTTTTATGAAAAAAAAAAAGTAAAAAAAGCCGATTTTCTCTCCGTTAAAATGATCGTCGAAAACATTTTCGAAATTATAATTCGCAGAGTCTTTCGCACTGCGAGCTGATAACGGACGAGGGTATAAGACAGCTAGCTCTGTCGCCATGCGCATCGGAAAATCTCGCTGTACTCGAGCTCGACAATTGTCCTCTGATAACGGACGCGAGCCTCGAGCATTTGCTGCAAGCCTGCCACAATCTCGAACGGATCGAGCTTTACGACTGCCAATTAATAACCAGAGCCGGCATACGAAGACTCAGAGTACTTATCGCAAGCAAAAAAAAAAAAAAAAAAAAAAAAAAAGAAAAAAAAAATACTCTCAAGTTGGATTATCGTCCGATAGTCAGGATCGGGTCAATCGGCGTTATCAAAACGAGCCAAAAAAAACCCGGAATATTCAATTTTTCGAAAAAAAAAAAAAAAAAAAACCATCGTTCTTGCAATTTTCCTAATTTTTCACCAATATCGGACTAAAATTTTATCCACAAATTGGGTTATCATGATTGATGAGAAAACAAAATTTGCCATAGTCGTCTCATCAAATTTCGAAGTAATTCCATTTTTTTTTCTTTTCTCTTCGAAAGCCGCAACGATATTTTCAAATTTCAACGCGGACACGATTGACCCGTGACGCGAACTTGATTCGCGCGAAACTTGATTTTTTTTTTTTTTTTTTTTTTTTTCGTTTTTATCGCCCAGCTCTTTGAAAATCATTCGCGTACACGTTCCCAGCGAAAAATTTCATCCCATCGGAATTTTCGTGCTTCGTTGCGTGAAAAAAAAAAGTCGGAAAAAATTTAGCGATATTGAAGATTTTTTAAACATTGATTTTCCATAATAACAGGGCCAAAAAGTCTGTTCAAAGAAAACCAATTTTTTTTTTAAAAGAAAAAAATCCGTTCAACGAATCACCGGTAAAATTTTTTTTTTTTCTTTTCGTTATGTCAAATCAATTTGTCGATTTTTTTTTCTCGGGTACGTGTGTATTTTTTTTTTTCGAATTTTCAATTTCCATGTCAGCGAATGTCATCCACAGGCCATTGAAAAAAAAAAAAAACGAATATAAGATTTTCCAAAAAAAAGAAAAATGGGAAAATGGTAAAAAAAAAAAAACATCGCACGTATTTAAAAAAAAATTCAACGAATTCATTTGATTCGCTAAGGAAAAAAAGTGTCCGATGACTTCTTGAACGTTTTTCTCTTTTTTTTTTTTTTTCTAAGCCAATTTGTTCCGTAACTTTTCAAAATCTTCCAAATGGTTGATTTTCGTTTTTTTTTTTATTTTGCTGTTTTTTTTTTTTTTAACATTTTTATTTCATCGCGATGTTTATAATTCTCCATCAAATCTCACTTTTGGCTGGGAATGCGTGCGGCTCAAGCCCCCCGGCATCCTTGAATCAATAATTTATCGTATAAATTATTTGCAGACTCATCTGCCGAATATAAAGGTGCACGCGTACTTTGCGCCTGTGACACCGCCACCGAGCGCCGGTGCATCGCGACAGCGTTACTGTCGTTGCTGCGTCATACTGTGATTCCTCGAGCGATTCAACGATAAGTGAAAAAGAAAGAAAAAAAAAAAAACCAAGAAGAAAAACGAAATTGCACGCAAAATAGCGTGTGAAGAAAGTGTTTCCGCTTCGTGGCCAGAAAAAAAAAAAAAGAAAAAAAAAAAACCAAAACAAGAACAAAAGGAATTTTCTGCTCAACGAGAGATACGAACGAGTATCGTACTGCACACAGCGGTTGATCGTGAAAATTTAGAGACGAGAGAGTGAGAATTTTCATCGGGATCGCACGGGGAGCGGGGGGGGGGGGGATAAATCGTAAAATTGGCGCTCGTGCGATACGACGAGAGATCAGCGAGTGAGAAAAAAAAACGAAGAAACGAGAAAAAAAAATCATCCACATTTGAAGCCTTCGATGAGCCAGGACGAAGCGAACGTTCGACGAAGAAAGGAAAACAAAAAAAAACATTCTCAAAAAAAAAATCCGAACCTCGCGAATATTTCCCATTGATCGATGACAATTCTCGCTCTCGATGATCCGAGATCAAACGAGAGAGAGAGAGAGAGAGAGAGAGAGAGAGAGAGAGAGAGAGAGAGAGAGAGAGAGAGAGAGAGAGAGAGAGAGAGTTGTACATTTTACATACTCGTCCAAGTTACGTAAATTCCACATTACTTTCTCGTCGTTGTTTTGTTATTTTGTTAGTTTTTATTTTTCGTTTTTTTTTTTTTTTCCGACACATTGATTGGGGTCCGAAAAATCTCTCGAGCGTTTAACACGGATTAGGAGAGCAGAGAGAGAGAGAGCAGAGAGAGAGAGAGAGAGAGAGAGACTGAAAAAAAAGTAAAATCAAAGAGTTTATAAAACACACACACACACACACGACGCGCGTTTGATTGACAAATTGGGCGTATAAACTCGAATCGCCCAAGTGGCCACAATTTTTACTCGCTGATATGGCAAGAAAAAAAAAACACACACCCACATACAATTTACACCGTGGCCGCTGCGTATTAAACCCATAAGACTTAAGCATATATTAACGATATTACGAAGTCAAACTGCAAAAAAAAAATCGATAACGAGCAGCCAATTTGTAAGGGGGAAAAAAAAAAAACAATACGACGTATAATTTTATTGCGCCTAGTGACGAAATCGGCCATTCTTATAATTATATAATACGAGAATTGTGTGTGAGAGAGAGAGAGAGAGAGAGAAAAAATACTTTTGCGATTATAATCGAGAGGTGTCCAGGACACCTCGAACCACATTTTATTATTATTATTTTTTTTTTTATTACAAAGAGACCCTCGAACCTTTACGTACTCATATATATATATATATGAAAATGGGGCATTCCACGTCAGATCGACCTGACCAAAAGCCTGACCTCTCAGAATTAGTTTAAATTTTTTGCAAACTTTCCATTACTGGTCGAAAATATTTGTGATTTTTTTTTTTTTTTAGATTTTTATTCGACGACGCTTGGAACGTTAGCATTCGATACGATACATGCGGGAATCGAGAATTTTCGAAAGTTCAATTATGTCTAACTCGAAAACTGTTGATTGTGTAAAAGAAAAAAGTTGAATACAAAAAAAAAAATTTCAGTTTTGAGCAAACTTTAACGCCAAAATATGCAAAAAGTTTATCGAGGCCGCTGAAAGTTCTTGAAAACTCAGAAAAAAAATATTAGTTTTTGAGATTTTTCAAAAAAACGGTTTAAATTTTTTCGCTAAAAGCTCTCGAGGAGATTCTTCTCGATCAAAAAAACTTGTGTAATTCATGGGCCCGGGATTCGGTTTCGAAGTTACGAGCTTTTTTTCTCTTTCACAGTTTTCGTAAAAAAACTGTCGCGTCATTGTCGTCCTGTCGTCGACGTCATATGAAATAATTCCAAAACTTCGAAAAACCAAATCCCGGGCCCATGATTAAATTTATAGAAGTTTTTTGAACACTGAGCGAGGAATATACTCGAAAATTTTGAGCCAAAAAAATTGAACCGTTTTATTTTCCTTCAAAAATCTCAAAAACTAATATTTTTTTTGTTGAGTTTTTAAGAACTTTCCGCGGCATCGACAAATTTTTGCATATTTTACCGTTTGAGTTCACTCAAAACTGAAACTTTTTTATGTGCACCTTTATATATATATATATATATATATATATAAATCAATAGTTTTCGAGTTATACTCAATTGAACCTCGGACATTCTCGTCGTCGAATAAAAATCTTAAAAAAGAAAAGCCGCAAATATTCTCGACAAGTAAAAGAAAGTTTTCACAAAGCTTAAACTAATTCTGAGAGGGTCACCGACTTTTGGTCAGGTCGATCTGACGTGGAATGCCCCGTACATTATTACGTATCGCGTTCGCGGTTAGATGTATTGAGAAAACCTCTTGACACGAGACCCGAGTGCAATACACGAAAATGGCAAAATGAAGAAAAAAAAAAAAAAACTACCAAGTCATCGTAGGGCAAAGAGGATTTCGCAATTTCCGGTCATTGACGAATCGTAAGCAGATCGATGGAGAGAAATCATGAAAAATACTGAAAAAAAAAAATTGCGGCTGAGAAAATACGTTTATTTCGTAAAAAAAAAATAAAAAAATCGAATCACGTGTCGATTTTTCGCGCGTTCGTAATCCTTGGATAATATAGCGTTTAATAAACGTAATCGCGTACACGTAGATATAAATAAATATATAATAATAATAGTAATAATATCAAATTACTATTATTACTATATATATATATATATATATATATATATATATTTAATAAAACATAGATTTAAATTGAAAGAAAGAGAAAAAAAACCGATACTATGGTGAATATGAGAAATAGATAAGATATGTTTTATACGCTGCATGTGTCCCCCTTACCCTCGAGGAAGAAGAAAAAAAAACGAGGAAAAAGGACACGCGAGTTTCGTAACTCGATTCTTAAATTCGCGTCTCGTAAAATCGTCGCGATTTTGTGTTAAAATAATAACAATAATAATAATAATAATAAGCGATGTTTCAGTATATATGTATTTATATATATATATGGGGGATTTCACAAAAAAAAAAACGAGAGGTCATAGACGATGGTATTTGGAATTTGTCTCTATTTTTTTTTTCTTCCGGATTTTTGTGTATCAAACACATCCCTTGGAGGATTTTTCGATCTTCATTTTCATACGGTCAGGACAGCTCATCGAAGATTCTCATAAAATGACATTCAAGGCAAATTTTCGAGCAGAAGGAATGAGAATTCGTAAAAAAAAAAAAGCCAAAAAACAAAAACTGCAAGTTTTTCCCATCTACTTTCGAAAAAAAAAAAAAAAAAAAATACGCCAATACCGCAGAACCACACGTGGAAAGAAAATAACCACTATATTTTCACTTACTGAAAATACGCTATTTTTTATTTTAAAAACTCAAATATGTAACGATTCCTCAAATTATTACGCAACTTTTGAGCCTAATCTGAACGTGGTCCAAGCCGATCTTCGATTTTTATTGCACAATTTTCGTTCAGGGTGACTGCACGGAAAAAAAGACACAAAGTACAAAGAAATATAACTGAAATTTAAAAAATACAACGATGAAGACAAAAAAAAATGCAGTTTAACACAGTAAATTAATCTCTTTACCAGTGTTTTGATCAAAAAGTAAAATGTGCGGAATGTACTTCTGTACTATCTGTATAACCATATTTGCTGGTTTAAACTGTAAAAATAACTATTTCCACTTCAAAATTCAAAAGAATTTCCGAAGTTTTTCTCCCGAGAGGCAAAATTTTTTTCCGTGTGATTTTTCGTTGTTTTTTTTCGTATAATTTAGCTTGAAACAAATAAAAAAGAGACTTCGATTGTCATATTTTTCCAAACACTTGTCACCTTTCCTCATTGCACCGATCGTAAACAAAACAGTTTTTAAAATTCAATGAAATCTTTTTTATTTGTTTTTAGCTAAATTGTACGAAAAAAAAAAAACCAACGAAAAATCAATAACCCTGAACGAAAATTATGGAATAAAAATCGAAGATCCGTACGGACCACGTTCGGATTAGGCTCAAAAGTTGCGTAATATTATTTGAGAAATCGTTACGTATTTGAGCTTTTTAAATTAAAAAAAAAATGGCGTATTTTCAGTAGGCGGAAATATATTTACTTTCTTCCCACGTGTTTCTGTGATATTGCCGCATTTTTTTTTTTTTTTTCTCAAAAGTAAGTAAAAAAATTAGCAATTTTTGTTCTTTGAGTTTTTTTTTTTACGAATTCTCATATTCATTCTGCTCGAAAATTTTCCCTGAATGTCATTTTATGAGAAACTTTGACGAGCTGTCCTGACTGAACGAAGACGAAGATCGAAAAATCCTCCCAAGGATGTGTTTAATACACAAAAATATAGACAAATTCTAAAGAGAGGTTTTCCCAGTTTTTTTGTTAAATCCTCCATATATATATATACACGTCTGCGATATTTTGTCACGAGTAATTCTTTCGTTCGAGAAACGAGCGTGATAAAAGAGAGAGAGAGAGAGAGAGAGAGAGAGAGAATTTTAATCGTTACGATTCACGAGAATTGTAAAAACAGGAAAACAAAACATAAAAAAAAAAATTTCAATCTGCGACAATCGTTGATGTTCGGCGATTATTTGTACGACGAGATTGAACGATCGCGTTTCAACGTTGTAACGATTTTTGTAAAACACACACACACACAACAAATAGGGTGATTGAAAAAAAAAAAAAACGCTCCATTTCACGATCGTCGTTGATAATCGAGATTCTTGTATCTTCTTTAAGGGTATCGACTTTCTCGGTCAAAAATTTTAATAATTTTTCGTGCAACTGATAAATTAATTACAAAAAAAAAACATTTTTCGAGTCAGTAATTTTTCTGACATATTTTTTATGTCTTCAAACACAAGAAAATAATTGTTTACATAATTTTTTTAATGATTTTTATAGGGGTTTTTTGCAGCCTCATGGAAGCCATTTTTTTAAATTTTGATCCGGGTGACGTGCAAGATTGCGGCTCACTGGAACGTCTCAAAAAAAAAAAAAAAAAAAAAATCTATAGAAAAATTACGACTATGGCCCCCAGTATAGGCTACGATTATTTTGTTAAAAATTCACAAAATGACGGACCGTCAAAGTTGGTGGTCTGAAAAATAGCATTTTTTTTTTTCGTAAAACGTTAAAGATTGAGGAAAAAATTAACCAATCTTTTTTTTATTCCAGTCTATACTTGGGCCCGTAGTCATACTTTTTGTGAGGATTTTTTTTTCAGACGTTCCAGTGAGCCGCAATCGTGCACAACAGCGGATTAAAATTTTCAAAATGGCTTCCATGAGGCTGCAAAAAAAAAAACCCCCCATAAAAATCGTTTTAAAAATTGTATAAAAATTTTTTCTCGTATTTGAGGACTTAAAATATATGTCGGAAAAGCTACAGACTCCAAAAATGTTTTTTTTTTAAATTAATTTATCAGTTCTATAAAAATTATTAAAATTTTCGACCGAGAAAGTGTAATGTCCCTTTAACAGAAAAAAAAAAAAAAACTCTATCAGGCTCTCGTGATTTTCATGAAAAAAAAGTAAATATACACACGAGTATCGTGATGTATACATTTTTTGTTCTTTCCTCAAAACTATTCGTTTCTATTTCTTATTTTTTTAATTTCACCATTGGCAGTTGTGAAAAAAAATAGAAAAATTACACGAGAGCTGTTTTTTTTTTTTCGATGAGAAACTTAAGGTACGAGAAACTCGATGTATTGGAAAAAATAGATAATTAAAAGCGTTTTTCGTACTGATCCAAAATACACACGCACCGGGACACTCATAAACCGTCGTATTAGTGTGATTTTTACGGAGAAAAAGTGACAAGTATGAAACTTTGAGAAATCGCAAGTGTGATCGAGCAAGTGTTTGGCTGTGCAATAGATTAGGGAAAGAGTAGCGGGAGAGAGGGAGAGAAGAAGAAGAAGAAGAAGAAAAAACACATGTGAAGCTAAAGGAAAAAAATAAAAGAAAAAAATGGAAAAAAAATAGACGTTTTTTTCGGGTCAGGTCGTCGGCACGAGTATTCTCCCGTCTTCGTCATTTTTTGTAACCGATCATAGAGAGTGAAAATGCATGAAAGAAAGAGGAAGAAAAAGAAGAAAAAGTAAAACATTTGAAAATTCTCGACTCGCTCCGTTGTTCGTTGAATCGCCTAGGAAATTTTTCTTTACGCAAAGTCATTGAGGGAGAAACAAAACGGACAAACGAAAAGCAGAGAGAGAGAGAGAGAAGAGGAATTTGAAAACAGAATTACCGTCCTTTCGATAAAATTTCGTAGTATTATAATGCAGTAATAAATTTTTCGAATTTAATCACGGCAATCACTGCCAAAAAAAAAAACGCCGATGAACCCCGAAAAACGATCTTTTATATTGTAATATTGACACGTTTGAGGATTTATATATATGTGTATTTTTTTTTTTTTTTTTTTTTCTTGTCGAGAGGAGAATTCGACGAGACAGTGGAATACACGATGCCGAGCCATATCGACATTTCGCTCTGCTTCGATAAGCCCCAGTCTACCATGTATATATTTTCATTAATGTATGTACAATAAAATATATTCGAGACAACGATAGACGAATCTTTTATCTATTTTTTTTAACGATTATAATCGTTAAAAAAAACAAAGCTTTTTGCTCTTTTGGTTTTTTTTTTTTCTTCAATTTTTTCGAGTATTTCAAATGATAGGAAACGAGCATGAGCATCTAAACGTCAGAATAAAATCGTGAGGCTGGGAAAAATTGAATTATATGATTTGGAAAATGGCTTCAGGTTTTATGCTGTTGGGAGGAATTTTTTTTTTTTTTCTCATATCTCGAAAATCAACCATCGTTACAAATGTCGAGGGTTCCATCTGAATTTTGTACAATTACAAAAATTAGTAAGCAAAGAAAAGTTTTTCGACAAACTCGTACCAGAGTGCTAAGAGTATCTTGCAAGTATAGTCAGAATGCTCTGCAATTTGCTCAAATATTACTGAAGAATATTAGATTTTATTGAATTTTGAATTTCTCGAAAAAAACAAAATAATGATAATAATAATAATCTGATCCATCGAAAAATCGACGTTCGAATGTAAATATAGAATGGAAAAATACGAGCCAATTGTATGAAATTTGAGATTCGGAGCTTTTTTCACTCGAGCTGGATAAAAAATTAATTTTCATGCGCGTTCGAATGTGGGAAATATATTTTTTTTTTCAATAAAAAGACTGCACAGAGGCTTATATATATATAAGCCATCTGGCGGATTTCTGGCGAAATATCACAAACTCGTACGACTTTTAGCTGAATTATATAATTAAAATGCCTTTATTATCGACATTCGAGTCAATATATATCACAGGAAGAATGACTCGAATATAATAACGATATATATATATATCACAGGAAGAATGACTGGAATGTCGATAATAAAGGCATTTTCATTATATAATTCAGCTAAAAGTCATACGAGTTTGTGATATTTCGCCAGAAATCCGTCAGATGGCTTCGAGTGGAGCGCTCTCGCGTAAGCGTGAGTCTGTAAGAATGCCTAATATAAGCCTAGCACTGTTCTCAACCGTTCCTATCGTTCCGATATCAAATAATGAGTTCACTCTTTGAGTTGCGAAATCATTGAAGAAAAAAAAAATATCTCCTGACACTCTCGAAAAGACGGGACGTACAAATCTTATGAAATATGTTTTCCATTGTTTAAATTCAATTTATCTGAACTTTTCGTCTGATTCGAAAATTAATGAATCTTGCGTTTTTTTTTCTCGATATCAGCTTATAATTTCTTTATGCTGTCACACTCTCTGCTGTGTGGATATTATCGTTGAAACTCAATCTTTCTTTTTGATATTTTCAATATAATTAATTTATTATCTCAACATATTATTTTATTGCAATAATCGAGAAAACTCCCGGAAATTGAATTATAAACTTACACGTCTCTCATGAGTCCTCGATAAGAAGTAATTTTTTTTTTTTTTAAGCACGTACCTTTTAGAAAATGCATATATGAGAAAGAGAATAATGTGTCTCGATGGCTCATGCTGAATTATCGTCAATGTCGATACATTAACCATATGGCCATCGTATAATTTGAATTAGCATCGCATGTGTTTTATTCACGATCGCGGTTGTTCGTTAACTTTCTCAATTGCCATATCCCATCAAGATATTGGGATACAAACAGCATTCAAGCTTCTCGCGTTTCTCGGGAGACTCGCGTTTATTCACGACGATGAATTTAATATTGATTTTGTTTATCATCAAGATTCTCGTACTGCTCGTCGTTGCTCGATTTGGTACGTTAAAAAAAATTTGTCCAAACATTTTAAGGGGTTATATACAGTTGTGATGGATGAAAAAAGACATTTTTTTCTATTGCATATTCTTTAAGTACATATATACTCTCGAGAATACTCTCACAAAATTTCATAACGATCGGAGCATTAGAACCGAAGTTATAGCTATTTATAGCTATAAGTTATAGCTATTTATAACTATAACTTATATAATAGTTATTAATAGTTATAGCTATTTATAGCTATAACTATTTATAGCTCGTCGACAGCAACGAATCCGTGTTTTGGAGGCTGAAAATGATGCAGAAGGACTACTATATGGCCCTGGAATAGACGACTCGATGTAAGTCGAAATATATTTATTTGAAATATGAAAGAAACAAACTTGAAACTTTTAAACGCGATTATCTCGGAATCTTGTTTTTTCGAAATTACCTTTGCGGTGGACACGATTACTAAAAAACTATTGATCCGATCAACACCAAATTTATACCACTTATTTATTATGATAATAGCTATAGTCGCTGAACGAAGGATTTTCAATTTTTTTGAAAACTTTTTTTTGGAGCAAAAAATCGAAAATGTTATACATTGAAAAAGTACATTTTTTGTTACAACCATCGCCGTTTTTTTTTTTTAATCAAAATTTTTACAAATCCTTCGTTCAGCGACTAGACAATACAATATACTAACGGAATTTTTTTTGAATTTTTTATTTCAGATGAACCGTTCTCAAGATATGATGTCCACCGCAAGTGACGTCGAAAAAAAAGGCGTTCCTGAAATTCGCCTATAACTTTTTTTATTATTCAATATTTTTTTATGAAAAAATTTCAACAAGTTCTTAGAAACATGTACTATTCGACGTTGACAAAAGATTTTGAATAAATATTTTTTATCGTGTCAAAAAAAAAATCGAGAAAATTTCATCTTTTTGCGCGGTACAACTGTATATAATAACCCCTTAAAATAATCACAATAATAGTATATTATCCGTGTATCGACAGAGCCCAAAATTTAAGTTTAATTTTGTTGTTTTTATTTATTTTATTTTTTCTTTTTCTTTCAGACTCATTGAGCGAGGATGTCGTTGAAAAATTCTACTGGACACCGAAGAACAACGAAAGAGATATCCAATGGGAATTCGCGATAATTGGGAAAAGAGTTGCCTGGAGTGTTGGAAAAATATTGTGCTCGTCGCCGGGCAATTCACCGAGAATCGATGGGATTAACGAGGAATTTCTCGAAGAGACATTGACGAGTGAAAATTCAACGAGAGAACGAAAAAATGTGATGAACAGTGGCTTGGCTATACTCGATGATGACGACGTGAGACTGTGGCTCTCGAGGATGTTGTCAGAGTCGAATTATCGTTAGAAATTTAATCGATAAAACATTCTATGAGGCAATTTTCTATCTTGTTTGGCTAACGAAAATTTTAGATCATCAGTAAGATTTTTGTTTTGTTTTTTATTTATTTTTTTTTTTTAATTATTCGATAGATCATTCTCGCATTTGGGTTGGTAAATTTTTTCAAATTTTCTACTCGTAAAATTCCCAAAAAAATAATATCACATCAATTTATAAATATGTGGCCCATGATAACAGTACTGTGAGAATAAAAAAAAAAAATCGATAATTTGTTTTATTCCTCCTGTCATAATTTTCAAATGAATTGAATTCTGTTTTTTGCCTAAAAAAAAAATTAAAACGATTCATCATTGGTCCGAGAACAAGATAAAAAATTTCCTCCAACAAAATATCGAAATTTTCGTGAATTAAGAGCATTTGTTGTTTTTTTTTTTGTTTTTTTCGATCCACAGGATACGACGGTTTGTGGATCGGTGGTCACAGAGACGTTTCAAAAAAAAATTGGACCTGGATAAGAACCGTGGAACGCGATGAAATTCCCATTGCATCGTCATCTTTGCACGCCAATTATCCGGATTGGTACAAAATCAGCGATGCCCTTGATCATGAAAAATCGAAGAATTGCCTGATATTCGAAAGAACCGGTCATGATTTACCGGTACTCGTGCCAGCCGATTGTCAGCTGAGAAAACCATTCGTCTGTTCGCGAATCGGTGAGAAAAAAAAAGAAGAAAAAAAAAAAAAGCAATTTCGTTCGATTTATCATGGCTGCGCGGAGTCGTTGCTTCGTTATTAGCGTGTTTGAGATATGAAAACGAGGCGCGAAGAACGAAAAAATATCAATTACAATCTTACGACACTCTCGTTAAAGCTTTCGTTCGAGTTGAAAATCAATTAAACGACTCTCTCTCTCGTCGAAGAATTAAAAAATTCATCGAGAAAATTTTTTCACCTCGCGTTGGCTTTCGCAAAGTTATTTTTTTTTTCCCCCGTTACTGGCACACGTTTCCTTTTTCAAAGTCAGAAAAATAATATGTTTGCGTCCGCAAGATGAAATATAAAACGTGAATATCGAATTTTTTTTTTTTGAATAATCAGGTTAAAAGTGTCGGGCGAAATTTCAAATGAACAATATATATCCCTAAAATATGAGAATCGCGTAGCGAATATATTTGTCTGAAATAAATTTCTCAAAATTACTCAATTTTTCTCAATTTTCCAGTAATGACGATTTTTTTATTTTTTTTTTTCAATGCGAAATTATCTTTCTCACCAACGAAATGCAGTGACGAAAAAAATTCCGGAGACAATTGCCGAGGGCATGAGCGTGAGCGTCGATGGTTATCGTTATACGATATTAAGCGTCGACGAGGGCGAAGAAACGAGCACGTACGAGCGACTGGGTGCGCGTAGATTGAACGGCGGTGGCGTAAAATGGATCGAGGCTCGTCACGAATGCCGAAAGAGAGGAAAGTATCTCGCTATGGTGATGAGCAACGAGGCTGCACAAAAAATTGCATACATCATGCTGAAGAATCGACCATGTGGGTCTTTATTGTTTTTTTTTTTTTTTTTCTTTTCCTTTTTCTTCTCTTTCTTGTGAATGTTAAAAAAAAACTGGACAAAGCTTTTTTTCAGGGCTAGTAAAAGTTTTATGGATTTTTCATTTTTTTGATAAAAATTTTTTATTCCTTTGAATTATTTTTCAGAGCAAAAACGATAATTGAAATATTTCAGTTCAATGAAAGGAAAAAAAAAAGCTTTACAATAGTTATTTTTAGATTTTTGTTATTGCAATATTCATTTATTTATTTATTTTTTTTTTTTTTCTTACTTTACTTTGCGACTTGTTCAGCGATGGAGAGTGTCTGGCTGGGTGGATGGAGCGTCGACGGTACGGACTGGACATGGTCGACAACCGGATTCGTTCTTTCTTCGACGCGGTCTTCAGCCTCGAAATATCCGCCCTGGCTCAACGGACATCCGATAGCGAGCTCGATAATCGACGAGCATTACAAGAGACACGGCAGATGTCTGACACTCGATCGGCATCTCTGTCCGGATCACGTTAGTCCGGTTTTTCTTGATCTTGATTGCGAGAAAAAGCGACCCTTCGTTTGTCAAGACGGTATATATATAATTATAAAATTTTTGCTCAAGGCGCGGCGCCCATCAGTGACAAAACTAGTCAAAAATCGTGACGTGAAAAAAAAAAAATCATAAACCCTATCATAATATTTTCTAAATACTCTGTCCAAATAAAATTTATGAATTTCGATGACGTTTCCCGTGATATTTTATTCATAATTTATTATAAATAATATTATGAATAAAGTCTCAACTGACAAAAGTATTTAAGGTGGCTCATCAGTGAATTAAAAAACCGGCGATACGAATGAAACTTCGGGAGAATGATATCTAAGATGCAATGAACACTCTCTCAAAATTTTAGGGTATGTTGCCAGGCAAATTATTGCGAACGAGTAATTTAAAATTACCTATTTTAGCATGGGTCTTATGGCAGTTGATTCCATTTTCACCGGAAGTGACATGATATCTTTTGATAAAGACGAGAATTTTTATTCAAATTTTGAGTATTGAAAGATGAAATCGTGAACTTTCCAATGGTATTTAAAAAATTGTGTCTTGCCAGAGATTTTCCCGAGAAATTTAATCGCGAAAGTCATCGTGTGTGCAAATCTCGGATACAATATATGTCTGTCATTCTGCACGCGAGGAAATATTTGAATATCAGCTATCGTTTTTGACTTGATCGCTCTGACAGCGTTAAATACTTTTGTCAGTTGAGACTTTATTTATAATATTATTTATAATAAATTATGAATAAAATATCACGGGAAACGTCATCGAAATTCATAAATTTTATTTAGACAGAGTATTTAGAAAATATTATGATAGGTTTTATGATTTTTTTTCACGTCACGATTTTTGACTAGTTTTGTCACTGATGGGCCGCCTTAACGTGTCAGAGCGATCAAGTCAAAAACGATAGCTGATATTCATATGTTTCCTCGCGTGCAGAATGACAGACATTATATTGTATCCGAGATTTGCACACACGATGACTTTCGCGATTAAATTTCTCGGGAAAATCCCTGGCAAGACACAATTTTTTAAATACCATTGGAAAGTTCACGATTTCATCTTTCAATACTCAAAATTTGAATAAGAACTCTCGTCTTTATCAAAAGGTATCATGTCACTTCCGGTGAAAATGGAATCAGCTGCCGCCACAAGACCCATGCTAAAATAGGTCATTTTAAATTACTCGTTCGCAATAATTTGCCTGGCAACATACCCTGAAATTTTGAGAGAGCGTTCATTGCATCTCAGTTAACACTCTCCCGAAGTTTCATTCGTATCGCCGGTTTTTTAACTCACTGATGAGCCACCTTTTAATCCAGCGTTATAAAGCTTTTTTATTTTCCAAAATTTTTCAATTTTTCTTTTTATTCCTATTTTTTCAAATAAATATTGACAATGTTTTATTCGCTTTTGTGCGATTATCGCAGAAATACCGGGTCGACGATCGGCTCGGAAAAATATTGGAGCATCGGTGAATCGAAGGATATCCATAAAAGATCGAATTCTCGAATTTTCCATGGATCGCATGACCTGGAACGAGGGACAGGCTCATTGCGCAAAGAACAACGGAAGAATAGCCAGTATACTCGACTCAAAGACACTTTCGGCGGTTCTCGAGAGAATGACGGATTTGTGTATGTTTTTTTATTTTTATTTTTTTTTCAATTTTTTTCCAATTAAAAACTGATATCGCATTTTTTTTCAAATTCTTCTAAATTCAAAATACGATCGAACAAAGTTGGAGAGTAATTAATATAAAATATGTAACTGAATATTTATTGAATAATTTTTATCACACGACTCGCGCAATTATTCGCGTAAGAGTTTTTTTTTAGCTTTTTTTGTTTCCTAATCTTATTATCGTGAAACGGATTTTTCCCGAATTACCGTGCGCTCATAATCGTTCTTTCTTTTTATTTTTATCTTTTGTGCATCAAAGATCTGGATCACGTATGGGTTGGAGGTAAAACCTTGAAAACGAGCAATGGCTGGAGATGGTTCGACGAAACCGGAAAAGCCCTGACGCGCAAGGGAATTGGAATTCGGGTATCCTGGTGTCTGGGCGACGAAGAGTCCGCCTTGCCAAAGGCCGAGCCCAACGATTGTCTCAATCTCGATCGAGAGGGTCACGGCTTGCCATTGTTCTACGGTCTTTCGTGCAATTTCACGAAACAGCATGTACTCTGCGCTTACAATGACGATTCACCGATATCCGAAAATTCGCCTATTCGCACGGATGAAAAAAATATTTCTCCCAAATCGGCGAAGCCGGAAGATTTTGCATCGAGAAATCGTAAATCTGCTTTATTCAGCCCTACGATCGCGACTGCGATTCCTAACGACGCTGATAATGAAAAATCATCCGCGACGGTGGATAATCGCAGAACGTTCGAAGGAGATTTGTCCAGCGAAGATATCGCTAATACGACAAATTCGAGTTTTGAGACGGATAAAATTGTCTCGGGAAACGATACGAATGAATTTGGATCATTGAATCGAGACACGAGCAGATTAAACGCTACTAGCGAATCGAAGAAAAATAAACGAACTGAAAAAGGAGGCTCGAGACTCGCGGATCTCGACGAAGAGACTAAGAAATTGCTTGTCGCGAGCGGCTACAATATTTCCGATAGCGATTTGATACTCGGCCTGGAATTGGAGCTTGTAGATCTAGCTGATAATTCAACGAGCCGTGGAATCAATGAAAATCCTTCGCCGTCTCGCGACAATATCGCGAGATAAGAAATTTTTATCAAGAATCGAATAAATACGTTTTTGGCTTTGAAATAATATTATATCTTCTCGGTATTCAATCTCAATCTGAGCTTCTTTTTCTTTCTCATAGACGAAGCTTCGTTTTTGCGAGTATTTTCTTTAGTGTTCGCTATTTTTGTCTGAAATTAAGACAAATCAAATTCTTGACAAACGAAAAGTATGTCAGTGCGCCAACTTGTGCAATTTTTAATTTTTCTTTATTTACTATAATTTTTTTTGCTCCAAAAAAAAACATATCTTTGTTACATACAATGCATATAGACATATATATCCAAAGTACGAATAAAACTTTGAGTGATTTTATGAGTTCAATAAGTAGGTATAATAAGAGAGTATAATGAAGTCTCGAAGATACGATTTTTGGATAACGAGAAACATAAACAAGTATATGACAATTGAATAAAAAATACATAAATATACATACGCGCATCAGAGAACTATTCCCAGAATAGCTTCATTTTATTATTTACCAGTTTATTTTTGCCGAATTTATTATACGTTTTATCGATACAATTTTAAAAAATTCAAACACGAGAGCGCCCACGGAATCTCTTAACATTGTTGCAATGAATGAGTTAGCTATTGGTAATCGTCGAGCTTGTCACAATGATTCCGGCGTGAAAACATGAAAAATATCAATGACGAGAGTAACGAGACGACAACGAAGCAACCTAGCTCTCGGTTTTGTGTCTATTTCGATCAAAAGTAAGCACCGTGAGACCGGGCTTCTCTGTATCAGCTATCGCGAGGTGAAAACCATCTCCCGCTTTCTCTAACTCAGTTAACCCCCCCACCCTCGACGATTCCATTAATAGAATTTCCATAATATAACGCCGTTGTATGAGGATCAATGTGAAAAGTTTTGACATGGTCATCAAACACGAACGAGCTTCCGTCGTTTTAAGTTGGTGTGTTGATGCTAGTTAGCTTGCGCGAGATCGTTGCTCAGATTACTTTTGATCGATGAATTATTTATTTTCTCTGGCTTACTCTATATACCAGTTGGATGCCAAGAAAATGGCCGGAAAAAACAACAACTTTTGATCGATATTTTACCACAAGAAGCATTCGTTGTATCCCAAAATGTTCATAAGGGCTTCATCGTGCTGATCAAAATTGCTCCTGATCCGTACGAATTTTTATTTTTACATCCCGCGAGTTCCGGTTTGGTGCACGTTTTGAGTTTTGGACTAAAATGAAAATCTCCCGGACAGTCGAAGACCTTTGTCACATTATTTTGGCATCGACACCACTTTCTGCAATTAGCGTGTGGCAGAGCGGTTATTTTGTTCGGGGGATCGTTGTTTAGGCATGTACCCAAGCAGCCCTCAACGCCGGAAGGAGGAGTTGTACCTGGCGTACTCAGCTCGGTGGTAGACGAAGGGGTCGGAGTATTTGCATCAGTCGAAGATGTCGAAGTTGTTGGGGGCGTAGGTATAGATTTGCAATCAACATTCCACGGCCAATCGCAAAATTGTTTAGCCACATTGAAGTAGAGTCTGTCGCCGTCCTTAGTGTAAAAAGGACAATTCATCAAAATTTTTTTTCCATGGCTACACTTGTAAAATTTTGTACAGTCTTTTTCGCACGGAAGGTATACCGTAACACCCCATGAATCGTGTTTTGGACACTTGGTCGGGATGACGGGGACTTTTTTTGCAAACGCTGCGACTATTGTGCGAAGTGGAGATTGCTCGCAATCGACATTCTGCGGCCAATCGCATACATGAATTTTCGGATTAAAGTACAGCTTTTCACCCTCGTTGTTGAGGAATGGACACTCCATAAGGTTTTTCTTTCCACCTCTGCACGCGTAAAACTTGGTACAATCGGTTTCGTGGGGTAACTGTACGGTTTCATTTAACAAATCGAATTTTGGACATTCCGTCGGATATTTGAGACTAGACAAGGATAAGAGAAGGCTCGGCAGAGGTAATTTGCAATCGACGTTCCACGGCCAATCGCAAACTTGAGCACTTGGATTGAAGTACAGCCTTTCGTTGTCCCCATAAGCTGGACATTGCATCAGAATTTTTCTACCATAATTGCACTTGTAAAACTTTGTACAATCTGTGACGGGAATCTCGCGATTCGCGTCACCTTCGGCCCATCTCACCATCCTCGACGCCGGGAGAGCCGTTGAGCGCCAGGTAATCTTTTTAATTCGACGGCGGGAATTACCAAACCCGCTAAACGTAACGGTAGCTGAAATGACCAAAATGAACGGAAACGAAACTTAATCTAAAAGGGATGCCGGCGCGTCGGATGGCGAGATCGGTGACGGTATACCCGATTCGCTCAGTGTGTAGGTTGTGGAGAGAGGGCGTGGACGGCTGGCTAACTCTCGAGTGCCTTCAAAAACGTAATCTGAAATAAATGAACTCAACTCGAAAAATAACGTAAGGGGCCTTGGTTCAGGCTAATTTATTGCGTAACCGATAGCGTAAATTACATACCCACATCATAACCCAAATTTCGATAACATAAAAGGAAAAGCAAAACGAGATCTCGGTAACGAATCAAACGGAACGGTAGCACGATAACGGAAGCGATAACGAATGAAACAAAGTCGAGAACGGCGAGAACGTCGGTAGCCCAAAAAAAAATTACATTCGGTAACGCTGAAAAGAAAGTCGAAATTTATGAACGATAACGTCTGTAACGGGAACTGAACACGGTAACGGGAACGGTAACGCCAGATCCACCATCAGGCGAGAACAAACGATAGCGGCAAAACGAGAACCCAAAAGATAGCTCGGTAACAATCGATAACATAACGTGAACGTCGAAACGATAGCTCGGTAACAAACGATAGCAAAACGATAGCTCGGTAATAAACGATAAAAAAGGAACGAGAACGCCAAATGATATTTCGGTAACAAAAGATAACAAAACGGTAGCTCGAGAACGAACGGTAGCGTAACATTACCAAAACGAGAGCTGGAACGGTAGCATGTCGGGAGCTCCCCGAGGGGTGAACCGCTCGGGTCGAGAGTTGCGCCGCAAGAGTACGAATATTCGATCGATAGCGTGATCGAAGAGGTAACGCGAAAAGAGGGGACGATTACGCGCACGCGTAATATGATTACAAGCCCACTCTTCTCCGTACCTCACGCACACACGTAAAGCTCTAACACTGACACGAAACGGTGAAATTGGAACGGTAACACGAATTTGAACGAGGATATTTCGTAATAATCGATAACGGACAAATGCCTAGGTGTTATGGCGTTGAGGGTTCTTTTTACTGTGAGGAGGGTCATCCAAGGGGTATTCTTCGAGTATGAGGAAGATCGGGGACTGCATAAACTAAACCTAAGATAACGGCGATCGGGCAATCCGTGACGGCGGGGTGATCGCAATCCCCGCCGGCAACGGCCTTCCATACGAAAACGTAACTAAACCTACGATAACAGCGATCGGGCAATCCGTGACGGCTGGGCGATCGCATTCCCAGCCGGCAACGGCCTTCCATACGTAACTCAAAATCGTCCTTCTCTCCCCATACCCTTTACCATGAAGCGTCGAGATTCCCACTCGATCCTTTATACTTCCCTCGATAACGTATCCCGAAAGAACCGAATGTACCGGGTGGCTCGTTATTTCGGCCCTGGCTCACGGTAATTCGGTATTTTTCGTACTATTGACCCTATAAAACAAACTCGCTAACCGAACTCACGATAACGCGAAAACCAAAATGAAACGATAACGAAACCCATACCCTAAATCTCAAAAGTTATCCGGAATATCTTGCATATCTGCGCGTAAACGAAGGTCGGAACGACCTGTGACGCTAAAACTGAAAAATTGCGTCACAAATCTTTTTCGTGAGCAAGATGTACAGTCTTGTTTTTCGATTCGACTCGCGGACACTTGGTGGGAATAGTGGCTTTGGATTCGAGAGATTCGATGCTCGGTAGAGGTAACCCGGAATCAACGTTGAACGGCCAATCGCATGCTTGCATCTGAGAATCAAAGACGAGCTTGATACCGTCATCCGTGACAGGACATTCCATCAGCACTTTCTTGCCGTTAACGCACACGTAATATTTCGTAGGAGAGGTCTCGTGAGGAATCTTTACGGTATAGCTTCCCAAATCACTTTTTGGACATTCTGCCGGTACGGTCCAGTCGGCATCGGCCACTCCCAACAGCGAGAATCCTATCACTAAAACGCTCAACAGCGTTGTATCCATAACTGCTCAAGTGTCAGAAAGAAAAAAAAACCAAATCTCACACGATGTATCGAATATTTAAGAGAATTTTATGGAACAATGGTAATTTGATAAATGAATATGTACTCACATGAAATACGTGCCATTATGGCACACCGTGGAAACCAATGTATGTATATAATCAACGAATCTTGTACGGAGCGAATAAGTGAGCTCTTCACGGAATCGATCTTCTTTTATACACTTCGTTTTATCGGCTTATCGGTGATTTCGTGGGTCAGATTTCACAAAAAGTTAAAACGTGTACGTATTCGATTGATGTTATCCCTACTTTGCATCGCGCCTATCAGAATTCCCGCTTTATTGATTTTTATTCACGATTGTTACATTGAAGTGCCCAACCGAGACAGAAAATTCAACCACGATAGATATATCGGCCCGCTGAACTATTTACGATTTCATTATCATCATTATGTAGAATATCTCTCTTGCGATCTATCATATCAATCATGATATGCTTAGAATTGCCGGAATGTAGGACTACTCTAATTGCCGACCTTTGCACGTTTGAGGATTCATAGGTTTAATGCCGTTGCTTGTTTGTCGAATAAAAAGAAAAATTCGACAATTCGTGCAGAATCGGAAAAATCTGTGAAAGATGAACACCAGCTTGAGCGTGATTATCATCGCCTGGCTTCTTCTCAGCGTCGCCGTCTCCGGGCCCATCTTCGTACGCGGCGATGAAGAAGCAATGGACAATCCTATGAGACCAAAAGCATTCATGAACGTCGACGAGTTAAGAGAATATCTCGATCTCGTTAAAGACTTTATCAATGTCAATGGAAAATCCAGGTAAATAAAATTATTTTTTAATTATTGATGCGATCTGCGATTGCAACAGAATCATAAGTAGATCTACCAAAAAAAAATGAAAGAATTTGAATTCAATAAATTTTCATACACAGACGTTGTTTATTGAATTACAATAAATGACCGTTAAGATTTCTGCATCTGTACTTTTAAACGTTTGGCCAGCCAGAACTTCGAAAATACAATGCGGGGACTAAAATTTCCAACAAGGTTATTCTGTATCTTTTTATTCTCTAAGCGCGGATTTTTTCAGAAAATTTTTTTTTTTTAATTTGAAAATTTTTTGTTTGTATTAATACTTTGACTCGCTGCACGTCCTAAACCATGACTCGGGTAAAAATGTTTTGAGAGAGACTTCTGTTTTTTTTTCCAATTCCCCAAACGCGGATTTTTTCAAAAAAAATTTTTTTTGAATTTGAAAATTTTTTTTTTGTATTAATACTTTGGCTCGCCGTACGTCCTAAACTGTGACTCGGGTAAAAATGTTTTGAGAGAGACTTCTGTTTCTTTTCCAATTTTCTAAACGCGGATTTTTTCAAAAAAATGTTTTTTCGATTTTGAAAATTTTGTTTTTGTATTAAATACTTTGTCTCGCTGCACGTCCAAAACCATGACTCGGGTGAATATTTTTTAAAAGAGACTTCTGTTTTTTTTTCCAATTCTCTGAACGCGGATTTTTTCCAAAATTTTTTTTTTCGAATTTGAAATTTTTTTTTTGTACTAATACTTTGGCTCGCCGTACAAGTCCTAAACTATGACTCGGGTAAAAATGTTTTAAGGGAGACTTCATGGAAATTGTGTGCGCGCATATGCGTCATTACCAGTTAATAACTGGTTTATACAAAAAATAAATTTCAAATTCGGTAAAATTTTTTTTGAAAAAATCCGCGTTTAGAGAATAAAAAGATACAGAAAAAGCTTGTTGGACATTTTAGTCCCCGAATTGTTATTTTCGAAGTTCTGGCTGGCCAAACGTTTAAAAGAGTGCAGAGATGCAGAAATCTTGGTGCCATACTTAGCGGTGAATTTCGACCATGAAAGCTGTTGCTGACATCTGAACGGAGGCACCAAAATCCATGTTTCTTCAAATTCAACCGCGTTTACAAGCAAGCCGATGAATGCGATTTGTTCGAAAATCATTAATTAAAAAAATAATTATATTTCAACATTGTAAAATTGATACATTTTCGTATATTCGAAAAAAAATTTCGAGAATTCAATCCGTAAAACAAATAATCGATCGAAAAACTTATTTTTTGACCGCTTTTTAATAATTTTGAAGCATTATTGCTTTTGCGAGCTCAATTTTTCGAGTAGAGTTGAACTTTTTTCAAATTTTCAATCAACCGCTACGACAGTGGAATTTTTTAATTTGTCAAAATTAAATTATACTTTTATTTTTCTGTACAAAAATCAAATACAACCGATTGCTTACAATTATATCATTAATAATAATTGCCGTAACGTTCGCGGCGAAGTATTGAATTTTTAGTTATCGACGAATAATTGGAAATGACAAAAGGGAAAATTAATTAATTGACAATTTCCGATCAATCGTCAAAAGGAAAAAAAAAAAAACATATAAACATTAAATTCGAGAGTTGATCTTACATACTGGATAAATTCATGTTAAACGAAATTTCGGGGCGCAATTCGATGTTTGCGGAGTACCCTGCTCGGATGACGACAAGTTCGAGGAACTGTGCAGAGATCTTGGAATTCTCGTTTGTATTTTCCGACAATGAGCTGGCGTTAACGGTGACTCCGCTGAGTCATCGGAGAGGATCGCACTATACTGATACTGATGAGGCGTAAACGCAGGGGCATTTCGACCATAGCTGCGAATGTGAAAAAGAAAAAAAAAATGTATCCTGTTTTATGTTAATCGTGAATGCATTCTCAAATTTCTCATCGACGACCAGCGTCTCGTTTTTTTTCTCACATTTGAAGATTCGAGCGATGTTCCAATCTGCGAGACGACGTATCATGCTCCCTGGGACATTGCATCGCCTTTTCCTGTTCTCGATTGCACGATCGAGGAAAATTTTGAAGCGATAAATTACGATTTGGCAGAGTGCCAACGATTTCTCGAACAAATCGGTACGACTGAGCAGCCTCGTTTGTAATACGATTCTGCGTCGTTCTCTTTTGTTCCCAGCAATTTTTGTAACTCGACGAAATTGCAAATTTATTGCTCATTTCGTTACTCGCAGGGTTAGTCGCCGTCTTGCTAGACTGATAAGCGGCTAATCGACGGCGAAGCTCTTTCATGTTTTCAGTGAGCCTATTACTAGCGGCGATCACCGCTGTTGAGGTGCTCATCGCTCGACAATAAGCCTTCTTCAGATAATCGTACTTATCATCCTGTTCAAAAATATATCGGAAACACATATATTTACACTGTAAAATTTTACAGCTTGCTACCGTAATGTTTTGTGAAGCAAAAAAGTTACCGCGCTGAGTACGGTGATTTCATTGCGTTAATATATAAATTTAGAATAATATGGTTAATTTACGATTTTGCAAGCACAACGGAGAATTATCAATTCCTGACTTCGCTGAAAATTTGCGATTAGGACTGCTCGTTCCATGAGTTCTGACAATGGATGAAAGTAGGGCATTAGAAACTCTTGCAATGGCTTTTGCAGCGTTATAGTCGATACGTCGATTGTCTTGCACTCCGGGCATCTTTCATTCACTTGGAAACAATAAGAAGAAAAGAAGATATGTGGTATGCACTCTCGATGACAATCGTTCGTTCTAATTTTTAAAAATAGTGTTTTTAATTTCTTTCATGAACTGGCATCATTGCAGACTAGTTTCAGAGAATTTTGAACCATTAACCTGAGAAACATTTTTTTATAAATTATTATAAATAAAAAATCGTTGAAAACCATGTTTTTGAGGAAAAAAAATCTATTTCCGGCGTGAAATAACCCATGCAAAACTCAAGAAAATAGTGTTTTCAATTTTTTTTTCATGTAGCTGCATCAATGCTAGATGAAGTTTCAAAAATTTTAGATTTTCCGGCTGAAAAATATTGATGCTTTCGAATTTTATACAGTTAATCCCTTAAAACCTTATGTTATCCTAATGGGAAACTTTGACATTGCTGGCCAGGCTCAATCATCACAATAAAAATTTGAAAAAATTCAGGAATTTTTGTTTATTTATTTATTTTGAACCGATTTGAGGGGTGAGACCATTAAAATTTGAAAAAAAAGCCTAAATAAAGACCACCCTAATACACCCTAATACACAGGTAAAATTATGTACACGTATTCGTAACAATTATTACTAAAGTGATACAAACAAAGAATATATAGATACGTACCCCCGATGATGCATCGCTCGCAGAATATGTGCTGACATTGAGTCAACGAAAAAGCTCTCCGTGAACCATTCCATGATCGGTAACACTTGTTGCAAATAATCCACTCTTCCATTTTTATTCGCTCTTTTTATTTTTCTACAATGAATTCTTTTGAAATCTGACCGCGATGAGTTGAATGCGATTCGTCTTCGTGAAGTGAACGTAGAAACAGAGATGAGTAGAAATCATCTCTGGTAGAAATATGAACGTAAAATATTACTTCTTCTTCTTCTTCTTTGTCTTTGGTAGACTTTGTTTGCGTCAGAGAGCGCTCCAATCTCAGATGCTCTCTTCCGTCCCTTTTGAAAACGATGGTTTGACGGCATCAGATTGGCGCAGAATATATTCCGCGGGAGAGAAAAGTGACTCTAGACCAATCGGCTATCGCCTAAACTTTGAATGCCCGATAATTTTGAAGAGCGTCGCGAAGACACTTCCGGTCATTGAACCGATCATATATTTATCAATGATTCAATTTTTTTTTTCTGATATTAAATATTGGAACTATCGAATGCTCGAGAAAGCCCGAATTCTGGGAGTAATTACATGCATGCAATATTTCAATGCTTGAAATAATTAATTAAGAATTGATCGTCAACGATCATGGTGGCGAATATTCGTACTATACCGCGACTGTCTCGTGCTCGTCGGTATTTTTGTTTGTATTATGAATTGTTATCGTGGCCATGATTGTTATGAATAAATAAATATATCCACAAAGTGAACATTATTAATACATTATCCAGGTAAGCCATATACTAATACATAATTATCATGTCTAATCGTTGGTAATAACTTCAATGATAATAACCGTGACAACGTTGCTAGACTATAACCTCAAAAAACAACGAACCTCGAAAAAAACGTTCTCACTTAGCATACAAAAATAGTGCTATACAATTTTAGCGCATTTTCCCCTAATTACGTAAATAATTCATAATGTATCGCGTAATTATACGTAATTTTTATGCCCTGTTCCTCGTCGATTCTCGCTCGTAGTTTCGACGCGTCAAAATGAGCAAATACAGGCGCAAAGAATCCTCGAGCGAGGACAGCGACAGCGAGGAGGAACGTCGAAAGCGAGATATCAAAGAGCGAGATGAATTTGCCACGAGACTCAAAGCGAAGGATGAGTCGAAGGTGCGAAAGGTTGCGATGCCCGTGGGCTCCGGTGCCGGTGAGTCCTCTTCGACCATAAAATAAGTCGACGAATCCGGCGGGGCGGGGGATCGTCTTGAAAATTATTTGCCATTTTGTACACAGCGGAGGCGGCAAAGAGGCTCAAAATCATGGAGGAGGATTCCAAAGACAAGCTCGTGCCAAAGCTGAGAGTGGAATCTCGTAGAAAATATTTGGAGAAGAGAAAGGAGGATAAGGTCGCGGAATTAGAAGCAGATATCCTGGACGACGAGTATCTGTTCGAAGACAAAGTGTAAGTTTTTTTCCATTATATATAATATTTATTTAGTTATTTATTTGTTCAAAGCCAGAATATACAATGTTGAAATATGAGAAATATTCGATCATTATATCCTATAGAGGCGATTAAGCACTTGTACATAGGTCCGGCGTGGAAAGAACTTTTACAAAAATAGATAGCTAAATAAAGATAATTAAAAAAGTCATATTATTACCTCATATCGATAAGCCAATTTCCCAGTTTCTTTTTTATAGTATTTTTTCCGAAAGTTCAATGATTTCAGATCATTATCGAGCTTATTGAAGTAGACCATCGCTGTTATAATATTACTTCTGTGATAAATTTCTTTTTTAACATTAAGAAGGATTAGGCTTTTGTTTCTTGTATTGCTGCTTGAGCTATCGTAGTTTGATTCCAATTTTTCGTAGTAATATAGTAATGATCGTACAATAAAGAAGTTTTCAAAACTGAAAGATCGTTTCAACTTGGAGTTTTAAGCAATATTCTCAGTAGCCTGTTTTATAATCTTCGTAGAGGTCCAATGACATTGGTATATGCTCCTCCCCAAGCAACTATCCCATATAAAGCCATATAAAGCATACTATGTTAACCATGTATAATGCTTTGTTCCATAGTGTGGCTTTATATGGGATAGTTGCTTGGGGAGGAGCATATACCAATGTCATTGGACCTCTACAAAGATTACAAAACAGGCTACTGAGTAGTGCTTAAAAACTCTAAGTTGAAAAAACCTTTCAGTTTTGAAAACTCCTTTATTATACAATCTAAAAACTTTGTTAACCGTGTATTACGATCTGTTCCATAGTTATATGGAACAGATCGTTATATGGAATAGTTATATCCATAGTTATATGGAACAGATCGTAATACACGGTTAACAAAGTTTTTAGATTAACAAAGTTTTTAGATATTTTAGATTGTATGTATCACGATCTGTTCCATACTTATATGGAACAGATCGTAATACACGGTTAACAAAGTTTTTAGATTGTATAATAAAGGAGTTTTCAAAACTGAAAGGTTTTTTCAACTTAGAGTTTTTAAACCCGATTCAGTAGCCTGTTTTGTAATCTTTGTAGAGGTCCAATGACATTGGTATATGCTCCTCCCCAAGCAACTATCCCATATAAAGCCACACGATGGAACAAAGCATAATACATGGTTAACATAGTTTTTGGTTTGTATAATAAAAGAGTTTTCAAAACTGAAAGATCGTTTCAACTTGGAGTTTTAAGGAATATTCTCAGTAGCCTGTTTTATAATCTTGGTAGAGGTCCAATGACATTGGTACATGCTCCTCCCCAAGCAACTATCCCATATAAAGCCACACTATGGAACAAAGTATAATAGATGGTTAACATAGTTTTTGGATCTATTATCTTTACCAGCGTATAAAAAATTAATATGAGGTATCTAATTTTTTTTTTATAATTGCTTGTATACGACATTCCCATCTCAGATGGCAATCTACAATTATTCATAGATATTGACAGGACACTGTTCTATTTAGAGACATATTATTTATCTTAATTTCGATATTATTAGGGATACTGTCTTTATATGCACCAAAAGTCATGAATACTGTTTTATTAATATTTAATGAGAGTGCATTATTTGCTAACCGAATTGAAACTTCTCCTAAATAAGAGGAAATCTCAATTTTGACTCCTTCCCAAGTGTCTCCCGAGCATTTGACAACGGTATCATCTGCATAGGCTATTATATTAATGCTCGGTAAAATTGGAAAATATCATTTATGTAAATAATAACCAATAATGGACCAAGTATTGTTCCTTGAGGAACACCGGTAGTTGGTATGCTAAAATCGCTGAGTGCATCATTTACTCTAACGATTTGTTCACGATTAGTTAGATAACTGTGAATAAGTTTTTGAGCAGTTTCTCTGATCCCATAAAATTATCATTTTCCAAGTAGCTTTTCATGATTAATTGTATCGAAAGCTTTTGCTAAATCCAAAAACGCAGCGATCGCGGGCTTGGAATCATTATGGTTCCTATAAATTTTGTCTAATAATTGGGCTATCGCATCATTAGTTCCAGTATATTTTCTGAAGCCAAATTGACTCGCAGACAAGATATTACATTGATTTAAGAAGTTCAATTGTCCAGCATACATAATTTTTTCAATAATCAATTAATTATTTATTATCTATTATCTCATTGAATATTTTTCATTCGTAGATTCATTTATCGCTCAATCGTAAAAAATCTTCTTTTTGCATAAAAGAAAACTTATAAAAATTACTTTTCGCATCGAGTCGAGCTTATAATTAGCGTTTCACCCCATAAATTTGAAAAAAAGAAAAGAAAAAAAAAACATTTGGTATAAATTAACGAGCCGATAGAGAGGCACGCTTCGGCCTTCAAGGATTAAATCGCTCCGAGCTAGCGGCTTTAATTTTTTTTTTTTTTTTTTTTCCCCATCACTCCAATATCGTTTGTTAGTCTGACGGATCGCGAGAAGAGAGAAAGAGATCACAAGAAGCAATTGTTGCAATTGGCCAAAGAGCATGAAAAGGCGCGAGAGCTCGAGAGAGTCCAGAGGTATCATATGCCGGAGGAGAAGGGCAAAGGTGACAAGAAAAATGATCACGCTGATCCTGAGCCGGCTCAATCGGAGCAGAGCAAGTGGGAAGCCGATCAGATGACCTCCGCGGTTTTTCACTTCGGCGCCAAAGACCGAAAAGGTATGGGTTCGCTCCGACGAAACATTTTTATTTTTTTTTTTTCCTCGCCGCCATTAATTTTTCCGTTCGTCGATCCCATTGAAAAATTATTCTCTCTCTCTCTCTCTCTCTCAGCTCAGCAGGCTTACGAGCTTTTGCTCGAGGACGAGGTGGAATTCGTTCAGGCGCTGCGAATGCCCGGTAGTACGAAAGACAAGAAGCGCGAATCAACGCCGCCGCGGGAGGAAAAAATTTTAACGACGATCGAGGAGACGAAGAAGAGCCTGCCAATTTATCCATTCAGAAATGATCTTATACGGGCAATCAAGGATCATCAGGTACTGATAATCGAGGGTGAAACGGGCTCGGGAAAAACGACGCAGATACCGCAGTATCTTTACGAGGCCGGTTTCACGAAGGACGGTAAGCTCATCGGTTGTACGCAACCGAGGCGAGTAGCGGCGATGTCCGTTGCCGCTAGGGTGGCACACGAAATGGCGGTGAAGCTCGGTAACGAGGTTGGCTATGCCATTCGTTTCGAGGATTGCACGTCTCAACGAACGAGAATAAAATATATGACGGATGGTACGCTGCACAGAGAATTCCTTAGCGAACCCGATCTCGCGTCTTACAGGCATGTGGTCTATACATTTTTTTTTTTTTGGTTTTTATATTTTTTTTTACTCTGAATTTTATTTTCATCCACTCGTGAGGGAAAAAAAAAAAAAATAACACTCCGCGAATTAAGTTAAAATATTTCACCAAAATTATCCCAGTGTATCATTTAATATTTATCAATTTTATTTTATCGTCCGAAATAATAACATGATTAATAATATTGATATTATAAAATTGGGATATTGCCATAATATTACATGAAAACGTCTTATCAATGAGCAATGCAATACAATATTATTGCGGTATTATTCAATATAATAATCTATATAAAGAAAAATTAAATGCTGTGTTCGTTGGTAAGCGCATCACTTGAGAAAGGCTGGACCGATTTGGCTATTTTTTTTTTTTTTTTTTTTTTCAAATGTTCGTAGCAGTCCGAATGAGGTTTTTGGGGAAAGAAAAATTGGAAAAGTTGCCCGTGAAATTGGAAAATTCGGGAAAAAACTGAAAATATTTTTTTTTCATGGGATTTTTGTGTGAACTCAAGACTATAACTTACGATTCGAACGATGGATATGCATAATTCTTTTTTTTGTTTTTGTTTTTGTTTTGCTCGTTACGGTTCTGGAAAATTATTTCGGGAAAAAAAAATTCGGAAAAATCACAAAGGAAAGTCGGAAAATTTGGACAAACTGCGAAAATCATAATTTTTGCATGCACTCTCGATCATAACTGACGACAGGAACGACATACTTGGTTGATTTTTTTTTGTATGGAAATAACTCAATCGAATGTTTTCAATTGAAAAAAAAAAAAAAAATCTTGAAGATCCGGAGAAAAATCTGATAAAACGCATCCCAGCCTAGATTAAAATAAAATTACATTTGTTTTTATTTTTGTGCTGTTTCGCAATCCGTCCCAACAAATGTAATTATTTTATTTCTATTAAATTTATTGAAATTTGAACATGACAAGGTCTGTCGGGTCAGCCAGTATGCAATATATCATGATTATTATCATATTGGAATATGATACGAATATTGGAATATGAAAACGAGAATCGATCTGTTCCCGAGGCTAAAAAATGACGTTTTTTTAAATTATAACGGTACGGTAAATAAATTTGAAATTTCATCAGAATATTCAATAATGTTTATCGCATCGATCCAGCAAAGTTTCGTCCGCTCATCTAGTTTTTAAGTATTAGAATTTGATAGGAGCAAGGACTCTAGCTTCGTTTGTCACTTTGGGGCCTATTCGCTGTGTGCAGTGCCATACTATAGTGGCTGAGAACGACTTGGAGCGCCCATGGTGGCGAGAATGCACATGTTTTGCTGGAGTCGCGTAGCGCAATTGAGGGCAATATAATAGAGAAGTCGCGGAAAGGAAGATTAAACTGTTGTGTGAAGTTATATAAGAATGTTTTCCGCTGCACAACTTCGGAAATTAAGTTTTACGCCTTTCCGACGGTAATTTATAAAGTTGAGCAGCGCAAAAACTAGATTCGTTGGGTGCAAGAAACAAAGAAAGTAAAATTCTTGAGGTTAAACGCGCATACATTGTCCGGTATGAAAAATTCATGTCAGGATATTATAATACAAATAAATTGATTTTTGTTTTCCTTTTTAGTAGCTCTCATGATTGGCTACCCGAATATGCAGTGAGCACTTTGCGGGTAATCGTTCATTTACGTTACAATCAAGTCCGAGTTACGTCTTTCTTGTTCTCGATACGAGCCTTGTCGTTCGTATGACAAGACCGACAAGGTTCATGCTTAGCCTCAAATTGAGAAGAAAAAGTAGCCGTAAACCTATTTTCATTGCATCGTAATACGTCGATTTATTTTTTTTTCAACGCAGTTATAGTCAAGCTCAACTCAAAAAAAAAACTCTATGCAGCACGAATATAAACGTTCGTTCATTAAAATTAATCCAACAAGGTTTCGTCTATGTAAATAATTGAGAGCTATTCCAGCAAAATTTGCGGAGTACAGCCGACCGCGGCGCCACTTGGCGCTTCTGCACACAGCGAATAGAATATTTTTGTTTGCGCTATATTTCAATATATAATATTTTGACTTATCGATCCCTCGGAGCCTACTCAATGAAATCGCTCATTTTGTTTTTGTTTTTTTAATTTTCCACTAATCTCGCTCGTAATCGCCAAAAGCAATCAAAACGACTGAATCCCATAGCAAAAACAGCCAATAAATAATCATGTAGCGCGAAAATTTTTTTTTTTTTTAATTTTTTACCCAATCCCCAGAAAATTCGTCACAGACGGAATAAATATTATTTTTTTCCCCCTCTTGTATCTTAACAGCGTAATGATAATCGACGAGGCGCACGAGCGTACACTTCACACCGACATATTGTTCGGTCTCGTGAAGGACATAACGCGTTTTCGCAACGATCTCAAGCTCCTGATATCATCGGCGACCCTCGATGCAACGAAATTCAGTGAATTCTTCGACGACGCGCCGATATTTCGTATACCCGGTAGACGCTTTCCCGTCGATATATATTACACGAAAGCACCGGAAGCCGATTATACGGACGCATGCGTCGTATCGATACTTCAGATACACGCGACACAGCCGTCCGGCGATGTGCTTGTCTTTTTGACGGGACAGGACGAGATCGAGACGTGCCAGGAGATGCTACAGGAGAGAGTACGAAGATTAGGTACGAAACTCGCCGAGCTAATGATACTTCCGGTTTACGCGAATTTACCGAGTGACATGCAAACGAAGATATTTCAGCCGACGCCGAAGGGCGCGAGAAAAGTTGTATTAGCGACGAATATCGCTGAGACATCGCTGACGATTGACAATATCGTTTATGTCATCGATCCGGGTTTCGCAAAGCAAAATAATTTTAATTCACGCACGGGCATGGAGAGCCTCATGGTCGTGCCGATAAGCAAAGCATCGGCGAATCAGCGCGCCGGTCGCGCCGGACGCGTTGCACCCGGCAAATGTTTTCGTTTGTACACCGCATGGGCGTATCAGCACGAATTGGAGGACAATACCGTGCCCGAGATACAGCGTATAAATCTTGGCAATGCCGTGCTCACTCTCAAAGCCCTCGGCATCAATGATCTCGTACATTTTGATTTTCTCGATCCGCCGCCTCACGAGACTCTCGTGCTCGCTCTCGAGCAGCTTTACGCTCTCGGTGCTCTCAATCATCGCGGCGAATTGACAAAAATGGGCCGTCGAATGGCCGAATTTCCCCTGGATCCGATGATGGCGAAGATGTTACTCGCCAGCGAGAAGTATCGTTGCTCCGAGGAGATCGCAACGATAGCTGCGATGCTTTCCGTGAACGGTGCGATATTTTATCGTCCGAAGGACAAAATAATTCATGCCGATACGGCGAGAAAGAATTTTCACGTTCCCGGTGGTGATCATCTTACTCTGCTGAATGTTTACAATCAGTGGCAGCAGTGCGACTTCAGTACGCACTGGTGTTACGAGAATTTTATACAGCATCGATCCATGAAACGGGCGAGAGACGTGCGCGAACAATTGGTGGGACTGATGCAACGCGTGGAAATGGAACTTATCACGGGAATCGACGAGACCGTGAATATACGAAAGGTGGGGCTTGGCAATGAGACCGTAGTCTCGGGAGAGGGGATTTTGGGGGAAAAGTTTTTCGTTTTTTGTTTTCTTTTTCTTCCTGATGCTGTGATTTTTTTTTTTCATGCTTTGGGAATTTTTGGGAACTCTGGCGCTTGTGTGCGAGGGGCAAAATTTTGCATTCCTCGTGGAGGAAGGCTTGGATGAAAAAAAAAATGAAGCTATGTGCAAATTTCCAATTTCCGACGTTTCTATTCAATATTTGTATAATTATAAAGCGCGCAAATTACAAATTTGAATATTGCCTCCTCATTATTTTATCTCGCTCACAAAGCTTGCTCTATGAACGAGTGGGATTTTTTTTTTCTTTTGTTTTGGAAATTTTTGAGAACTCTGGCGCTTGTGCGCGAGGGGTAAAATTTTGCCTTCCTCGTGGAGGAAGGCCTGGATGAAAAAAAAAATGAAGCTATTTGCTAATTTCCAGCTTGCGACATTTTTATTCAATATTTGTATAATTATAAAGCGCGCAAATTAGAAATTTGCACATAGCCTCCTCATTATTTTATCTCGCTCAGAAAGCTTCCTCGGTGTGGGTTTTTTTTTCTTTTCCTTCCTGATGCTGTGATTTTTTTTCTATTATTTTGGGAATTTTTGAAAATTCTTGGGCTTGTGAGCGAGGGGCCAAATTTTGCCGTCCCCGTGGAGGAAGGCCTGGATGAAAAAAAAATGAAGCTATTTGCAAATTTCCAATTTCCGACGTTTCTATTCAATATTTGTATAATTATAAAGCGCGCAAATTACAAATTTGAATATTGCCTCCTCATTATTTTATCTCGCTCACAAAGCTTGCTCTATGAACGAGTGGGATTTTTTTTTTCTTTTGTTTTGGAAATTTTTGAGAACTCTGGCGCTTGTGCGCGAGGGGTAAAATTTTGCCTTCCTCGTGGAGGAAGGCCTGGATGAAAAAAAAAATGAAGCTATTTGCTAATTTCCAGCTTGCGACATTTTTATTCAATATTTGTATAATTATAAAGCGCGCAAATTAGAAATTTGCACATAGCCTCCTCATTATTTTATCTCGCTCAGAAAGCTTCCTCGGTGTGGGTTTTTTTTTTCTTTTCCTTCCTGATGCTGTGATTTTTTTTCTATTATTTTGGGAATTTTTGAGAACTCTGGCGCTTGTGTGCGAGGGGCAAAATTTTTTCTTCCTCGTGGAGGAAGGTCTGGATGAAAAAAAAATGAAGCTATTTGCAAATTTCCAATTTCCGACATTTTTATTCAATATTTGTATAATTATAAAGCGCGCAAATTAGAAATTTGCATATTGCCTCCTCATTATTTTATTTCGCTCACAAAGCTCCCTCTATGAACAAGTGAGATTTTTTTTTTCTTTCGTTTTGGAAATTTTTGAAAACTCTGGCGCTTGTGTGCGAGGGGCAAAATTTTGCCTTCCTCGTGGAGGAAGGCCTGGATGAAAAAAAAAATGAAGCTATTTGCTAATTTCCAGCTTGCGACGTTTTTATTCAATATTTGTATAATTATAAAGCGCGCAAATTAGAAATTTGCACATAGCCTCCTCATTATTTTATCTCGCTCAGAAAGCTTCCTCGGTGTGGGTTTTTTTTTTCTTTTCCTTCCTGATGCTGTGATTTTTTTTCTATTATTTTGGGAATTTTTGAAAACTCTTGGGCTTGTGAGCGAGGGGCCAAATTTTGCCGTCCCCGTGGAGGAAGGCCTGGATGAAAAAAAAATGAAGCTATGTGCAAATTTTCAGCTTGCGACGTTTTTATTCAATATTTGTATAATTATAAAGCGCGCAAATTAGAAATTTGCACATTGCCTCCTCATTATTTTATCTCGCTCACAAAACCTACTCTATGAACAGTTGGGGTTTTTTTTCAGTTATGCTTCCTCATATAGAAGGTTTGCGAGCAAGATAAAATAATGCGGAAGATATGTGCAAATTTCACACGAGCCACTGGTTACAAGTTTTCCCGATTGTTCTCAAGATCGAGGTAGGAAATAACAGGTTTTTAACCTCAAGAATCCTCACCAAATTTAATACCCAAACATCTTTCAATAATACTGTATTCGTAGAATTGGTTTTATTTTTGTGAAAGGGATTTTGAACAAATTTAATTCTGAACCTTTGTCGCACCTCGTATCAAATCTTCCCAGTAATCTTCCTATGAATCTTCTCTTGATCTACATCTTCTCCTGAATCTACATTTGCGTAAAATAAATTAACCGATATCTGACGAAAATTGCAAAAGTCGAAAGAATCTTGGGCGATTTTATTTTTTCGAAAAATTCAAAATTTCGTAAAATCTGAGGCCCTTTATCGATTGTTGCCAAATTCAATATCAAACGACCCTTGTCCCCCAGCCTATTCGTGTAAAAAATTTCGACCCTCAAGCTGAAAATTTACGAAAGAGCGACCACAGACTTGTTTTTTGTAAAATACAAAATTCTATAAAAACCGAAGTTTTTTTTTAGCAATTTTGACAAAAAATGAAACAAATAACCGAGGTTTTTCGCTCTATTTATGTGGAAAGTTGGGCTCGATCACGCACACACACACATTCAGTCATTTTTTCTTAATATGATTTACGAACGATTTGAAAGATTTTGATCACTCTGGCATGAAAATCTCAAAAAAAATGAAATTGTTTTCGTGAAAAAAATGCTTCCTTTCCCCGAGGAAGCAAAAAATGGTCATGCAGCCGTGCACTCAAAAAAAAGTTTGGTTGTGACAACCAAAGTTTCGTTGGCGCAACAAAATTCGTTTGTTAACATGTGATCTACAAAACGTTTTGTTGGCGACATGGGTATCGTTTTGTTAAACACATTTTGTTGCCGCAAGCAAACGTTTGATTGCGCTATAGAATGATTTAGTTACCTTAACCAAACAATTTTGTTGAACGGACATATATATTTTGTTGGCTCAACAAAACATTGCTGTTCGAAACGCTATATTTTATGTATGTAGAACAAAGCAATTTTGTTGCAGCAACAAACATATTTTGCATACAGGGCAAATCATTTTTGTTGCAGTAATAATCGTATATTGCATGGGGATAATCAATGCTCTCCGCTATAATATTGTTAATAAATATTTAAAAAATGTGGTTCTCTAATTAACTTCCAAAATGCTTTCTCACAGAGCACAGAGGAAGCCTTTTCCGTGAAAAAAGTTCAAAATTTCATGACAGAATGTTTTAGGCGAGGCTAAGGATCAACATAACCTCAAAAACCTTCGAGCAGATTTTTCGCGCAGATGCTTTGTTAGATTGATAAATAACAAATGAGCCCATCTGAATGATTGTTAGACGCTTTCTCATGAAGATTTGTTAATTTTTTAGATTTTTTTAATATCACTGTTGGCTCGAAAAATCATATTATCACCATATACATGCACACTCGAAGCATTCACGCGGTCGTAGAACGATTGTTGCACACCACGCGATACCAAAGATGCTACAGCAGTATTGCCGGCGTGACAAATTTGTTGGGCGAACGTAACGTTTGGTTGCGCCAACAAAACGTTTTATTCCGACTATACTGTTTGGTTAGAAGCCGATAGTGTGTCTAACGGGCACGGGTTGCGGTGTTCATGAAGTTTTTGTTACGACAACAAAACATTTTTGTTGTCGACTTTTATTTTTTTTATTGTCTCAACCAAATATACAGATGGGTCGAGGTCTTCTTATTGTATCGTTCGCCCAATCCAATAGTTTTGTTTGTATTACAAAATAAAGTATGTTTTGTTCCAACAACAAACAGTTTTGGTTGTGTCAATGAAATGTGATTAACAAAATTAGGACGATGTTGCCAACAAAAAGAAATATTTTTATTCATTGGTCGCAACAAAATGTTTGTCCTACGAACAAAATTATATATTGGTCGTAACAAAACGCAGGCAACAAACGAATTTTGTTGCCGTTACATTACCTTTTTTTTCAGTGCGCTTCCTCCGATCAATGAGAAATCAAAACTCACTTCAATCGATCAATGCAACGAAATATGTTCAATTTTTTCTCCTCATCCACGTTTCTAGTCAAAATTAAAATTGACTAGAACGAATTTTTTTATGATTATATAAACTTTTTTTATTTTTGTAAATTTCAAAATAAAAAAAAAAAATCTCGTTGATTCTCGTACAGGCGATAACAGCGGGATATTTTTATCACGTGGCACGATTGTCGAAGGGGGGACATTACAAAACGGCGAAGCACAATCAAACGGTATCGATACATCCCAACAGTTCGTTATTTCAGGAATTGCCACGTTGGATACTGTATCACGAATTGGTATTCACGACGAAGGAATATATGCGACAGGTCAGTACTGTCGGGATGAAATTTTTCGTAATCCCATGTTACAGTCGATTCGTTGATTTTTGGGGTAATTTTTTTTTTTTTTTTATACATTTCAATTTTATATACAGGTGACGGAGATCGAGAGTAAATGGCTGTTGGAGGTAGCGCCTCATTACTACAAGCCGAAGGAGCTCGAAGATTCGACGAACAAAAAGATGCCAAAGGTCGCAGGTCGAGCACGTCCGGATGGAACGAATTGATCAGTTTTTTTTTATCCACCGAATTCTCCATCTGCGATTAATAATTGAATTTAATGAATCTTTTTGTTTTTTTTTTGTACAGCAACGATTATTTTCGTTGATATAAAATCATTCGAAAACCTAACGAATGTTATTTGCGTTGCTAAAAGACACGGCGATGTTAATTTATTGATGCGCAAACATATCTTTTAGCCCCCCCTATAAATTTTTGGTGCGCAGTGCGGCTCGGTGTAAATTCAACGGAAGTGACGTCATTCAGCTCAAACAGTCTTGCGTCTCATTTTAAATATATATGGCTATGTCCGTCGAGAGAGAAAGTGAGAGACGATAATTTCGGCTGGGTTTACTTGAAAAATGAGCGTACGCCTTTCAATGAGCTCTGCCATGAAACTTTCAACGAAGCTTGAAAAATTGTGCAGTTATCGCTCTGTGCGCAACCTACCGTGGCGCCGCCTCGTGGCCGTTTTACAAATTAAACATCGTCAACGGCCCCATACCGTGCCCGTACAAAGGTACAGAATATTTTTTTAAAAATGTGATATTTGAATCATCAAGACGATAATTATTATTTTTTTTTAATATATGAATATATTGTCACAAATTGTGCTGTATATTGTAGAATCATTTTATAGTTGAAGAATATATTAGTTAGCCAATAATTAGTGGCAAGCGACAGAGGATGGATGTTGCGCTGAGGACAGGGTTTCAAAAAGCATCGCACACATGCAATTCCATTTAATCCCCCAAGGCATATATAGTTATGGATGAAGCTCTCGCGGAGTTTCACGTGAGACGGGCGGTGGAGTTGAAATTACGCCGGGCCTATGGGGGTTAATTATAGGTGCAGTGTCATCAGGCAGACCGGTATCGCATTGTCACCGTATAAAGTACAAGTGAAAGTAAGTATCATAAATAATATAAATATATAATGTTGCTCGGTTATCTCTAACCAAATTCAAAATGTAGTGATAAATAATTGATTCTTGCTCTGCGCTACCTTTATAAATATGATTTTAAAGCGAGGCGTCGGGTCAACATAATCTCAGAAAAATTCTGACCCATTTTTCTCGCGGACGGTTTGATGGAATGAAAAAAAAGAATAGCGGGGTCCTCTACGTAATTGATAGACGCAAAAGGTCCCTATATTTTTTTTTTTTTTTTCGATTTCAGTAGGTAACTTTTGTGCGTCAACAACACTAAAATATGTTAAAGATTGATCAAAGACGTCATGTCCAGAGGAAATTTGTAAAAATCACTATTTGAATTCGCACTAGTATTGCCACACTTTATCACTGAGCAACTATAACGCGTTTTTTCTCCCTTGGAATTCATATATTTTTTAAAATTATTTATAGCAATAAGGCGAAGTCGCACATGTACCACACGTGACACGTGAGTGCGAGAGAAATAGCTGAAAATCCGTAAACGTACTTTCTCCAAAACGTCGCAACTGATCGCAATAAAAAAAAAGCTTAGCCACTTTTTGCCAACATACTGCAGTGGCTGAGCTTATTTCATTCTGATCACTTGTATCATCCCGGAGAAAGTAGAATTCGCGTTTTCGAAGTGGTCGGAGGGTGTTGACACATATTGCCATTAATATATACGTTTATGTACCAAAAGAATTACTTCTTTCCGAGCTGGCCACGGCAGCGCTAGTGTTGCGTTTCGGGATTGCGCACGAAACGAATGCGGGGAAACTTTGAACTTTCGAACGTGCGTTTCTCGAAATAATATTTTTTTTTTTTTTCAATTTGCGAAAATCATAACTCATAAACTAAATGATCGATCATGTTCAAAATTAAAACACGTTTGCATAATATAATTAACTGAAACATGAACCTAAAGTTGGAAAGATTGGATTGTTTAAAACATATTTATCATTGCAAAATGCCGTAACAAAAAAAAAAATGATAAAAATCGATAATTTTTTGTTAAACACGTTCAAACATTCCATTTTCGATTTTTTTTTTTTGCAAAATGTAGGTTCATGTTCTTAAAAAAACATCTCAATAATGTATAAAAATTTTTTTGGGTGATTCCGGATGCGAATTGCGAGCTGTACAATTCCCGAAAATCGACAACAAGGATGAGGATACGCCATAAGGGACACGGTGGATTACATCTTAATTAATGCATGAAATAAGTTGAAAAAATTACCAGAGACATATGAAAACATGAATAAATTATTGTCAGAGTTTAGAAAATTTCCGTTGTTTTTTTTTTCACGTAAAAAAAATCACCTAATTTTCGGTCTTCTATATATAAAGTAGATGCTCCCCTCAACTTTCCATTTTTTTCGTGATTGCTTTTGTTTTTTTATTCGAAATTATTAGGAAACGGAGCAAATTTCGGATTTTCAGAGGATTTTTTTTCTTCTAAATACATAAAGGAGGAAATGTAATGTTACCTTGGGTACACGAAAAGCCAAAGAGATTTCGGGATTTCGTACAGAGATAACAGTAAAAAAAAATCCACATGAATTCATTGTACAATAGCGAAGTTGATCGATCAAGCTTGCCGGAGAAAGTTTCCTGATTTTTCCACTGCAAGCGCTGGCTGTCCAGTTCGGGCGTGAGTCAAAGTGATGCACACGGTGCGAATGAATATTTGTCAATGCTCCAAACAATCGTCAAGCAGTAGGAATGAGCAAGAGAGATACCGGGAGTATAATAATATTAATAGTTATTATTATATTATTATTGTGAGAACAATATTTTAGTATTTCGAAGTATTTCGGAGTAAGGTTATATAAATGTGACAGGTATTTCAACGATTTAATCTGGTCAATAATGAGTCCGAACGTTTATTTCTATCTTATTTACATAGAAAAGTTTATTCAGAAAAAACAAATTGCGGCGTGCAATATTATTTGTTATTCGTAAAAAGATATAAAAATAGTTTACCAGACGGTTCGAGCAGACGACATCAACGATAGCCAATTGCAGCGTCACTGATGCCAGCGACAACCAATAGCAGCGTTCGTGGACATTCCTTGAGTTACTTATTTCGCCGCTGCAAGCGCTGACTATCCAAGCTGGGTAAGAAACTGGTTCGTGCACAGAGCGAAATACCCATAGGCAATCATCGCGAACTTCCAGTCCATTTTCATGAGCAAGAAGGTAAATCTCCGGTGGACTTTAATTTAAAAAAAATAATAATAAAAATAGTAAAAGGTAAGAGACCCAATTTCTGCACGCGTCTCTGTTTTGTCTGTGAATATCGTATTTTCGTCGCTGTGCTGAAATAAATTTTCAAAAAAATTCTCCAATTTCATTCGAATTATAAGCACTGACGAGATGAGATTTTTCGAAAAATGCAAAATCTCATAAAATCTGAATTCATGGTTGTTACGCATTATGGACTCAGAAATTCTCTGACCTTTCCAGATTTTTCATACAGGTTTTGCAAATATTCCAGGGAGATTAGGGTTAAATAAAGAACGTGTGCATGGAAACACGAGCATGTTTACAAAATAATACGAGACGGATTATATACATAAAAATAGCAATGAATCGTTTTCGTGGAAAAAAAAACAAAACATTTTATCCAACTTGACAAAACACTGAGGGAATTCTCAATTCGATCCTTATATTGGAAAATAAATATTGAACTAAATAACATAATTTTTTTTAAGTTCAAATACATGAAAATGTTAAATATTAAAAAAATTTTTTTAAAACTGCAATACAAAAAATAATTTAAGGACTGTAAAGTAAAAAATAAATACATTAAAAGCAAATATCGAACGTGTTCTTTATTATAAACGGAAATTTTTATGTCGGTGCCAATAAATAAAAAATAAATATAAACACTTATCTACAATCTACAATAATAATTGTGCAGTTGTGTATCGACAAATCGAATGCAGAAGCGTAGCTTCAGAGCTTTAGAGTAAATTAGTTTTTAGTTTTTGAAATTTTCAATTGTATGGCACTGACGTAACTTTTGTCGTATATAATAAAGAATAATATATAAATATTAAAAATATAGAAAAATATTTATTTTTATACTTTTCAGTTTTTTTTTTTTTAAGTTGGTTTCATTCTTCTTAATTCGGGCAAAAAGTAAATTCTGAAAAAATTCCAGGGAATTTTCTAAATTCCCTGACTTTTTCCTGATTATTTCAGGAGGAAAGAAATTCCATGAGTTTTCCCTGTTTTATGCGTCACAACCATCGATTCTCTCCAAATTCGGTGCCGAATATTCTTATATGCGCTGTATACAAATATTTTGTCAAATTTCAGCTCGGTATCTGAAAATTTACGTAAAAATAGAAGTTTTACATAGTCATTTAAAAAAAAAATGTAAGCTCCCTTAAGACACGCGTATATATCGTTCCATCAACTTTAACAAAAATCACATCATACATATAGAAGACTGAGTCGCGTTTACTCGTATTCAAAATATTTTAAGCCTTGAGCGTTGCATAAACATCCTTTTTCCAAAAGTTTATTTCGGTAAAAGAAAACAAAAAACAGAATCAAAGTATTCGAGAGACGCGGTAATAACAAAACAAAAAAAAAAAATTCCACACAAATTCAATGTACAAAATAGTGAAGTTGATCGATCAAGCTTGCCGGAGAAAGTTTCCTGATTTTGCCACTGCAAGCACTGGCTGTCCAGTTCGGGTGTGAGTCAAAGTGATGCGCTGTGCGAATGACCAAATAATCGTCAAACTGCGTAGGAATGGGAAAGAGGGGAATCCGAAGTACAACCATTATTATTATTATTATTATTATTATTATTATTATTATGAGAAAAATATTTTAGTCTCAAAGTATTTCGGAGTAACGACAAACAAAAACATGCACAGATATTTTCTGGAGTTTAATGCAACACTTTCAACAACTCAAACGTCCATATACTCACACGTCATACGTTTGCAACTTTTGTCGAGAGCTCTCTTAGACGGTTGACAGAGTACTGCGACGACTTTTCGCGACGTATTTTCGATGCCCCTAGCTTGATAAAATAAAAATTGTACGACATATATGGTTTCACCTATGCCCGAGCGATGAATATACTGTTCGGCTGTACCTGTATAGCTTCAAGTTCAATTACATATCATTCACGAGAGAGCTCCGGTAAGGGATAGGATATAGAATGTTACTTTTTCCCCTCACTATACGATTATTCGTTGAATATATAAAATGCAAATATCCCAGGTTACACATATTATTCGCGAATATGATGCAAAATGCACTATTTTCTTTTCACTCCCTGCATGTGTATGGACATATTGGACATAGGACGGTAGAAATACCATGAGAAGATTATCGGTTATTATACGTGAAATTCCGATACGAAATAAGTCCACTGTATATTTTTTTTTCTTCCTCTCCCCCCGTAGCCGTCGAATATAAAATGCAAATATCGCGAAAATATTCGTATCCCCTATCATTTCCTACTCTTTGTCTTCCGAGAAAAATGTTTTTCATGCAACTACCGTCCTACAGCTTTTTTACTTTGTCGTAAATATTAAAAATGTCTCACTGCATGAGGTCACTGCCGTGTGTGTGTGTGTCAGTTTCACGAAAGTTCCAGCTGTGTGCTTTCGCCTGCCGCGTCAGGAGGAATAAAAAAAAAAAAAAACAAATCCATTATCACAAAATGCATATTCTGCCGCTTAACTTCATGATACTAAAATTTTTCGGACTCTGGCGACCGTCGTCGTGGTCTTTCGGCTGGAAATCCGTGCTCTATTACTGTTACACGATTATCATGCTATTAATCGTTTATACGTTCACAATGTCGGAGTGCATCGAGCTACTAGCCTCGTTCGACAATGTCGAGGAATTCGCTCAGACAACTTTTTTGCTGCTTACCATGATCGGCGTGTGCGGAAAAGTATTTATATTGGCGATTAAACGCGAAGAAATAATCGATCTGACGAATGTGCTGAGAAACGATATATGCAGGCCTCGAAATGTGGAAGAAACGAAAATAAGCTACGAGTGCGAACGTAATGCCAGGTGATTTTCGAAAAAAAAATAAGAAATTTATTTAACTTTTTACAATGATAAAATTACTCAACACCGAATCATTATAATAACATCATTATCTATATTTTTATTCAATTATTGACTATATCAAATTGAGAAATTCTTCGCTTATATATAAAGGATATTTTAATTTAATTTGCAATTAAATAATATTGAATTTGATCAATATATCTTTATTTTTTTTTAGTATCATATTAATTAATGTATCCAATTTCGACTTGAATTAAAGAATAACTTCTCTATTAATTGAAACCAAAATAGAGGTAAATTATTGTTAATAATTTAAATGAATAATATTCCAATTAATAAAATAAGTATGAACAAAAGAAATTTCTAACTTCTAAATTTATGGTTAAAATCCATTTTTATTTTTATTTATATAGTTTAACTAAAACATTATATTTTCATTATAAAACTAATAATTTTTTTTATTTATAAATATTTAAAGATTTAAAAAAAATCATCTTAATATCTTCAATATTAAACTTTATATTGTATTGTATTTATTTAGCCATTCCTGCCCTTTAGGGCTTTAGAATATAAACTTTTACATCACCTATTAAACTTTATATAAGCTATTTAAATTTAAAATAATATTAAAATAATAAAATAAATTATAAAAATTAATTTAAAAAAAATTTTTATTAAATAAATCTAATTTAAATCTTTTCCTTACAAAATTATATAAACTAGTCCTACAAAAATATTCATTTCAGCTAAAATCAATTTTAAACCTTAACATATTAGAAAACTTTAAAATTTTAAATATAATAACATATAATAACATATAATAACATCATTATCTATATTTTTATTCAATTATTGACTATATCAAATTGAGAAATTCTTCGCTTATCAATTGCGTTTGTTTGGTGTGTTTTCTTTTTTCTCAACATTTTATTTTTATTTTATTGCTTTAATCCAAACGTAACAGAGTTGATATCATGTCGACATCGGTTAATTGCATGGCCTTATTGCAAAGCAGTATGAATTTTGGGATTTAATTTCGGAAAAACTACGTTATCATCATATCATTCCTTTTTCGCTTTTGATTAATATATGCACTTTGACGAGTATAAAAATTTTACGGAAAATAAAAAGCATTTATCATTGTAGAAATTAAGCGCTTTATTTCGAAACAAAATGCGTTCAAGAATCTCGTACACGATATCTCAGACTGCAATGAAAGAATTGACTTGATATTTGAAAAAAAAAAATCCTCAGAGAAATATTAATTTCGTTCGTGACCGACGATTTTGTTGATAACATTTTTTTTTTTTTTTCGTATACTTGAAAAAATGATCGCAATTATCGGATTTTTTTTGCACCACACATTTTTATCATTTATATTTATTAAACAAAGCACAAATGTCATCAAGCGAAATCGTCGCTCACACCGAAACTATGCAGAATTTGTCTGAATTTTTTTTTTTTTTCAAATTTCGAGTCAATTGATCCATTTGCAGTCTGAGATATCGTGTACACGATTCTTGAACACACGCATTGCTTCGAGAAACACGATTCACGTCTAGGATTATTAGCATCGTTTTTTTTTTTTTATAAAATTTTATAATTTATACTTCTCAAGATGTATATATTGATAAATAGCAAAAAAGGAATAAAATCATATTTGTAATTTTTTCGGAATTATTTTTGAAAATTCATGCTGTTTTATCGTCGGCTTATCCCTTTAGGGGTACATTTTTCTTGAAAGAAAAAAAAAAAAAACGTTATTTTCCACTTTTATGTCCGTTATTATTTCTCTCAAGATCGAACGCTTTTTGGTACACTTGTTGCACCGGGACAACAGCGTCGGTCATAACGCTGAGATCGTTAATTCTCGACATGCCCAAAGGCAATTTACCGTTCAAGGGTTGGCTACCATATCGTCATGATTCGACGAAAATTGGTTTTTTTTTCGCTTATCTGCATCAGCTAATTGCCCACGCCGCAGCGGCTATGGTCTGTGGCTCATTTGATACTTTCATTACTGGCCTCATGATGCAAACTTGCGCTCAGATAAAAATTCTCAAGTATCGAATCGAGGCTTTACCGCAAGCCATAAGAGACAGAAGACGATCATCGCTATGCGATGAGAACGACGAAGAATACGAAAGGGAGGGTCGGTCTTTGGAACATGAATTGATGACAAAATGCATCAGACATCACGTCGAAATATTCCAGTACAAATAATAATAACAATAACAACAAAAATACTCATAATAATAATAATGATAATAATAATAATAATGTGAATTTTTTGTATGGACGATATTGAACTCGATGAAAATTTTTTAAATATTTATTTTTGCCAGACTCGTTTGAATTACAGATTTGCCAAGATCTCGAACGAAATCTTCGGTCGCGTAGTTTTCCTTCAATTTGTCGTAAGCTCGCTCGTAATTTGCGTCAGTGTCTTCGAGATATCGAAGATGAAAATCTTCAGCTCTGAATTCGTGGCCATCGTCATGTATCTCACTTGCATGCTTCTACAGATATTCATATTTTGTTTCTACGGCGGTGAAATGACGCTTCAGGTACTGTCTATAAATATATTCATCAATATAGGTATTACCCCCCCCCCCCCCTCTTTCAATTATTTTCCGTCCTAAATTTTTCAATTTTCGCCGCGACTTTACAGTGATTTTAAATTTGTAATTAAATTAAAAACTAGCACTTATGCTTAATCCCATCCTACCAAACTTTCAATAGCAATATATATATATATATATATATATATATATATATGTATATATTGAAAATAGTAAATTGCACGAAATTAAATAGTCGGGCTTACAATATTCAATGAGCGAAAAATTTGTTTGGCTAAAATATCCATCGGATCAGCCACTTTTTTTTTGGACCCTCTCAGTTATTGCTCATAATTGGCGACATTTCTTTCTCATCAACGCAATAAGAATATTCATATTGTTAATAAAATAAAATTAAAAAAAAATACAATAAGGCAGATAATTGTCCGGGCATATGAAGCAAAAGGATTCCGAGATCTCAAGCCACTGTTACCTTCCAGCAATTTTTTTTTTCAAATTCACAAAGCTTCCTCCGTCCAAAAGTCAAAATTAATCGAAATACCTGCCCATGGAGTACGTGAACGATGAATGAAAAGAAAAAAAAAAACTATGAGGACAAAAAGCAATGTGCTATTGTATAAATACACAAGCGCTTTTTTCACAAATATTTTCCAAACATTATGTTGATTCAGAGCGTGGAAATTTGCGATGCGGTTTATCGAACGGACTGGTCATCGTTCAGCATCGGAACTAAGAAGAGTCTGACAATGATGATGATGCGGGCCCTACGTCCCATAACATTTACCTGCGGCAGTATCATCATCCTCTCTCTCGATTCGTTCAACAGCGTGAGTAACGATTATGGTCACTCATAATGATCATTTCATTCCTCATGATCATCATTTGTATTCCTATTTATTTTTCACGCGTATAAAACCATTGTTGTAGCTGATAAAACTTTCGTACTCGGTTTACAACTTTCTTCAACAGTCGACGGTCTAATCAACATCCGAAGAGATTGATTTTATAACGACGATAAAAAAAAAAAAAAAAAATTGGTTTTTGTCACTGATGAGTTAATAAAGTGCACGATACAAGAGAATAATGACAAATATATACTGTGAAATGGAAAGCAAAAAAAAAACGTTTTTTCAACAAACAAGGACAGCCGAGGAACAGTGAAAGTACAGCATCTTCATTGTCGATGACAAAGACGTCTGTATTGATATTTTTTTAATTTTTTTTTTATGTCCAACATGGTTTCCTGCCATTTTTGGAAAATATTTGAACAACGAATTCATCAAAGATATTTATCTAGCTTAATGTTAACAGACCCGACCGTTAATGTGGTCCAACGGCTGAAAATCCGTGATGCCTCGATCTCTTTGCATCGTTCCGACATAATGTCGAGGAATTCACTCATGGTTCATTTATGCTAATCTTAGGTCATTGGAGTTTGTGGGGAAACCGTGAATTTGCTGTAGAAACGCGAGGAAATAATCAATTTGACAGATGTATTGAGAAACGCTGATGAAATGAAGATAAAGTTTGATTGTGAGAGTGATGCAAGGTGACTCGATAAATTTGGGTATCTTTTTGATGATAGTACCTTTACTATTGGAAATTTACTCGATCAATCAAATGTCTATTGTGTATTTTTAATGAGATTATACCAGAGCTGGGCAGTACTTCAAGTACCCGGCACTTTCGATGTACTTGAAGTACAAAGTACTCAAAAAGTATTTCAACTATTGTACTTAAATTCCCAAGTACTTTCCTGTACTTCAAGTACTTTCCTGTACTTCAAGTACTGTCCTGTACTTCAAGTACTTTCCTGTACTTCAAGTACTTTCCTGTACTTCAAGTACTTTCCTGTACTTCAAGTACTGTCCTGTACTTCAAGTACTTTCCTGTACTTCAAGTACTTTTCAAGTACTAGGTATGAAGTACTTTTGAATACGTCTTGCTAACGGTTGCATGTATAACGCCTTTAAATATATAATTGAGGAACTTTCTGCGCCATCTTTGGTTAAGATTGTAAGGAATGACCGTTCAAAGGCTCAAGCTGAGGTAATTACGGTGTCATTGTCAATGTATGGCTCCGTTTTAAACAATCCGTGTATTATGTTCTTTACTTTTTTCTTTACCAAACCTGAAGCCAAATAAACATCAATTACAATCGTCAATGCTATTTTTTAAATTATTTCTAATTCTTTGTTTTGATATTTCTGTTCCTATTTGCCTAACCGGAGTGATATGCACAATGTAAAAATATTTTTGATACAAAAAGTACTCGAATCAAAATCAAATGAGTTTAAAGAGTACGTAAGAAATGAAATACGAGTACTGGAACTTACGAGAAGTATACCTGAAAACTTAAAAAGTATTTCATACTTTATACTTGACTTATTTCAAGTACTTGATACCTCAAGTGCTTCAAATATTTAGGACTTCAATTACCGAGTACCTGAAGTACTTGGTACCCCAAGCAGTATTTGCGGTACTTGATACTTGAGACCCACGAGTATCTCAAGTACTTGAAGTACTTTGCACTTTGTATACTTTAAGTACTTTCTCGTACTTTGCCCAGCTCTGGAATACACAAATCAATGTTTCATCGATCGCAGGAAAATTTTTATTAACCCAATTTCGTCAAATAACGCATTATTCATCGTATGGTATATTTCAACGATTTATTTTAATTTTTTTTCATTATTATTATTTTTAATCATTATTTTAATGGGGATAATTTTTCAAAAAATATTGCTATTATATTTGAGAATTAAATTTTTTTCTCGCATAGATCCAACTTTGTATGATACACTGCTCCGTCCGGCCCAACAGTATCTTTAATTACGGTAAGATTGTTAGTTCTGGATATATCAGGACGTAATTTGCCCTTCAGTTGAAAAAATAAAAATTTATTTTTCAATACGATCCAATCGGAATGGACGAAAAAACATTTGAAAAAAAATTAATAATAATTATTATTGCCGCTAGATATACGTCTGAATTTACAGAATTACTGATACTTCGAACGATATCTTCGGTATCGTTGTTTTTTTTTTCAAATTTGCTCCGAGCTCACAGGACTACCACGATGTATCTCACTTGCATGCTCGTACAGATAATATTCATTTTTTCCTATTACGGTAGTGAACTGACGCCTCAGGTATCGTTCACGATAACTCATTGACGATATATTACGTATTCATTATGGTACCCACATTATTTTCATTCAGGCAGGGATTTTTCAAAAAATTTCGTAAATTTCGAATTTTTTACAAAATCTCTGTTGCAATAACTTGGGTCCAATCGCTAGCCTCAAAATTCAAGAGTTAAATTCCACGATAATTACCTAAAGTGGAATTAAATTATTATTTTTTTTTTTTCGTTTGAGGACGTTCTAAAACGTTTTGGTTTTGGGCCTTTTGGTGCGGACTATAAAATTTACGTTTTCACCTTACCCCGTCATTCTTCACCGTACTTGATTTCGCCATCAATCGATCAGTATGGCGAATTCGTGAACGATACGAGAATGAATCAGTGAGGAAATGTGAAAACGTAAATCGAAGGGGGGTTTTTTTTTAAATTTTCATTCGTACATAGGGAGTTTTTTTAAATTCAGAGCACGGACATTTGCACCGTGGCTTCTCGTATAAGGGCTAGTCAGCACTATAGGCAATGGAACAAAGAACAGTCTTATAATGATATGAGGACGAAACACGCTCACTACGTCCTATAACACTTACCTGCACCAATATCATCACGCTGTCTCACGATTCATTCAAACAGCGTGAGTGAGCGATTAGTCACTGTAATGTCCCAATATTATTATTTTTTATAGTGTCGCGCATTTTTTCTTCTTCTTTATACAATTGTGAAACTGTTGGTTATAGCAGATAAAACTCTCATACTCGACTTGTAACCTTCTCAAACTAGTCTCGGAGTAACTAATGCATGAGTCCAACCCCATTTGATTTTAATAATCTAATGAAATTGTGATAAACCAATTGATTTATCAATAATACAACAATAAGTAGATTTTATTCGGGTGCACCAACGTTTTTACGTTAATTCAATGATAAAACATCGATCGAGCATAAAAAATGGGCATAAATAATTTCTTTTTTTCGTCCATCAGCGACCTTACCACGGGAACAAACAGCCTTGGCTATACCGATAAATCTCTTCCCTTATTAGGACTTACGAATCTCTTTCCCTTTGTTCCCATTTTATACTTCCATTTCTTGAGACCGCCTTCACAGAGTATTGCTTCCGTAAACGGTCTATATATCATTATGCACTGTACTGGTACTCGGAAAAAAATTTTTTAGCTCTATAACACATATCTAATTTATATCTTTTGAGCGTTCATCCAAAAAATACAAATACTGTAGAGAAACAATTTTCCCGATTATTCAACAGAGCTTGTAAAAATAATAATCATTGGCACGAAAATTTACTGACCAGACGCCCATGATTATTATTTCAATCCTTAATTTATTATTGTTTTACGAGAAAAAAAAATTTCTTGCATAACTACGATTACGATTTTTCTCAAAAAATTGTTAAATTAATTGAGACGCGAATATTATTTTCGATACCAATATAATTAATTGGAATCTCTTCTCGACATCGATGAATTGCAGCGATGAATGTGCCCCATACCTTGTTACGACTGTACGACTATTCTTTCCGATTCCCCTCGATCGCAGTAGTGCAGCTCCGTGTAAGGTCCGACCCCTCGCGTCGTTTCTGCAAAGCAAATACGGAACGACACCGTCGAACATTTGGCTCACAGAAAAAACGTGCATTGCGGCGTACAAGATACGTCAAGTAATGCAAGTGTCAACCTTCATGGAATTAATAAATTATTACATGATTATATACGAACAAGTGCATGAATGGATTAATTATTGAATAAAAATTCAAATTTCATGGATTAATTATCTGAAAAATAGGAAGACAGCGCGATATCATTCGCGAATGCCATGTAAATTGCTTGATAAACATTAATGAGTTCAGTCGATCGATGAAATTAACAATTTTAATTTCATTTTTATGCGTCTCCGATGTCGTGAATCATTGTCGAAAAATTCATCAACTTTTCAGCTTAATTTTCCCTTAAATTTTTTTCGATAAACGTGTACTCGAATTGCATATAAAATAAAAGAATATTGATCAGATAAAAAGTATCGATCAGTCGTAAAACGAATATTGAACAAACCGTCTCACGGACATTGTCAAGTGCTTGACAATGATAATAAATTACAATGGGTATCAATGGGTGGACCATCGTTTTTCCGTTGCGATAATTTTAAAACACCAAAAAAAAAACTCTTAACCGAAAAAAAGAAAACGTTCGTAAGTAAACGTTACATATGTCGGGAGGTCTTGATCTTTCTGAATGATGGGTTTTTTGTGTCTAATGTAATTTTCGACGTGTCGATAACAAAACAAAACAAAAAACCCATCGAAGATATTTCGTAAGTACAATCGTTGAACTTTCGAAATGTGTTACTCGTGATTGTTTCAATTTTCTTTTATTTACCTCGCAAGCTTCATTAACACTGTTCATAATTATTAAGAATTTTTTTTTTATTCACGACTGTGAGCAGCAACGTCGAAATGTATTTACGAGATACGTTGGAGGTTTTTTGAGACTAGTACTTGTTGACGTTCACCGGAGTGTACTGAAGCGAGTTTGGCGTCGCGTCTTTTTTCGACGTTGTCCTTTTACATAATATATGAGCTTTATGAAATAAAAATGTAATGATTGATGGTTCGGGTATATGTGAAATCGATGGGTGAAGAGGAAAATTATACTGTTGGACATGGTATCAGCTGCTTCGCAGCACCGAGTTCAATTTTATTATTCACGAACTCCGTGTATACCGGAGCAGGTACGTGAATTTTTTTGTTTTTCTCAGTGTATTATCAGCAGTGTGTATACACGATGCAAAAGCAGCAGTTCGAGCAAGTCCACCGTGTCTTTCCCTTCTCCCCCCTATATTATTAACTACAAATTTTGAATCTATAATATGAAAAAATTGTAGCTAAGCGATATTTCCGTGAAATTTTCCATAAACTCTTCGGGAACTATATCATCCCAACGGTTACTTCAATAGCTTTCTTTGTCATTGAATTCTACAATTTTTTTTCTTGCGCATGTCCAAAGTGAATCCCAGTACCCGCACGAAAGAGACGTCTTCGTGCTCGTGTGCAACACGAGATAAATTATTCATTGTCCCGCAATGCATACCCTATCGTTAAATTTTAAAATTCTTTTCTTCTGTTTTGTTATATTTTTTTTTTTGTTCTCCTCAGTGTATTATCAGCGGTATGTACTACGATGCAAAAATTGCAGTTAGATCAAGTCCACCGTGTCTTTTCCTTCTCTCCCTCTATTATTAACTACACTATCGAATCTATAAAATGCAAAAAATTGTAGCTAAGTGATATTTTCGTGACATTTTCCATATACTCTGCCGGGGACTATATCATCCCAACGGTTACTTCAATAACTTTCTTTTTTATTGAATTCTACAATTTTTTTTCTTGCGCATGTCCAAAGTGAATCCCAGTACCCGCACAAAAAATACGTCTTCGTGCGTGTTCGTGTGAAACACGAGATAAATTCTTCATTCGTCCCGCAATGCATACTCTATCGTTGAATTTTAAAATTCTTTCGTTTTGCGGTATGTGGCGACCGTTGATGTGGACCACCGGCTTCAAGCTCGTGCTCTACAATTGTTACACGTTTACCATGATATTTATCGTTTGCACATTCGCGATATCGGAGTGCGTCGAACTCGTTGTATCATTCGAAAATATGGAGGAATTCGCGCACGGTTCTTTCATGCTACTGACGATGATCGGGGTTTGCGGAAAAACGATAAATTTAGTGAAGAATCGAGGAAAAATAATCGACCTGACCAATGTGCTTAGGAATGATATCTGCAAGCCTCGAAATATCGTAGAGATGAAGATTCAGTCGGATTGCGAACGCGATGCTAGGTGACTTGATAAATGAAATTTCCTTGATTCAATAGAATATATTTGCTCTGAGGTTTGGGTATTTGTTTGCTAAAGAATTTTTATTATTTATCATGTTAATTAATGAATATAATATTGTGAATTAATTACCATAGTTTAATTCATGGGTAATGAATGTGCGAATGATCTGTTATTCATCGAATTTATCACTCATACAGTTTATGATTTTTGATCATTTTAACAACATTGTGCTTATCACAATGATTATTCGAAAATAATCGTTCGAATAAAAATTACCTGTTGACGGTGATGACCCGTTTCAGTGTCCCTATGAGGCCCTGTGAGTGACTCTGTAAATTGTCAACAAGTACCGGGGAGAGTGTATTTCATTGTTATAAAAATGCGATCAGTTAAAATTTTTTTGTAAATGATAGTTTAATTTTTTTTTTTCAAGATCGAACGCTTCATGGTATATCACACTTGTCCTATCAACCGCATCTTTAATACATCTGAGATCGTTAATTTTCGATATACCCGGACGTAATTTACTATTCAAAGGCTGGTTCCCCTATTATTACCACGAAAAATCGGAATTCGGTTTCTGGTTTGCTTACATTCATCAGTTTATCGCTGGGGCCACTGCGGCTGTCGTCAACAGTTCATTCGACACCCTGATTCCTGGTCTCATGATGCAAATTTGCGCTCAGATGAAAATTCTCAAATCTCGAGTCGAAGCCATACCGCGAATCATTGAGGAGCGAAGAAGAGAATCATTTTTTAATGAGAGCAACGCTGATTGTGACAGGGAGAAAGAGTTTTTGGAGTCCGAATTGCTAACGAAATGCATCAGGCAACATAACGAAATTTTTCGGTAAAAAAGAAAGCATGCAAATTGGAAATTCGCACATTGCTTCCTCATTATTTTATCTCGTTCACAAAGCTCACTCTACGATCAAGTGGGTATTTCAAATTTGGCTCCCTCATAGAGGAAGATGCAAGGTGCAAATTTTTAATTTGCACACTTTTTTCGGAATGAAATTTCAATAATGCAATGGTACCAGAGGCTCTAAAGTTTCGTGATTGTTTGAAGGATACGATGGATTATAATGAGTTTTTAACCTCAAAATAGGAAAATTGCATAACATTTGAAACCGTTTGTCGATTGACGCCAAATTCAATATTAACCATTACAAAAATCTTCATCACTCGACCGATTTACGCCATGCCAAATTTAATACCAAATATACTTGTCCCATAGCATATTTGTGTAAAAAGTTTCGGCTCGATAGCCTCAAGTTTATGAAAGTTAGAGCGCTAACAGACATTTTTCGAGAATTTAAGAACTTTCATAGCTGGGCATTACTTCAAGTACCCGATACTTGCTGGAAGTACAGTACTGGAATCACAAAGTACTTTAAAAGTATTTCAAGTATTGTACTTAAATTTCCAACTACTCTACCCGTACTTCAAGTACTTTTTCAAGTACAAAGTATGGAGTATTTTTGAATAGGTCTTGCTAATGGTTGCATGTATAACGCCTTTGAATATATAATTGAGGAAAGTTCTGCGCCATCTTTGGAAGACTGTAAGGAATGACCGTTCAAAGCTCAAGCTGAGGTGTAGTTACGGTGTCATTGTCAATGCATGGCTCCGTTTTTAACAATCCGCATATGATATTCGTTAATTTTTCTTTTTCAAACCTGAAGCTAAATAAATCTTAATTACAATCGTCGATGCAATTTTTTAATATTATTTATAATTATTCATTTAAATATTTCTGTTCCAATCTGCCTAACCTGAGTGAATCGCACAATGTGAAAATATATTTTGATACAAAAAGTATTCAAATCAAAATCAAATGAGTTTAAAGAGTACGTAAGAAATCAAATATAAGTACTAGAACTTACGAGATATATACCTGAAAACTTGAAAAGTATTTTTGATACTCGATGCTTGATGTATTTCAAGTACTTGATATCTCAATTGGTACCTCAAGTACTTGAAATATTTAGTGCTTCAAGTACCGAGTACTTGAAGTACTTGGTACTTCAAGTATTTACGGTACTTGGTACTTGAAATACACGAGTGTTCCAAGTACTTACAGTACTTTGTACTTGAAGTACTTTCTGGTACTTTTCCCAGCTCTGAGAACTTTATAAAATCTGAACTCCTCAGGTGGTTCTTGCCAAATTGATTACCAAACGTCCTTGTCTGCCTAGCTTATTTGTGTATAAAAAATTTAACCCCACATTTCACACTTCAAAATTTTCGGAAGTTAAAGCGACCACAGACATTTTTTGAAAATTTCAATATGAGATAATATTTGTAATTTTTGAGAAATTTTGACGAAAGTTCTGGTCAAAGAAGGGACTGTACTACTTTACTTGTGTACGAAAAGGAAGTGGAGTCGCTCAAACCCTTCTCAAGTTATAGAGGTTTGAATTTTTCAAGGCCAATACACACAGACATTTTTTTTTTAATTTGATTTTTAGACATTTTGACATATTCTAATGATTCTGGCATGAGAATCACGAAATTTTCTATTTTTTTTTTTCATGAAAACAAAGCTTCCTCCGTGAGGAAGCAAAACAATTAATTTTTCAATTCGACGAGAAATTCTTCGCTTTTTCTGTAACTATCGCGAGGGTATCGTTCGTATTACAGATTAGCCAGTGATTTGAACGATATCTTCGGTCTTGTAGTTTTTCTTCAATTTGCCGTGAGCACTCTCGTACTTTGCGTCAGTGTCTACGAGGTATCGAAAATGAAAATATACAGCTCCGAATTTACCGCTATATTCATGTATCTCGTTTGTATGCTGACACAGATATTCGTCTATTGCTTCTATGGTGGTGAATTGTCAAATCAGGTATTATTTTAAATTTTTTCGTACTGCCATTTTGTAATTAGCAAATGCCTCGAAGACTCATGCTGTTTAATTACCTTTTACTCTTCGTAATTATCTAATACTGATTTATTTACATACATTAATTTGCTCAGAGCGTGGATATTTGCGAGTCTGTTTATAAAACGGATTGGTTGGGATTAAGCATTAGAACGAAACGCAATCTGACGATGATGATGCTCCGGTCCCAACGACCCATCACTTTCATTTGCGCTCACATCATCGCCCTCTCCGTCGATTCCTTCATTAGGGTGAGTAATAATTAGTCATTAATGAGCCCGAGAGTATATATATATTTTTTCTTTCTACAAACAATCTTATCGTTTTATTGTTGTCAATGATATTGATACGTGGCCAAATTTTCATTTCAGCTTATAAAACTTTCGTACTCTGCTTACAATGTACTCTCCAACGATCGTTAGAACAAATCGTAATTCCACGCATGATGAAATGTGAATCTCAGTGAACAATTGAAATACAAATCTTGAAAAATAATCGTGATAAGTGCCGTAGAATCGCACGATACGAAACTATAAACATGGATATGAAATAGTAAAAAGTTGTCATAGAATGTTTATCGGCGTTATTCAATGTCCACACGTGTATGATACTGAAAAGTGTAACAATTTCAATTTCGCACAGCCAAGAAATCGATTGATCATTATGTCGATGATAAAAATAAAAATAAAAATAAAATAAAAAGGAAAATCCAACAGACGCGATAAAATGATAAAAAAAATTCTCTCTCCTTCTCTTTTGTTCGTCGAAAGAAAAAAAAATCGATCAGCTATGACAAAAGAGAAGTTCTATTTCGAGTACTTGTGTTTATTCGTCGCCTGTTCGAAAAAAAAAAAAAAAAAATACCAGTGACAAAAGACGGAAAGGCAAAACCGACTATAGGCAACTTATGATAATACATACTTCGCATACTCGTCATACAATCGACTGTTGAATAATAAATTTTATTGAGACCGCATGGGAATGCGATATTCATATTGGAAAAAAATAGAATGCAGGAGAATGCAGGTGCAGCATATCATCGATTCCCTGGGGTAAATTATGGGGTTTGTCAAATATGACGTTAGGAAAAACTTCGCATGTCCGCGATGACACACCACCCCCCCCCCCCCCCCCCCTCGTTCATCCAGCAAACCCTTCGAGCGTTCCAACTCGAGATCCAGGAGCTCAGTAAGAGCTGGCTTCTCGAATCAAACGTTTCTCATCCATCTCCCATCCAGGGAGAAAGTATATTCACGAATAAAAAATTATTTTTTTTTTCGGAAGTGAGCTAAACAAAAGAAAACAATCGACGGCATCGAAGTAGCCTTCGCCAATAATTCATTTCTTGTACTTACAATATGGATCGGTGGTTGAAAAAAAGTCATGCATGAATATCCTGATATTCGTTCGATGCGCCTTCATGAGAGGACAATAGTCAGCTGTGAGCCAGTGTCCTCTGGAGCTCTCGAGAATGTAGAGTCCTGCTCGATATGGAATTTGCATGCGAGCTTTACGTTCGTGGTGAGCGACAAAATATCCTTCTTTTTTCTTCGAGTCTGATCGAAGCATACTAAGGTGTGCAACGTTGATTTTTTTTTTTGAAAAAAAAAAAAAAAAAAAAAATCCATGAAAGAAAACGTGTACAGTTACTGGAAAAACATTTATAATTGTTCCAAGGGAAGAAAAAAATCCTTAATTATTTATTCGTTGGTTGAAATAATTACAAATAATTATTCTGAATGTATAAAAATCATTAAATTTTTCAAACGATTCAGAATACGGTGTAGTATTTTTTTTTTTTTTTTTTTTTTTTTTTTTTTAGAACGTTTGTATTTGTGTGAATATTTTAAAAAGACGTTAATGAGTTGCGTTACTGATCCGCTCTCTCGGTGCATCTTCATTCACGTATAGCGAACTATCGCTAATAATTATCTGAAAATGATAATTGCATTTTTGTCAATGCATTTTTATTTAATCGTTGTGCGGCTTCTCAAGATCCCCTGATTGCCTCACGATGGTACATCAACGATCGTGGGAACAATAAAATAACAAATACACACACACACACACACAAGTGAAGTGAAATTTCCGAGACTCGGAATTAAATAAAAATTACGAAAAATTATGAGCATGCTGTGATAATTTTTTTTTTTTTCCAATTGTATCAATGATTAGATTGAAAACATCAGTCCAAGTATTTGTCTTTATAATTTGATAGTGTTTGCTGGAAATCCGAATGGGAAAAATCATTAAATGAGCGGGGGGCTCGACTGAAAGTCGTTGGAAAATTAAATAGTTAAAATTTTTTCATATTCACGTCTTATAACAATATTATTAACCGACAGCAGAATGGATGTGCACACGCGGTCGGTGTGCGGAATCCCGCAATTTTAAGCAGCATGGGTCGCAGCCAATACTGCGGTCGGTGACCGCTTAACCGCGAGCATCCACCGCGACTGTACTCTGAGCGGAATGCAGTTTTTCTGTGTTTCGGATTAGTTGTGTTATTGTCATAAGACGCATTGGTAATACAACTAACTGAAACTCAGTAAAGTATATTACACTTGGCGTCAAGAACCTGACGCGTCTCTCGATAGCCGTCTGTATCGGCCAGATTTTACCCAATTTCCCGATGCCCTCATGCAAATTCGATACAAATATAATGCAACAATGGTTCAGGGAATATAATGAAACGTGAAAACTGAAAGCGGTACGATTGGCAAATCAAAGAAATTAATGTAAAATAAAACGTATCAATATTTACGAAAGATGTGTAGACATATATTGTGCCTCGATTGCATAAATGCGTCCCGTGAATCTTTATAATAAATTTGCTCTTATTTTTAATTGTCTTTTATTCTGAAAGTTCTCTTATAAAAAGAAAAAAAAAAAAAAAACAAAATACGAGTGAAAATGCCTCGACTACTCGTTAGAAAAAAAAAAAATTAAGTAACTAAATTCACTTAATCGAATTTATTTCCCAAACTGTTGATTCGAGAAGCTCTTTAACTTCACAAGCGTCTCGATGGTGTTTTCCTATAAATTAAAGTTTTTTCCTATAAATGACAATCTTGATTCTCGATCAATAATACACGACACGGGACGTCTGAGGTAATGAAAAAGTACGGTATACGTACCTCTCAGGATTAAGAAAGTTAAAAAGATCGCATTCCCAGAGGAAAAAATCGGTAAATAAATTAAAATTCATAATACGAGAACGTGCATATTTTTTTTGTTGTTGTATTTTTGTGTATTTTTACCTGTGAATTATTGGAGTACGAGTGTTCCAGTTTGATGCCACCGTATACAATCGATAAGTAGAGCGAAGGAGTTGCCGAAGACCCTTTACGCTCTCTATACCCTTAGAATACATAGCTTCATATTGCAGAGGTATGTTGTTAGAGAGAACGCTGCCGTAGAACTGCGGACTTTTCATACATATTCGTATCAAATCGATATTGAAAAGAGGAATGAACGGGAAAAAGTCTGCGCAAACTCGGCATCATTGCCGATTTAAAAATTCATCGTAATTATAGGGTGGGGAGCCCGCGGTAAAAATGTATTTTTTCCATTCCAATGGGGTGCATATTTTCCCGAAGAAAAAACCGTTTATCGTTCCCTAGCTCATAGAATGCAACGGAAGATAATTGCACATAAATGTCAGGAACGAGTAAAAATAATTGCTCCTGTCAACATGCTGCATGCTGCATCTTATGGACAAATTACCGTTGTTACAGAAAATTCCATGCACTGCGTATTTTTTTCTCTCTTATTCTTCCTTTTTTCACTCAACACGCGTTCGTCGAGGTATAACTTTCTTGTACTCTCCAGGAATATACGTTTTCCCATAGATATAAAAAAAAAAATATCAATCGTCTCGTGTCTCGTACATTACCGTGCATCGTCATGACGATAAATACGCAAATATTGAAGCCCCCTTTGCTCATACTTCAGTGTATCGGTCTATGGCGACCGGTGCATTGGAAATCCGGCTGGAAAACAAAATTTTACGACGCTTATACGTGTTTTATGGTGTTATTCGTGGCGACATCTGCTATCTCGGAATTCATCGCGCTAATGAGACCGATTGACGACATCAAGGTTTTCGCCAATAATTCATTCATTTTTCTCACGGTAATCGGTGTATGCGGAAAGGCTACGAATATCCTGATGAAACGAAGCAGTCTCATCGAATTGATTGCTTTATTGGAAAATTATCCATGCCGACCGAGGAACGATGAGGAATTGGTGATTCAAAGAAAATTTGACCGTATGACGAGGTAAGACATAACACCGCGTATCCTGCAAAATTTATTCAGTTATGGTATGTACATTTATTGGACTGGATGCTGTTCTGAAAAAAAAAAATTAAAATAGACGAAAATGGATGAAAATTGAGATATAAATGAGCATGCGATCTTCTCTGCATAACAGTTAAAAGGGTAGTGCGAGGGAGAACGTGGCAGAATTACCCCATGGGTAATTTTCCTACCGAAAAATCGTATTACCGGTATATATAAAACTAGCCTATTTGTCAGGAGGATTTTTTGGCATTGTGTGTCAGAATAAAGACAAATCATGTTGGGAAATTGTAGAATTTTTTCAGATTTTCATATACCGATGGATTCTATGAAATTGCCCATTCACTGTAAACAAAATCTTTAATCTTTAAGGGCTAAGGCGCGTACCAGGGATGAGACGAAGCGAAAACAATCATTGGCATAAAATTATCGCATAACTAATCATAAGCATAACGATTGCACAATTTTCATATCCTCAAGAGTCACTTTATACAAAAATCGAAGATCCAACTTTGCAAATATGCAGGGAATGTACCAATATTCAAAATTATGGGCAATTCTTTAGTGTAGTCACTTTTCCGAAAAAAGGCGGATTTTTTTTTTTTTTTTTCATAAGTAGCTTTATTTTGTCACCAATCATGATGTTCAGTCGGGGGAGGCTGAAAAAGTTGAATAAACAAATAAATAAATAAAATAAGTTTTTCCATTTTATTTTGAAAAGTGTTGATCTTAGAGAAAAATGTTCTCTACAAAAGTTGTAGCTTATAAAAAGATTGATCTTTTATGTTGTATACATTTTTTGTCTAAAACCATTTTTTTTTCGAGAAAAATGGGATAATGCTCCATTTATGGCGCTATATGTTCGTTAGATGATGCTTTATGATTGGAAATCCTTTGTTGCTTATATATGGGAAAGCTTTGGGTGCATTTTGTAGGTCCCTTATCGTCCAGACGTAAAAAAAGCAGAGAACAAAAGCTATAAATAAATTTAAAAATAAAGAATAATTTTAAAAAGCAAAAAACAACAAAAAAAAATAGAAAAATTGATTGAGGGCTCGACTGACCCTTTAGTGCGTGCGCGTGTGCATAATCGTTTCAATAAATAGTTTAAAACATAAAAATATCTCTGCTTCGCACACGTACACGCACACACGGACACACGCAAGCGCGTGTCCGCTTTTGAAATTTATTCTTTTTTTTGTTCAATTTATTTATCGCTTTTGTTCTCTATGCTTTATTTACGTTTAGACAGTAAGGAACCTTCAAAATGCACCCACAGCTTTCCCGTATATAGCAACAGAGGATTTCGTCGTCATCTCCAATTATAAAGCAGCGTCTATAAACGAACATAGCGCGATAGATGGAGCATTATCCCATTTTTCTCGAAAAAAAAAATGGATATAGACAAAAAATGTATAGAACATAAAAGATTGATCTTTTCATAAGCTACAACTTTTGTGAGGAACATTTTTCTCTAAGATCAATACTTTTTAAAATAAAATTGAGAAACTGATTTTATTTATTTATTTATTTATTTATGTATTTATTCAACTTTTTCAGCCTCCCTCGAAGGTATATCATCTTTTATAACTTAATGAAGGAGAAAATAGAAAAAAAAAATTTAGGCTCATTCTTCGGAAAAGTGACTAAACTAAAGAATTACCTTTTTATGAAGCAAAGGAAAAAATTTAGCATATGGGTCATTCTTCCGAAACCCGACACACTTATGGACCTCGTGGTCTTCGATTGTCTTGTAACTTTGACATTCGTTTAAATATGTCAAGCAGAGCATACTGATGGAATCCGAAAAAATAGTACATTTCGACACGAGTACGCAAAGGCTTTTTTGACGAAACGAGAGGATTACGGCACGAGCCGAAGGCGAGTGCTGTAACGAGTTTCGTCAAAAAGCCTTTTCGTACGAGTATCGAACATAATTTTTCCTCATGAGAGCCGAGAAAGCGCAACGAAGCTGCGATTTCGAGGTTAGAATGAGGAAAAAATATTTTTGTTCGTCTAAAACTACAGGCTCACCACGAAAAACGACTTTTTAAACCTTTTTTTGCTTTTTTCAGTCCTTTACAAAAATGAATCGGATCGGCAATATTCCCATCAAAAAGCTGAGAATTTTTCACCAAAAAAAGTATTCTGTCAAAAAAAATTTTTATCGACGTTTACATGTTAAAAAAATTCATTTATAAGTTACCGTTTGAAAAAATGCCAAATGACCAATAGGAAGACCCCTGACAGGAATGTCAATTTAAAAATCTGAAAAAATTGAGTATGCTCAGCTTGACATATTTAAACGAATGTCAAAGTTACAAGACAATCGAAGACCACGAGGTCCATAAGTGTGTCGGGTTTCGGAAGAATGACCCATATATATGTACATATAGTATATATATACATTTGTATATACATATATAATTCCATTAATAAAGAAATTATATGAATAAAACTGATATTTTCATAAATCATACATGTCATATGTTCGACTTCATAGTAAATTCATCTGGAATTCATCAGTGACGATTCATTTCATGAAACAAATACCCATGCAAAAATTCATGAATTTTTCAGTAGTGAATTTCAGCTTTTGAAACAAATGTGGATCTACAAAATTTATTTCATTCACGATATAACTTACTATAAATCTTAGTGAGAGAAATTGTTTCAAAAAAAAAAAATTCTCTTTCAATCTTGAATTAAATTTTATTCAAAATTTTCAATAAATGTTTTTTATGACGATTAGATATCGAAGCGTGCGCATACACGCACGCGCACACGCACACGCACACACACACACACACACACGCACACGCACGCACACCAGAATTGCACATTTAAAAAGTTTAATTAAAAAAAATTAATAAATAAATTCGCCTTTTAATTTATGTTGACCTTTGTGCAACCATACAAAATATATTTTTTTCAATTTTTTTAATGTAAATAATTTCCCCAATTTATACTAATGTAATTCAATGCTACATTCAGGTAAGATACATTGTATAACTTCTAATTATTATTATTTTGCTGAATTCAGCATGAATTTCAAATAATTCATGAATTTTTAATTATTTATGAATTTTGAATAGTTCATTTGATGAATACATGAACTATTCAGGATTATTCATACTATTCATAACATGAATATTCAATTCAAATCATGAATTGAATCCGGTATTCAATTCAATTCATTCGATATTCGCACATTCCTGCAAATATGTGAAAAATTGAAAAAAAAAATAAATAATCACCCAAAATCAAAAGATGCATCGAAGCTCGAACGATTATGAAAAAGTATAAATTAGCCACGTATTATTACCGAGAAGCCATCAGGCTTGCCGTAATTTTGGTAAAACGAGTGCAAATATCGCCAAAGTGGAGAAATGAAATTTGCGTTGAAGAAAAACACAATATTTCGATGTATTAAAACAAAATCCAAGCACCGAGTTTTCAGCGCAGCGGTTGACACGCAATATCATTTTATTTTATTTTAATTGAATTGTCATTTTTTTTTTTAATTTTAATTAATTTTATTTTATTGCAATTGACGTCAATATGGGAAAGATCAAATACAATGCGATATGCTGTACTAACGGGAGTCGGAGTAACTGCGATACTGGGTGGTACGTTGCTGCGGGACGTGCCAAAAAGAAATTTACCGTTCAACGCTTGGATACCATTTGATAGCTCGTCCTTGTTCGGCTATTGGATGGCTTATCTTCATCAGACATTGGCGCACATAATCGGTGCATCTGTTAATGTCGCATTCGATACGCTATTGCCCGGTATGATGCTGCAAACATGCGGACAATTGTACATACTGAAGCATCGTTTTTACGAATTGCCAAAAACATTCGTGAACATGCTAGATCACGAGACAAAAGGATACGATGAATTTATGAAAATTTCCGAGTCCAAGATGCTGGCCGAGTGCGTGAAACATCATCTTCTGATATTCAAGTTAGGTGCCGGGAAGGGATGAAGCGTACAGTGAGTACGAGGGGGGAACAGCGAGAAAATGCATTTTTTTTGCACAAATTATAGTTGTCGGTAAATCGTGATATTATTACTCGATCGTCGTGAGGCAAATACATTTACCTTGTATATAAGTACATCGAGTAATTACCCAAGCATAATAATTTCTTATTAATATTGTCAGCGTTATTCTCAAATTTTTCGCAAATTTTCTTATCAAATAAGTTTACGAAACGTCTGAAAAAAACTCTCCCGCTGTGTCCCACTTTTTGATACGAAACAAGACGAAAGTATCGTCGTTGGATGAAAGTTTTTGTGGGAAAAAAAAAAACACTTTTGGGGAAACGAGTATGAATTATATTTATTCTTAGGAAATGACAAAAATCCTAACAGATTCGCTGAGACATCGAACGAGGTATTCAGTCAGCTGATATTTCTACAGTACACCCTGAGCACGATAGTTTTGTGCTTCAGTGTTTTCGAGCTTTCACGATTGAAGCCCTTCAGTCCGGAATTCACGTCGATCGTTTTGTATGTGGCCTGCATGTCGATGCAGATATTTATTTTTTGTTTCTACGGATGCAAAGTTACGCTTGAGGTTAGCGGAAGAATATATATATATATATTTTTTTTCAAAATTATCATACGATTGAACGAAGGACATTGAGATACTGATCATTATAAATTATTCTTCTATTCATATAATTATACGAAAAACTTTTACAGCGGAATAAAAATTAGAGTTTAATTACGCGATCGAGGGTAAATCGGGGGGGGGGGGGGGGAAAATCCCCCAAAATAATGGTCTCCTTCGCTCTTACGAATTTATTCGTAAATTGTATGAAAATTATTAATTTCCTCAGAGCTTAACTGTCGCGGATGCTATTTACGATATGGACTGGCCATCGTTGAGTACAAGCGCTAAGCGAAGTCTCCTGACGATAATGTCACGCAGTTTGAGACCCATCCAATTCACAAGTGGACATATTGTCATGCTGAATCTCGATTCGTTCAACAGTGTGAGGGAAAAAGTTATATGAATTGAAAAACAAAAATTGAAACACTCATCTTGTCTACGGATGTATATGTTTTATTTTACTTATTCAAAAGATTATGTATATCGTTCCGCAGCTTCTCAAGCTATCCTACTCGGCGTACAACGTACTTCAACAAACATCGGAGATATGAGAGAATAAAAAGTAAAACACGCTTAGTTTGAATAACATTTTTTTGAAAGATGTAGTACAATAAAATAAACAAGCAAACAAAAAACCTACGAAAAATTAAGTGTATCTTGTCGATGATTTTTCGGCATTTGGACGATCCTGCCGAATTGCCGAGCTTCAGATGGATATATTGGGATGTTTTAGAATAAACGTACGATGATGATTTCCGCCAAACGAAGAATTAAAAAAAAAAAAACAAAAACAACAATTGCACCACGAAATTCCATGCTTTTTTTTTATTGAATTTTACGAATAATTCTTTCAAACGACTCGCCTTTATCATCTTCAGCCAATTTTCAGAGTGAAAATACATGATTTTTTTCTATCGCAGTAAGGTAAATGTCCCGACACCAGACCATCAAAGATATGATATAGAAATTCTAATCTATTTTTCACGGACAAACACCAACGCTTCGAAGAAATACTTACAGTGAATGCAAAGCTGGGTCGATTGTAGCTTCGAAAACTCACGCTATCGTTGGTTCTATGCTGAGTATATAGTTCATTATTTACAAACAATGATATCGGCGAATGCAAATTTACCAGAAGTTGAACCCAGCATTATTGGATATGTCCCGTTATCGGACCATATAACCTGTCCCCATTGGCAACCACTAGAAAATAATGGCTGTGATGATATTGAATGGGTAAATACGATAAAAGAACTCGGTTATCGAATAATTGTCCTGATATTGATCCATATATATCGATCCACTATACGTGATACGTTACGAACGTTAAGAATTTTATGATTCGCTACTATGGGTCTAAGCCGAATGGCATGCGCATCTCGATATCCGGACACAAGGTTCGATATGGGTACAACATGCGTTTGACCTGCGAACGTGAAAATTATCACTTTACATGTTCACTATAATTTTTACAAGTCGAAAGATGCAATGTTTTTAGCGTAAAGAACCATCCTTTCTTTCGAAAATAGTGAAAACCACTGAGAAATGGAAGGCTTTTGCGATTCCTCAGCATACCTGGTTAGCTATAGAATTCAATTCTCTAATCGGCGTGTATGCGTTCACACATGTTTAAAATAAAATTAACAACAATTTTAGAATTATGGAGAACATTTTTCTATGCGTGCATAAACAATCATAGATAATAATGCAATCATTATTTATTTACATTGCTCTTGATCATTTGTAATAATTGGATAAGTGGTCCGAAACTGGGACATGGCCCGGTATTGGGACATTTACCTAACTATGATTTCATGCAATTTCGACGAAAAGATGTGAGAAATTAATTTTAAAACACATCTGAATATACAGTGACTGACAAAATAAAGGGACCACCTCAAAAAATTCAAAAAATAAACGAAAAGTTTAAGATTTTCACGTTCGTATAAGTTTTCAATAGGTAAACTTTATTATCCTCGCAAATATTCAAAACAGTAATAAAAGGAGTTTTAGCTCTTTTCTCGGTAATAACAAATTTTCTTCGAGCATAAACACGAAGTAAAGACAATTATTATAAGTAAAGAAACGAAAAGATTTTCCCAAGTTTTCTCATAAAATTTGGAATTTAAGCTTGAGAAATTTAGTGGTCTAATTTTTTTGTCAGTCACTGTACGTGTACAAGTAAGGACTGAAAATACCTGACATGTATCTTTCTTAAACTTCGTTTTTTTTTTTTGACAAATTCACCCAGGTAACAATTTAATCTTTTGACATAAATGTGACGTCTATACTGTGATGATCCTAATACGTTCATCTGTGAACGTAATCGTTACGTAATAAAGATGGAACTAACGTCTCTGAAACGTAACCTCCATGTAACGATAACTTGTCACAGCCATGTAAGCTTGTTACGTAAAGTATATGCTATGGTGTCACTGTGATAATGCTGTCCATAGAAATGATGTAAGCGATACGGAACCATTTGTACGTAACGTGTATGGAGCAGTGCAACATATACTTAACGTAACGTGTATGGAGCAGTGTAACATATACGTAACGTGTATGGAGCAGTGTAACATATATGTAACGTGTATGGAGCAGTGTAACATATACGTAACGTGTATGGAGCAGTGTAACATAACGTGTATGGAGCAGTGTAACATATACGTAACGTGTATGGAGCAGTGTAACATATACGTAACGTGTATGGAGCAGTGTAACATAACGTGTATGGAGCAGTGTAATATAACGTGTATGGAGCAGTGCAACATAACGTGTATGGAGCAGTGTAACATAACGTGTATGGAGCAGTGTGATATATACTTTACATAATATTTGCGGATTGAAGTGTGACGTGTAACTAACATAACGTATGCATGCTGTAACCGTAATCCATCGTATCCATGTTGCAGCGTAACTATTCTTGTGCCTTCCTCAAATATGACAGCACGGAAGCATAATTATCGAAATTATCACTTACAATAAAACTTATTCTTGTCGAGATTTTCGGTTTCTTAAATTTGTCGTTATTTTTATACAAATTCACTCCTTTGACCGAGTCATAATAGTTAAGCTGACGACTCTGGGCTTGAATAAAAAAGATATCAACTTACCTAATATACGTATAATTTGAAATTGGTATTGAAATCATAAATAAAACACACGACACGTGAGCATAATGCTGTATGCTTCACTTATAGGAACTTGCGGGCAGCAGGATTATGTTCGAGGTTATGTTTACATGCTGTCACTTTTAACCCTTTGTGGTCACATCTTTGTAGAATAACTTATTGGTCACACACGGGTAAAATTTACCCTGCCAAGTTTCAAATGTGAAAACTATCAGTCCGATCGGGATCGAAAAAATACTAAAAAATGAATAATCTAAAACATGTGCCAAAAGTTGGTATGTCAAAATTCAAATCACAAGGTGTTGAAAAAAAGTCGTAAATAGGTATTTTGATTTAAAAAAATGCTGAATCGTGGAAAAAACAATACTACAGAATTTCACAATTTATTTTGTTTTAACGAAAAAATGATGAATCGTATAAAAAAAAAACAATTCTCTTCTATTGATATACTCTCAACACTATTTGATAGCTGTTTAATCAGTATTTCGTATTAATTAGACGATTTTTATTTTTCGACAAAAAATGATGAATTGTGAAAAAAAACATAATATTGATTTGACGAATTTTCGTTTTTGATAAAAAAAAAATGCTACATCGTGGGAAAAAACACAATTCTCTTTCATTCATATACTCTAAACACTATTTAATAGCTGTTCAATCAGTATTTCTTTCGAAATACACGAACATAACCTCTTGATCGGGGAGCGATACGGGGAAAAAAACACAATATTAATTTGACGACTTTTCGTTTTTGATAAAAAAAAATTTTATATCGTGGAAAAAAACACAATTTTCTTTTATTCATACTCTAAACACTATTTAATAGCTGTTTAATCAGTATTTATTTCGAAATACACTAACGTAACCTCTTGATCGGGGAACGATACCACTATATATATATATATATATGAAGGCGCACATATAAGTATATAATTCTTTTTTTTTCACCATTTCTGCCCCAAAAAGAGAAAACGGAACGAAATTATTCTAATAACACATTGAACGATAAAAATATTTATATAAGGATATAAATTTTTTCAAGATACACCGGTATTCACGTCACTTCAGCCTTTCAGCCTGGTGTCAGAATTTGATGAAACCAACTTCAATAGTAGTCGATAGCGCAATAGGTAGCGTCCCGGGTTAGTAAGCAAACATTAGGTAGGAAACTTGTAGGTAGGCGGTTCGAATCCCGGCTCAAGCAGAAATTGTGTAATTGGTAAACATCGAAATATAAGTTTTTTTTTCTTGTTATATTTTTTTTCTCTTTTGACCCTCCATACTCCCAAAATTTGATCAACTCTCGGAGAAAATTGGAGGCTTAAAAAAGGTTTTAAGGAGGACTGAAATTTCGACTCGGGGTACCTGAAACATCCTAGCGACATGGAGGCCATGTAATTCCGATTTCGGAGTGATGCATGATTGCTACGTATCCTCAATGTAACATTGTGACTTCTCTGTTCTGTAAAATTTATGCATCAGCAACGTAACTGGCATGCAGCCATTCAACGCGATTGTTACGTAACTGTAGCTTCATATGTGGCGGACATTTTAGAGTTTCTGGACTGCCACATTCACGTTACATACGACATACCTGTTACATTTAAGGAACCGAGTGTAACATAATTGAAATGTATTTGTTACGAAACTGTGTTGCCTGGGGCGCAATTACCTATACGTGATAAGAATGTCACGTATATATACATAATGCATATTGTTTTGTTGTTTTTGTTTTTAAGAAAGATACAATTTGGATAATTATTGAGTATCAATTTTCGAGTGACACGTTGCTAGATTACTATTCCACTTTGACGCCATTGTACAATCGATAAATAAAACAAATCAATTTCCGAGTATATCCTTCGCACTCTATATCCCCAGAATGTACATTGTTCCAGGTATGTTGTTGGAGGAAAGGCGGCTGTACGAGTATAACCTTCCCGAGCGAAATGACAAAAAGTCGTATAATTTTTTTTTTTCGAATCGCTCCGAAAACCTTAAGACCTGAAACGCGAAGATCCGTTGAAATTTTTAACTTCCGGACGTCCAACCGAAAAGTCGTATGTGCCGCGGATGAGCGGAATTTATTTTTCGATTAGAAATTTTCAACGCTGATGTGATAAAATCGCGAAACTTTACGTAATTCGCAACTAAAGTCTTTATATTTGACAAAACTTGATCGTATCCCCTAAAAATAATTTTTTTGGGGATATGACCTGCAATTAGTCTACGCAATTTGTTCTCTTCGCGTTTGTAATAAAAAGTCGTATCTGTCAGTACATACGACCTTCTGTCATTAGTTGACCGGCTTTTTAATTTCAACGATTCTGGACATAACTCCGCGTTCTTATTCCAAATACGAAAAAAAAAAATTATGCGATCTTTTGCCATTAAAAATGACAAAATGTCGTATAATGGCGCTTACGATCTTTTGTCATGAGACACGCGATATCGTTTTCTTTCAGTTCCCCTAACCGCAGAATGATTTTCCTCTTACAAGTATAACGGATTTTGCAAGAACGCTATATCTTTGAAAGCCAAGTTTTGATGAAAAGAGACGCGGCAGCATCTTGACCGTGAGTAATTAAAAAAAAAAAATTATGCATACGCTCACGGGAGACTATTTATTTCGATCAAAAGATTAATTTTATGGTCCCGATCCCCTGGGAGGATCCTTTTCTCAAAAGAAGTATATGGAAAGCCTGAAAATTCTTTCGTTGTTTTTTCTCTCTCACAGTGTTCATATTTTTTCCGACAGATACGCATTGAAAGCACATTCAATCTCTGATCAGCACGATATTATATTCTTCACGGATAACATCTTCAAATTACGGTAGTATTAAAATTTCCGCACACCGATCCTTGGAGCAGATCTTTTACGCACTCATCGCTGCTTGTCACTCATATACGTCTCGACGTACAACGATGATTTCATTAAAATTTTACGGCACATCGATCAAATTATATTCCCGAAGAAATCGGATGAAATTCAATTTTAAAAAAGTCGAAGCACATCGTCACTTGGATTTTTTATTTATTTTTTCACACTCTGTTAGGGTTGAAATATTGAAAGAAAATAAAGATTCGGATTACTGGACGAGAATTTAAAAAAAAACAAATTTTACGAACTTCATAATATGTAACGATGAAAATATAGATTGTTTCTCCTTTTTGAGAGATACAGAGCTATCATCGTTCGACTTTGCACGTTCCTTTACAATCGATAAATAGGTCAAACGAGTTTCCGCGGATATTTAACACTTACCATCCAGGATGTTTCCCCACTGTCACCAGGCATCTTGTCGCCGCGAACTGAAGCGTGAAACTGCGAGGTGCTTCGAGTAAAGTCGATGGATAACTGCGGCAGCAGCTCAGTGCCACTGTTATCGAACCCTGTAATTGACAGGGAGACGTACTGGCGCGTAGTGGGGTATAATTAACGCCTGAATAATTAAACGTCGTCGTACAGTGACAATACCACGGTGGTTTCTATTTTTTTTTCTCTCGTCGTATCGACGAGCGTCTATGAAAAAAAAAAAGGAAGATCCAAGCTCTCCCCTATCCCGGAAATAAATGAAAAATAATTACTCGCGAATACATCGCGATGGGGAAAAGAATTCAGAATCTCTACACACTGGCGTATGTCCCCTTATTTTACGGCTATAATTACAGTGCTGGACGAACGATATAACAATTCATTTCTTTTTTTTTATTTTCCTTTTTACAAGACTCGCTTCTCGAGGAACCGCACCTGTCTTTTTCCCATCAATGTAAATTAATGATTAGATCCGTACGACGCTGTGCGTCGATGAGTTTTTTTTTTCTCCATCGACACATCATCAGTTACATTCAGCGAGCAGTGAGATACGGACAGATATGGAAGGACTTAAGCTACCTTTCCTCTTGCTTAAGTCAATAGGAGTCTGGCGACCGTTGTCATGGTCGTCGAATTTTCAAATTTATCTCTATGGAATTTACACGATGGCAATTGCTTTTCTCATGATAGCGGTAACGCTCTCGCAATTGGTCGAACTTTGGGCAACGGCACCGGACGGCGCCGAAGCCGTCGCCAATAAATCCTTCTTCTTGCTCTCGCTCGTCGCCGATTGTGGAAAAGGCCTGAACATATGGAAAAAACGCGACGAGATAATCAAACTTACGAACGTTCTCACGACCGATCTGTGCGTGGCTGTCACCGACAATGAACTGGCGATCCAGCGCAAGTTCGATCGGATCATCAGGTCTGTGAATAATCATCCGTTATTACATTAATCATATATATCCATGAAACATTTTCAGGCTCCTCGTAGTGCGAAAAAGTGTATTCCTTAAATGGGATTTAAAAAAAATTATTTAAATTTACCTTTGTCTTAGTTTTTATGTTGCGTTGTGACGGTGAAAAAAAAAACAACGACAAAAAAACTCCGAGAATATTGTGCCAAAGTATACTTAAAACAGAGTGCGATAAGAGGAGGGTGAAAAATGTAAACCTCTGTTAAAATTTAGAATAAGTGTACCGTACGGTTTCGCTTTTCCATGCAAGCAGAGCCGCATATCCCATTCGCTCTTCGTCTGTTATTGAGACTACGATGAACCACTATTATATTCAATTTTGAGGTGGTCTTAATTTTTTTTTTTTTCAAAAATTTCAGCTCACCCTTTAGTGATTGCAATTTTACACCTATCGAGTGCAAATTTTTTAACAAAAATGGATCATTACTTACTAGATATACAGTTTGCGGATTTTAAAACAATCCAATCGAGACCTTTGCGTCGTCCGAATTTTTTCATTTTTTAAAAGTCAGTGCACACGCTTTAGCTCGTACAAAATTGCTAGGGATTCCAAAATTTACGGTCTCTTTCATGGTAATTCGCACAAAAAAAAATCAGTTTTTATGGAATTTTGAATTTTTCAGAAAAAATTTCTGGAACGATTAAAATTTCGAGCAAACTTTTTTTAAGTACATAGGAAAACCTTGCTTCATAAGTAGGCTAGGGAACGAAGGCGTTTGAAATTGAACCTAATGAGACTCAAAGAGGGTTTGTAGGTTACGATATTTCGATATTTTTGATAATTGTATTTTTATACACGATTCAACGGAAATTACAAAATAATAGATATTACAACGTGATGAACATAAACAAAATATTTTAAAATTAAACATAAAAAAAAAAATAAAAAAAAAAAAATTATCCGGCATTTTAAATCAAACGCACCTTGTTCTATTGATCTGAAGGGGGATAAACGGTTCAAATTTAAAAACTCTCCCTACTTGAATGTTCATCGCGCCTATATCCTTCCAATAAATTAGAAAAAAAATATGGATATAAATTGTTTAAATTATAAATATATGGGACATTATAATAGAACGTATATTTATTTTTTTCAAAAAAATTATTCACACGCGGGTCCAATTCGTCGTATATTGCATGAAGACTCTTGCTTATTTTTCATCCCCTCAGACGCGACTCTCATTTCCATACATTCAACAACCTGATTTTTTCATGCATCGACTTGCTTCTTTCCCGATATTATTCATTCCCATATGGAAAAGAAGTATATTACAAGATATATACGAGATATATAAGAGATATCGAACTTATTGCCGCAAAGTATATTTTTATAACTCCGTAATATATCTATTATATATCTGTTATATATCCTCCCGGATATATCGGGCAGATATATCCAAGATATATAAGAGATATATAGAACTTAATGCCGCTATATATAGAGATATATTTTTTATATATCTGAAGTATACTTTTTTTTCATGGGGGTTCTTTCACATAAAATTAGAATTTTTCTTCACTCATTGTTGAAGATCAAATATCTTGATGTATGGAACCCTAATGGCAATGGCATGCTTTGGATTGGTATTCTTCATGGAGGACACACCACCAGAAACATTGCCCTACGAGCCATTGCTTTCCGTCAATCGAACGGACTACCCTATGGTTTACCTGATCACCTACAGTCTTCAGGCCTTCACGATACCGGCAAGTGCCGTTATTGCCATGGGCTTCGATACCCTGGTGCAAGCACTGATGGTACAAACTTGCGCGCAATTGAATATCCTGAAAGAACGATTTCACCAAATGCCAAAGGCATTGATCGCGAACGCTCAAATTTCTCGCAACGAGGATGAGCGAGGATTTTTCGTTGAAAATTTAGAGGCCAAGTTGATGAGCCGTTGCATCGAACAACATCTTGAAATATTCGAGTTGGGTAGTCCGATCAAGAAATCATTGTTTATTTTACAAAGTCTGTGATACATATGGGACATTTCAGAGTCAATCGGACGGTTCGTTACAGTTGCTTCATTTTTTTTTTTTATTCATCCGTCGTGTAGGGCAATAATGAATAAAAAAAAACCAATTTTCGAAGTTTTTCATAAATTTGTGTAGGTCGACATAAACACAAAAGCGCTAAGATTTATGGATTTTTGAAAGTGTTTATAATAAATGTTTTGTTTAGAATCATCCTTCCTCAAGACAGTTTTACTTTATAGTTCTTCTATACATATATATCGAGAGACTCGGTAGAGTCTCGGGACAAGTAGATTTTCCCCCCGAGACTCAACGAGTATCTATTCTCGAGCGAACGCAGTCCACGCGCATTGCTTACTTTTGTCATGCATTGTAGAACAAATTTTAATGCATGATCATAACTTCTAATCATAGTTTCATTACATAATTCGACAACAATCTACCGAATAATATCAGAATTAATTAAATCACTCGAGACGTTATCGAGTTTCGTGACTTTCAAAATTTCATTGGGTCACTTTTTCTTACTGCGTCGTCGTTTCCTCATCACTTCCTCATCACCCGAGGCACGTTTCAATGTTCGAGGCATACGAGGCGAGTTTTTTTCGCTTCGTTTCGCGTAAAAAAACAATGCAAACAAGCGCCTATAACACTTACCAATGTTGAACAATTCTGTTCATCGTAGAACTTGTTTTCATTTTTAAATTCATCGCAAAGGTTGCCGTATATTGCCACTCTTTTCACGAGAAAACTTCGAATAACGTTTTAGGCCTGTTCGAAGACGATAACCAAAAAAAATGACTATAGGAGTAAAACTTACTCACTTTTCAATGAGAAATAATAAGATGCAATAAAAAATAGCAGGTTCCATTTGAAAAACAAAAGTTGGGTCTTAATGGGCCCAGAACAGGCCCCGGACCAAAAAACTGGAATGCTCATCTGATGTTCCTCTTCACATAGAACGAAACATTTTTCAATTTAATGCTTAGTTTTCGATATATTGAGCATATTTTTTAAAAAATATTTAAAAAAAAATTTCATGGATATATTGTACTTTGAAATGCTTATACTGAATAATTTTTTCGAGACAAAAAAAACGGGGTGGCTAATGAGTTAACGTGGAATACGACACGTCAACGCAGCAACCCCGTTTTTTTTTTGGTCTCGAAAAAATTATTCAGTATAAGCATTTCAAAGTACAATATATCCATGAAATTTTACCAAAATTTCATCCCCCCACTATTGTTGGTTCTCGAGATAATGATTAATAAATTCTCAATTTTGTGAAAATCATAACTTCGTAACGGCTGATCGGATTTTAACGACTAAAAAAATAATCTTTTTAATTTTTTTTGCCCTTTTTGAAAAAAAAATATGCCGTCATTAAAGAAAAGTTCATTAGACAGTTTTCGGGGAAATTTTTCGATTTTTTTTTTTTCCACGGAAGGGCCAATCGGAATTCTACTCAGTATTTTTTTTTCTGATAGAGGGAGGCAATACACAACTCCGCACGATTTTTTCAAAATGGAACAAGGCATCAGTGAAGAGGGAAAAATTTTTTTTTGTTAATTTACCCCGAAAAATGTCTAATGAGCTTTTATCCGATGATGACATATTTTATTTCGAAAAGAGCAAAAAAAATAAAAAAGATTCTTTTTTTAATCGTTTAAATCCGATCAGTAGTTACGAAGTTATGATTTTTACAAAATTGAGACTTCATCAATCATTATCTCGAGAACGAACAATAGTGGGGGGATGAAATTTTGGTAAAATGTCATGGATATATTGTCCTTTGAAATGCCCATACTGAATAATTTTTTCGAGACAATAAAAAAAAACGGGGTGGCTGAGTTAACGTGGAATGTCTCATATATATATTTTTTTTCTGTTAAAAATGGTGATAATCAGTGCGTCATAGAGGATTTTTAAAAATCTGGAAAAAATTACAAGGAAGCAGCATCACAGAAAAAAAAAATATTTATAACGTATTTGAGAGACTATATTATTTATATGTGTGTATTTTGTATATTTTCCATGTACAATAAGTTGAATATATACAAGGAAAGTATATTACTTCATATATATTAAATATATTTGTCTGGGCAAAAAGTTATATTTCATTTTTTTCATTAATGATTCAATCGTATAATTCATCAGGTTTTATTCACGCAACCTCTTCCGCTTTCTTCCCATTTTCATTCCATTACTCATTTCCGTGTTCCTTAAGACCTTACTCATTTCGTCAAACTTCAATAGTTACAAATATTTTCGCCAATATTTTTTATTTTTTTCATTTTACCTGGAGGCAAAGTGCACTTGCACCACGTGCACAATAGTTTTTTTTTTCTAACAAAATAGCTGTGTAACGAACCTGTCGATTTGTCCTTGTAAAATATCCCATATGCGTATTAGATGTATAAATGGAATGAAAAAAATAAATAAATAAAACGTGAAAATAAAAAATGCAGTTTCGCGAAGAAATCGAACGATATCTTCACTGGCATGATATTTCTTCAGTATTCCGTGAGCACTGTCGCTATATGCATGAGCGTTTACGAATTCTCGAAAATGAAGCTATTCAGTCCGGATTTCATGGCTGTAGCCTCGTATCTGATTGTCATAGGGGTGCAGATATTCGTCTTGTGTTTCTATGGATGTGAAGTCTCCTACGAGGTAATTACGATGATTTCCTGATTAATTATGATTATCATTATTGTTATTTTTTTTATTACTAAACTTTCATAATGCATTTTATTGTAAAAGCCATTTTTATAATTTTTTCTAAAAATATATTCCATCACTATTTATGATTGGGAGTATTTTGTAATTTATAATGATTGGAATTGTCAATTGAAAAGGTATTAAATATAAATAAAATCATTTTCTTAGCCACAGCACGATCGAAAAATGTACGATAATTATTTTTTTTTTGCTAAATTGAGCCAATAAGTCTTCGCTGCAATTGGATAATGCTTTTTAGAGCTGATATTATTTTTTTCAATATCTCAAATTATTTCAATTGTTTCTTCATTTTTATTTACGTATAATGAACCCTTCTTGAGAGTTCGAGTACTCGTAATGCATGGTTTAATTTTTATTCTGATTTTTGTTCCCTAGAGTTCGAGCCTCGCTGATGCCATTTACGAAATGGAGTGGTACAGTTTCAGCTCGAAAAAAAGTTTATGCATGATAATGGCACGTACGTTGAGACCCATCGAGTTCACGAGCGGTCATGTTATTACGCTGAATCTCGATCATTTCACAAGTGTGAGGAAAACTTTATTTTTTTATATTACACGCAAAAAACACACTGTTCTTTACTTCGGCACTTTTAAACGAACGGTGGCTCGATATTTAGGAAGAAGCTCCAAAAAAAAATTAAACAATCTGCATATTGATTATAATTATAATTATTATTATTATTATTATCATTGCAGCTTCTCAAGCTCTCCTACTCGGCTTATAATTTGCTTCAGTGCTCATAAGGATAGAAAAGTTATATACGAACTTAAAAAGATAGAAAAAGTTATATACGAGGATAGAAAAGATATATACGAACTGGAATTGAAAATCGACACGTGAAATGGAACTCTATAAGGCTAATTGACGATAGTTTAATAAAATGTTAGAACAAAAATTACCATCGCTTTTTTTTTTAATTATACGATTGTATCACTTTTTCCCTGTCCCGACTGTAACGCACTAGCAAAAAAACGCGTTAACCCCACTCAGCGTCCATTGGTCCCGTTCCTCGCCGGTGACGCGGTGTCGGCAAGTTTGACTTATAAAGGCGTTAATTTCACGTTTCTCAACGGTGCAGGTGAGCGTGTATAACTCGTCGAAAAAAAAAGTGTTAAAATTGGCGAAACCATTTTCAACTTGACCGTAAAAATTGTGCTTTGTTTCTCAGCCTCTTCAATTGTATTACACGGCGAACGATAAAAATGATTGTGGAAACTTTTTCGCCCGCGAGCAAAGGAAAGATGTCATTCCTGATGGAGAGTCCGTTCACGACTGCGGGACGGGTCTGCAGCGTATCGATTTTTTTTCCAGAGACAGGGAGAGGGTAACAGTTATTATAATTCATTGTGGACAATGTATGGTCTGTCAAACGTATCTATATTTCCCATCGACGTACGAGAATCGCGATGTCACGGTAACCAACAATTGACTGCTAAATTATACCCCACGGACTCCGTATAGCCGTAAGATAATTCCTTTTCATTTTCCAATCGTCTTACTATTTTCCCGTACGATGAAAAAAAATAGAAAAAAAAAAGGAAAAAAAGGGAAAAAGATAAACGTCTCGGTACGACTTTGTACAACGTTTACATATGAACAATATCATATTAGCCGGGAAGGGTTGCAATAGAGGGTTGAGTATGCAGCTATATATCGTCGTTCCCGTACTACGATAACCAGGAAGGAATGTTGATTCCTCATTTTATATGCAAATTGTACAGGGAGACAGCGTGCATTTTAAACGATATGCTATACGTGTATAGCATCGGGAAGGGATACAAAATAGAGACAAGAAATGACAGTTGGAATTCAATCTTCGAGGGTGTACAAGTATTTTCAACGTATAAAAACTGAAGGGATATTCGTCCCTTTGTCTATTTTACCCTACTCTTAATATTACGATATTATACATCGAGCTCCTCGTCGATGGGAAAAAATTCTTCTGCCTTCTGTGGAAAAAAATACAATCTTCACTCTCTTTCTCTCCCTCTCTCTCTCTCTCTTGCTCTCCCTCTTTCTCTTTTCACGGAAGTAAAAAAAAAAAAAACATGCATGCGTTACCGCAAAATTTTTTCATACTAGCATTTTGCGGTGTATGGCGACCAATAAGCTGGCCGGAAAATTCTTTAAAAACGCAATTGTACAAGAGTTACACGATTTTTTTGTCATTTCTCATAATAACGGCGACGCTCCTCGAATTCGTTAATCTCATGATTACGATAAACGATATCGCCAAATTTGCGAATAATTCATTTATGCTACTGTCAATGATCGCTATGTGTGGAAAAGCAATTACTATTTTGAAAAGACGCGATCGTATTATCGAGCTAACGCGAATACTGCAGAATGACATTTGTGGGGCGGTTAGTAATGAAGAAATTATGATACAACGACAGTTCGACGATATAATCAGGTTGGTTATGTGCCATTTTCACTCTTGATCTCGATGTTTTATTCCTTTTTTCGAGATCAACAAAAATTCATTCGTTTCATTAAAGATGGTATCCCGAATGTTGAAACTTATTTGAAATGAATACAATTATATTTGCTGATAAATTTGATATTTTTGTAACTGAATAATCAGATTCAATGAAAAGAGGTTGTTCAATGAGAGAAATTGAACCATAAATTTGACTATGCGATTAAAATAAATTTGATAAATTTTGTTTGCTTCTAGTAATATAATGTGTTGAGGAAGCTTCAGTGGAAAATTAACGGAAATCCGGTAATACGGTTTGAAATAAAGTATGGTGCACATTTGTTTTTAAAAAGTCTTTGATGTCAATGACGATGGATCTAAACTGAAGAACGTCTACATTGTAATAAGCAAGTTTTTGTCAATTACCATATATCAACAAGGCTTTCTTTCTGTAGTTTTTTTGTTTTTTTTTTTTACGTTGAACTCTTAAAAATTTTCCGACTTTAATTAATGATAGGTCATTCTGTTCGACGAACGATACTTTGCGAATGAATCCGCTGACATTTTTCATTGAGCTCTGTGATCAGGAAATATTTCCGGCTGAAAAACAAGTAACTTCAAAAAAGTATAAATAATTACTTGTGCTAAGAACGGTTGAATCATATTGCTGAACCGTGGAATAGCTTCTCTTTCAAACGTTATGTGCAAAAGTAAATATTTTAATCTTTTTAAACTTTTTTTCTCCTTCAGGAGACGATTTTAAACAACTGATTGCATTTTAAATGTTTATGGATGAAAATACGTAGTGCGTGATGTAAAATGTAGATTTTCTTCAATCTAGATATGCTCCCCTTCATTCACATGAGTTTCCTTCGGAAATAGTGTAAAAAAACATTTTTCAACCTTCAGTACTTGGAATTTACCACTAAAACTTCCTCAACCATTCTATTTCACATCTCGATAGGATTTAATGTTTCACACTAGTCGAAACAAGATCGTATTTTCGGCTCAAACTGACCATTTGTTGTTTTTTCCTATGATACCAATGACCAGTGGTATATCTCGTGAAAGAAGGTTGAAAATTTTTTTTTTCCCGTCAGAAAATATCAATCAGATATTTTTGGACAGTCAGCTGGATTTTTAAAAATTACTCTTTAATTTGTGATCATGACCGGTCAATCGATTTGTCGATTTTAAAGGTCGAATACAATTTGGTACGTCGCATTGTCCCAAATGATAGTCATCATGATGTACACAGCATCGATACTGCAGGATATACCAAAAAAAGCATTTCCATTCGATACCTGGCTACCATGGGATAGGAAGACTCTGTGTGGTTACTGGATCGGTTATGTGCATCAGATAATAGCCCACGGTGCCGGTGCGGCTATAGGCACCTCTTGCGACAGTCTCATCGTCGGTCTGATGGTTCAAACGTGCGCGCAAATCAGTATATTGCAAAAACGTTTTTCAAGTATGCCGCAAGTCATCGAAAGCACGATCGCATCGTGTCGTAATGGAGAAACAAATCACATCGAAATTGTTAATTGGGAAAGAAAAATCTTGGCCCAATGTGTGCAACATCACGTGGAAATAACAAATTTTGCAACGAAAATGAATTCACTGTTCGACGAGATAATGTTTCTTCAGTTTCTCATAAGTACTCTCGCGCTGTGCAGCTGTGTTTATCAATTATCAACATTGAAATTATTCGGTATAGAATTCATGTCGATCATGCTTTATACGTTGTATATATGGATTCAGATATTTTTTTTTTGCTACTACGGAGACGAAATAACACTCAAGGTAAGAATGACAATATTTATATGGAATCAAACATATATATCTATATTAGGGTGTGTCGAAAATGGACGTTTTTTTCTTCGCTCCTACCACTAAAAACTTTAGATTTTGACATTAAAGAGGTCCTCGTTCAAGGAGAGCACTGTAGCTTGAAGTTTAGAGGTCTCTCAACGAGGATTTATTAGGGTTCCCATCTAATTAACACGTAAAAAATAATGTTTTTCGTTCGAAATGATGTCAGGCAACCAAAAAATTGGCTATGTCTGTGTTTCTTGCCTTATTTGAAAGCATGACTCATCCCCTAAACGATGATAGGTCGTTTTTCGACTTACCTTGTTCCAATTTTTTTTACGCCACTTTTCGACCATTATAGTCACTTTTTCAAGTTTAGAAAGTTTCCAAGGTATCAATGAGTCCAAAATCAATACTTGTAGCAATTCATTTTGGACCAATTTTTGGAATTGATTATTTATATTCGAATCAACAATCAATACTTGTAGCAATTCATTTTGGACTCATTGATACCTTGGAAACTTTTTAAACTTGAAAAAGTGACTGTAGTGGTCGAAAAGTGGCGTAAAAAAATTGGAACAAGGTAAGTCGAAAAACAACCTATCATCGTTTAGGAGATGAGTCATGCTTTCAAATAAGCCAAGAAACACAGACCTCGCGAATTTTTCGGTTGCCTGACATCATTTTGAACGAAAAACAATATTTTTTACGTGTTCATTAGAAGGGAAACCTAAATCCTCGTTGAGCGATCTCTAAACTTCAGTTCAAGCTACAGCGCCCTCCTTGAACGAGGACCTCTTTAATGTCAAAACCTAAAGTTTTGAGTGGTATAGGAGCGAAGAAAAAAAGTCCATTTTCGACACACCCTAATATATATGGGCGAAAACGCCAATTATATGTAAGCTTTTAAGCTTCAAAATTTCGATTTTGCTGAAATTTTGATATATTATTGTGTGTGCCAAGATATGTAAATCCCCCAAATTTTAGACCTCTAGACCTTCCCGTTAACGAGCTACACATTAATGACGTACCCATTTGACCATTTGTCCATTTGACGTACGCGATTGTTTTTTCTTTATTTTTTAACACTTCCAGGCGTTGAAAAAAAATAGAACCCAACATGTTTTTTTTTGTAAAAAAGTCTGATCTTTTCGAATATAAAATTCATTTTCAGATAGGACTTCAGCAACAGTTAAAAAATCACGTGTTTTTGCAAAAAACCTGTTTTTTTTCAATGATAGTGCGTGATTTTAATTTTTTTTAATTCCATCGAAAAGCTGAGAATTTTTTAGTAAAGTGACAAAATTTTCAGACCATGGGTTCGCATCTGAGCTGCATTTCTGGAAAACTTGTACACGTCGTCGTTTGATCGCTCCACCCGCTGAATTAAAAGACGTGTGTACAAGTTTTCCATAAATGCAGCTCAGATGCAAACCCATGGTCATCCCACTCTGAAAATTTCGTAACTTTACTAAAAAATTCCCAGCTTTTCGATGGAATTTAAATAAAAATTAAAATCGCGCACTATCATTTAAAAAAAAAGTTTTTTGCAAAAACACGTGATTTTTTATCTGTTGCTGGAGTTCTACCTTAAAATAAATTTTATATTCGAAAAGATCAGACTTTTTTACAAAAAAAAACATGTTGGGTTCTATTTTTTTTTTCAACGCGCGGAAGTGTTAAAAAATAAAGAAAAAACAATCGCGTGTACGTCAAATGGAGAAATTCATTAATGTGTAGCTCGTTAACGGGAAGGTCTACAGGTCTAAAATTTGGGGGATTTACATATCTTGGCACACACAATAACATATCAAAATTTCAGCAAAATTGAAATTTTGAACCCTGAAGGCTTACATATAATTGGCGTTTTCACCCATATATATTATATATTCGCTGTGTGCGATGCCATACTATAGTGTGTGGCTAGAACTTAGGCGCTCATGGTGGCCGGAATTCGCACATTCTAACGGACAGTCAATCGTTGCCTTATAAAGCTTTTAGCAATGGAAAAGCCACGCAAAGGAAACGTTTGTTGTTGCGTAAAATCGTGCAAAAATATATCGAGATCCACGAGTAGAGAAATTTTATTTTCTTCGTATACCTCGGTCGAAAGTACGTACTTACGGCATCGATTGTAAAGCAGAAAGTCTAACTTCCATGCATTGGTAGAACTACACGCATGCGCTCTCTAACAGCGGGAGCAAAAACTTATTCGCACGCACCGATACCCGAAATATGTGACTCCCGCTTCTGCTGTCACTCGCTTGTACAAATAACCTCATGCAGTACTCGATTAGAATTAATTAAATTTATTTAGTCATTTTTTAGTCAAAAATTTAATTACGAAGTATCTGCTCGTACGGTAACCGTATGAATAATGCAAAATTATTTGTACGGATATAAGTCCCGGTATTATTGAACACCATATCCGGACGAATAATGCACAATTATTCGTACGAATATGTAATTAAATGTAGGCCAATAACGTATCCGGACAAATAATATAAAATTATTCGTACGGATATAAGTCCCGGTATGATTGAACACCATATCCGGACGAGTAATGCACAATTATTCGTACGGATAAGTAGTTAAATGACTAAATCGTGCAGTAAAACGCGAATTATTTGACGATGAGTTGTTGTCCTATTTCTCTTTCGTTGACAATTCATCAGTTCGGCAATTTTAATAGGTACATAGTGGTTATACGTTGATGGCGGATTTTTCGTCGAATGATTCGCGCTTTACCGCACGAACTGACCAATGGTCCGTGGAAGAGAACAGACAACTCGAATAATTTGCGCTTTACCGAGATTTATATCTGTATGAATAATTGTGCATTATTCGTCCGGATATGGTGTTCAAACATACCGGGACTTACATCCGTACGAATAATTTTGAATTATTCGTACGGTTACCGTACAAGCAGCCACGGCCATTTAATTAATCAGCGTACTTTCGACCGGGTATGAAGAAAAATAGTATACACCACGCAGTGCAGGAATTTCAACTTTCTGCCCTCTTGTAGTGTAATATATTATTTATTTATTTTCAAAAAATGGTTTTCCCTCGAGAAGATTTTTTTTTCACGGTAAAAAATTCTTTTTTCTCAAAAATTTTTGTTCGAAATTTTTTTTTCACCCCCAAAAATCTCTTTTTCCCTTAAAAAATATTTTTCCTTCGTAGCTCTTTGGAAAAATTAGTCGTAAAAAAACGATGAATCGGTAACTTCTAAGGCTTCTAACTAATGAGCATTTTCATCGTAGATGAGACTCTTCCGGTTCTTTGAATTTGACTATCATCAGATACAGCGGCGCGGTTCTGTGTAATACGTGGACACTGCTGCAAATATACGGCTGCTACCGTGCGTCCATGATTTTCCTCCGCGACTCTGCCGAGTGCTCGCGCCAACGTCTTGTTTTTTCATTGTTTATTTGCATTGGTAAATTAAAAATGGTATTATTTTGAACATTTTAAATGTATACGAAAATGCCATTAGTTAGAAGTCAAAGATTGCCAGTTCATCGTATATAACGACTCGTTGATAAAAAAAAAATTTGAATGAAAAAAATAATTAAATAATTGTCGAGGAATAAACAATTTTTACTTGGAAAAATCTTTTTTCAGCGAGGAAAAAAGATTGTTGAGAAAAAAGGAATGTCTCTTGGAAAAAAAAAGTTGTTTGGCACAAAATTTTTGAGCAACAAATATTTTTATTGAAAATCATAATTTTTCGAAAACAAACGATGAAAGAAGAGAAAAAAATCCAATTCTCGGTCATGGTGCCTACTTTGACCTGGTCTCTCCTATTTGTTTAAGTGATCGAAAAAAATTTACAAAAACTATCATTTATTTAAAAAAAAAAAGATAATATAACAGTGTAATCATTATTATTAGTGTATTCATTATCCCTTTTCGTCCCATTTCCTCTTTTCCATTTCCATTCTTCCTTGAGACCCCCCTGAGTGTTGTTGGTTCATAAAAAAACATTCCTTACAAGTATATCATGATGCACGCGACACATATCCGAAAAAAAATTTATCCGGTTTAGAGAAAGTTTTTATTTCTCCTCAATAAATTTTTTTTTTTCATTAAAAATGATTTAATCAAATGCAACCTTTTTTTCTCTCTTACCATCCGAAGAGTACGAATATAAGTGATGCAATTTATGAGATGAAATGGGATACGATGAGTATAAGTACGCAGAAGAGTCTGCTCATCATAATGGCTAGTACACTGAGGCCCATCGAGTTTACCAGCGGACGGGTGATAATTCTCAATCTCGACTCGTTCAGCAGCGTGAGTATTTCGCAAAAATATTATATTAATCGTTAAAAAAAAATACTATCGAATTGATTTCTCGCAATTTTTCTCGATTTTTAGCTGATAAAGCTCTCATACTCGACTTACAACTTGCTCCAACAATCGTCGCAGTAAAAAAAAAAAAAAAAAAATTGTTGACACTTCGCGTTGGTGTACATTGAATGATATATTTTTCAGCGCTCTTGAAATCCATTATATATTTATTGTTCTATTTTAATTTTGCAACAAAAAGAAAGAAAAAACAATGAAACCGCGTTGTTCCACTTATATATCGTTCGAGCAATTCCAGCAATGCTTTGGCACATGACAAATTACGCACCGCGACCACTTCGTTGATGACAAATTTTGTAAAAAAAAAGCTCAAGGCGTTTAAATTTTATGGGGCTATAAAATATTCGAATATCTACTCTGGTGTCCGCAATTTTTTTAATATTCGGCCAAAATTAAAAACTCAAATGAGCTAGCTGCCAAAATTGTTTGGCATTGAATTCAATCCAAATCGATCGAACCGTTCAGGTTTTATAAAATTTCGGATTTTCCGAAAATTTTAATTTTTTCGAAAAAACAAAACCAAATTTTCCAAATTTCAGAATGTACTTGACAGGCAGCTCGTAATTATCGCATCTCACTCTCGACACTCGGTATTTGTTACAAAATCGATATTACTACTTACGTGTATTATTCGTCGAATAAAGATGCAAAATTGATAAATCCATATTCAAATACACAATGAAAATTAGCTTTGATTTTTCAGCTTTGTAAAATTGTCTTATCCAGGGCACAATGTTCTACGGCTCAGAGAATTGTAAATTTCAAATATGTACTTGAAATGAAGCAATTTTCAATTTTCAATTTCTTCCCTCGCGAGCGAAAGAAAAGTAGATCTGTGTCATTCCTGATGCAGAGCCTGTTTACGACTGCGGGACTGGTCTGCAGCGAATCGATTTTTTTTCCCGGAGACAGGGAGAGGGTAGCAGTTATTATGATCCATTACGAACAATTTATGGTCTGTCAAACGTCTCTATATTTTCCATCCACGTACGCGAATCGCGATGTCACGTAACCAACAATTGACTGCTAAATTATACCCCACGGACTCCGTAGCCGTAAGATAATTCCTTTTCGTTTTCCAATCGTCGAACTATTTTCGCGTACGATGAAAAAAAAAACAAAAAAAAAGGAGATAAACATCGGTACGACATTTTACAACGTTTACATATGACAATGTCATATTAGCCGGGAAGGGTTGCAATAGAGGGTTGAGTATGCAGCTATCATCGTTCCCGTACTACGCTAGCCAGGAAGGAATGTTGATTCCTCATTTTATATGCAAATTGTGCAGGGATACAGCGTGCATTTTAAACGTTATGCGTATAGCATTGGGAGGGAATTGAAAATAGAGACAAGGAATGACAGTCGGAAGTCGATGTTCGAGGGTATAGGAGTATTTCCAACGTATAATAACTGAAGGAATGGACATCTCTTTATCTTTTTTATCCTGCTCGTGATATTACGATACTATCGAGCTACTCGTCGTTGAGCCTTCTCTGCAAAAATATCATCGAACCTTCTCTCTCTCTCTCTCTCTCTCTCTCTCTCTCTCTCTCTCTCCATTTCTCTTCTCGGGACTAAAAAAAAAAATGCATACGTTACCGTACAGTTTTTTCATACTAAAATTTTGTGGTTTGTGGCGGCCGATAAGCTGGCCGGGAAATTCATTGAAAACGCAATTGTACAGGAGTTACACGATTTTTTTGTCATTTCTCATAATAACGGTGACGCTCTTCGAATTTATTTATCTCATGAGTACGATAAACGATATCGCTAAATTTGCGAATAATTCATTTATGCTACTGTCAATGATCGGTATGTGTGGAAAAGCAACGAATATTTTGAAAAGACGCGATCGTATTATCGAGCTAACGCGAGTACTGAAGAATGACATTTGTCGACCGGTTGATAATGATGAAATAACGATACAACGACAGTTCGACGATATAATAAGGTTGGTTACATGCCAGTTTTACTCTTGATCTCGATGTTTTATTCCTTTTTTTCGGGATCCATAAAAATTCATTTGTTCCATTAAAATTAGTATTTTGAACGTGAGAAATTTTTTTGAATTGTACAATTTAATTGGCTGATGACTCGCTTTTTTTTTTCTAAACCGAATAAACAGATTCAAGGAAAAAGATAATAATTGAACCATAAACTCGACTTTCCGATTAAAATAAATTTGATCGATTGTGACTTGCTTCTATAGTAATTATGTGTCGAAGAGGCTTCAGTAGAAAATTAATGACATAATCCGGTATTACGGTTAGAAAGAAAAATAGTTTGCACATGTTTTCAGAAAGATAATGGTATCAATGACGATCAATCTAAACTGTAGAACGTCTAAACTGTATTGAATAAAAGCATTGAATAGTGATCAATGCGAATAATGATAACCTAACCTGTGGTTTTTTGTTTTTTTTTTATATTGAACTCATAAAAAATGTTCAAGTTTTAATTAATGACAGCGAATTATGTTCGATGAATGATACTCTGCGAATGATTCTGCTGACATTTATCACTGCGCTCCGTGATTGGCTTTAGAAAATGGTAGAAAAAATTATACTTGTGCCTGGAACGGTTGCATGAATCATATACCGCTGAATCGTGGAGTAGCACCACTTTAAACAGTTCCGGGTTCGAGTGAATCTTTTTATCTTTTTTGATTATTTTCTTCCGTCATATGCTTGAAAAAAAAAAAATTACCTAATTTCATACAAACAAATAACTGAAGATCGTAAATGACTGATAGCATCATGAACATTTGGGGATGAAAACAAGATGTGCGACACTAAATGTATCGATAAGTTCTTCCTTATATAATTATTTTATCATTTCTATGCAACGTAGATAATCCTTTGAATTGGATACTCACCTCTATATTTACATCATTTTCCATCGGTAAAACGTATACACAAAATTTTTCAACCTCCAGTGCTTGACTTACATATGTATTTAATGCTGAAACTTTCTCAAAACCCTTCTAATATCACACTCCAATCAGGGATTTTTGAATTTCTGTACTGCTCAGAGCAGATTAATATAAAATCTTCGCCTAAAGCTGATCATCGTCGCTTTTCTCATAAAAACCATTGACTAGCGGGATATCTCGTGAAAGAGAAAGTCTTAAACTTTCTTTTGGCGATCAGTCTCAGGCATAACCTGGACAGTCAACTGAACTATATGAAATATTGGCTTTTTAATTGGCGCGATCATGAACGGACAATCGAGTCGCGAGCAGAGCCCAGGAGTATTGTAAAGGCTCAATTTTAAAAAGGTCAAATACACTATGGTACGCATCACTGACCGAGGCGACAGTCGTCATGATGTACGTAGCATCGATACTACAGGATGTGCCGAAAAAAGAATTTCCATTCGATACCTGGTTACCATGGAACAGGGAGACTCTGTATGGTTACTGGATCGGTTATATGCATCAGATAATTGCTCATGGTGCCGGAGCAACGATAAATATCGGCTGCGACACTCTCGTCGCCGGTCTGATGATTCAAACGTGCGCGCAATTCCGTATATTGAAAAAACGTTTTTCAATTATGCCGAAATTCATCGAGAGCACGATCGTATCAAGTTTTAATGGAGAAACGTGTTCTATCGAAATTGTTAATATGGAGAGAAAAACTTTGGCGAAATACGTGCAGCATCACGTTGAAATAATAGATTTTGCAAAAAAAATTAATTCACTCTTCGAGGAAATAATCTTTCTTCAATTTTCTATAAGTACGATCGTACTGTGCGTCAGTGTTTATCAATTGTCGACATTGGCATTATTCAGTACGGAATTCACGTCGATTATCCTTTATCTGTCTTGCATGTCGGTTCAAGTATTTTTCTTGTGCTATTACGGAAATGAAATAACACTCGAGGTAAAAATAATAATATTTTCATAAAATATAAATTTAAAAACAAATATATTATCATATAATCATCATTATTTATATTAACTTACATTATACCATGTAAAATTATACTGATTATTATTATTCCCATCCAAATTTGAGCCAATAGAATTGCACCATCCGACATTATTTTGTATAGCCTACACGGTATTTACGTGATCATTTTTGATCATTTCACTGGTAACTTTTCATGATGCCTATATATAAAAAACAAAAGATTCTCCAATTCAGTTAACTCTCCATTGAATCTGACAGATTGAATTCTGTAACTTTTAAATTTAGAATTTGTACTCGTGGATTTTGTCTCATGGTTCAATCCTATTGGCCGAAATTTCGATGGAAAAATAATCCCCCGAATACCATTTGAGCTTCAAACTTAATCGGGTATTTCCCTTAAGGTTCCCTGCAAACAAAGGAAGTCGTCAAGTTTTTCAGAACAACTTGACTCCTTCATTCGTTTGCAACGAACCTATCGGAAAATACTCGACAAGTTTGAAGCTCTTGTGGTATTACATGTAAATAGACTTTTCACTCACTTTTCTCATATTCGAGCCCTTTTGAGCATTCTCTATCCCCCCGAGTCGCATGCTACACACGACAAAACCGAAAAAATACTTTCATTAGATTCAAAGAAAATTTTCATTTATCCGGTAGTACAATTTTCTTTGATTAAAAATTATTTGTAGAAACGCGACGTAATTTTTTCTCTCCTCCTCGATTTTTTAAGAGTACGAACATATGTAATGCGATTTATCAGATGAAATGGAACACAATGAGTGTAAATACGCAGAAAAGTCTACTCACGATAATGGCTCGTACACTGAGGCCCATCAAGTATACCAGTGCATGGGTCATCACTCTCAATCTCGATTCGTTCAACAGCGTGAGTATTTTCAATCACTTGCTCGTAGCAAAAAAAAATTCGCATGAATAAATTTTTTCAAAAGAATACCATGAATTTTATTTTTTCAAAAAAATACCATGGAGTTTATTTCTCGCAATTTTTTTTTTTTCGATTTTGCAGCTGATAAAGCTCTCGTACTCGGCTTACAATTTGCTCCAACAGTCGTCCCAGTAGAAAAGAAAAAAAAATTCCGTAACACTTTGCATCAGATGGACATTCGAAAGAAAATAAAATAAAAAAAAGAACCAAATTTATCAGCATACTTTTGATCGCTCTTGAATTTTTTTAGATACTGTATTTATTCGTAGTATATTCAAAAATAAACACACACACAACTGTGAAGCCGAGTTTTTCCCGCAAAGTCTTGAGAATAATATAAAAAGAAGTTTCTACATCATGTCTACGGAAAGTGGAATCGATTGGCTCACAAAATGAAATATATAGTGCAGTAAAGAGCCCATTCACAACAGTCACTCTACCGGAGAAAAATAAAACAGCTTTTTTGACCCAATGATTTCGGAAGAATACGTGAAAGTAGTGTAACTCCTGCGCAGGCATGAACATATAGTGTGTATATCGGTGAAACATGTTCTCCGTGCAGATTTGTCGTTCCGTAGAGTCGTTGCGGTCGGTGAAGTTGTCCACCGATAGAGTTGTCATTCCGTAGATTCTTTCGCAGAGATTCCGCATGCATTTCGGGAGGGTTGTTACTCGGTAAGGTTGTTCCGAGAGAGTTTAATCGATAGAGCGGCTTTATACGGTAGGGCTGTTTTATGGGGAATGGGGTTGTAGCATGATTTTTGAAATAATTATTTTTAAATAACGTGTCAGAAATGAAGCTAACATGATAGTTGAAAAAAATTATCAACATTTTATTTTGTTTAAAAAAAAGTTTAAAACTGTCATACGCTTGAAACGCCTGAGTGGCATTGGATAGCGCGCGACCGCACCAACCAATCAGATGAGGCCTCAGGTAGTGGCTCTCAGAACCTGGCACCAGCTCACTGCACCTACACTACACTGTCAGTAGTTCAAATTCAGAAACAGTCACTGATTCGAACCGCTATGACAGTGCGCTCTGCGCGAGCTCTGCGTCACCAGCCAATCAGCGTACAGCACTAGCCGTTTACGCACGAGACAAAAATTCGTTGTTTTTAAGTTGAAAAAAAATATATATTTACACACAATAATTATCATTTCTATCCTAATAGAAAATTCTAATACGTTTCAAAGAATGATTTCATGTAATAAAAAAAAATATTTTGTATTTATGTTACAACTCCATTACATGCGGGAGGTTGGCGGGGAGTTTTGTAAACATCCGAAAATGATGGATTGGAGAAAAAAACAAAATAAAAATATCGAATTTCTCATGTTTTATAATCGGACAGGGCTTTGGCGATATTCCGTGCCAACGGTATCATTTTATTTTACTCGGAGCATGATCTCGAATCATGTATATATAATTCTTTCACAGGTACCTATATAATCTCCTCAGAGAGAATGTAAGTAGACAATGAAATATTGTAGTAATACCAAATCATGAATTTCCCACTATCCCGCATATATTCTCAATCCTCCTTGTACCATTAAAGAAAAATTATTTTTCTCTGGGAGAGACAGAAGCTTGAAAAAAAAGGTTTTTCTCGATAAAATTCGTGCTATTTGGAACGAAAAAAATTAAGCCCTAAATTTTTTTCAAGAAAAAAAGTTATAACCCAAGTTACTGTGATGCTATACGCAAGGATAATAAAAAAAAGGAGAGAGAGAGAGAGAGATAAACATTTTTTTGTCCGGACATAATATCTGGCTCACTCGTTTCTATTATAAGAGCGTCTTTGCAGGGGAACAAAATAATTTCGTTCATCTCATTCATGCGGTTTTCAAAAAAATTCATTTGTGCGTCATGCATTTATTGAGAGTAACATAGTTATCTTTCGGTTCCCCTAACCGCAGAATGATTTTCTTCTTAATATAACAGATTTTGCAAGAACGCTATATATCTCTGAAAGCTAAATTGATAAAAAGAGACGCGGCAGCATCTTGACCGTGAGTTATTAAAAAAAAAAAATTATCATACCCTTACGGGAGACTATTTATTTCGATCAAAAGATTAATTTTATGGCCCTAATCCCCTGGGAGGATACTTTTCTCAAAAGAAGTATGAAAAACCTGAAAATTCTTTCGTTGTTTATTCTCTCTCAAAGTGTTCATTTTTTTCAGACGGATACGCATTGAAAGCACATTCAATCTCTGATCAGCACGATATAGTCTCCACGGATAACATCTTGAAATTCCCGTAATGTTGAAATTTCCGTACACCGATCCATGGATCAAGTCTTTTATGCACTCATCACTGCTGCGTAGAACGATAATTTCATTAAAATTTTACGGCAAATCGATCAAATTATATTCCCAAAGAAAATGGATGAAATTCAATTTTAAAAAATTTGAAGCACATCGTCATGTGAATTTTTAATTTTTTTCTCACACACTGCTAGGTTGGAATATTGAAAGAAAATGAAGATTCGGTTTACTGGACGAGAATTGAAAAAAAAAAACAAATTTCACGAACTTCATAATGTTACGATGAAAATATAGATTTTTTCTCCTCCTTGGGAGATACATATATAGCTACATACATAGCTAGATACATAGCAGCTATCATCGTTCGACTGTGCACGTCGCTTTACAATCGATAAATAGGTCAAACGAGTTCTCCGCGGATATTTAACACTTACCATCCAGGATGTTTTCCCACTGTCACCAGGCATCTTGTCGCCGCGAACTGAAGCGTAAAACTGTTAGGTGCTTCGAGTAAAGTCGATCGGTAACTGCGGCAGCAGCTCAGTGCCACTGTTATCGAACCCTGTAGTTGACAGAGAGACGTACTGGCGCGTAGTGGGGTATAATTAACGCCTGAATAATTAAACGTCATCGTACAGTGACAATACCACGGTGGTTTCTTTTTTTTCTCTCGTCGTATCGACGAGTGTCTATGAAAAAAAAAAATGATGTTCTAAGCTCTCCCCTATCCCGGAAATGAATAAAAAAATAATTACTCGCGAATATATCGCGATGGGGAAAAGAATTCAGAGACTCTACACACTTCTTTCGTTTTATGGCTACAATTACATTGTTGCACGAACGATAAAACGATTCATTTATTTTTTTATTTTTCTTTTTACGAGACTCGTTTCTCGGGGATCCACCTGTCATTTTCCCATCAATGTAAATTAATGATTAGATCCGTACGACGCTGTGCGTCGATGAGTTTTTTTTTTCTCCATCGACATGCACATCATCAGTTACATTCAGCGAGCAGTGAGATACGGACAGATATGGAAGGACTTAAGCTACCTTTCCTCTTGCTTAAGTCAATAGGAGTCTGGCGACCCTTGTCATGGTCGTCGAATTTTCAAATTTATCTCTATGGAATTTACACGATGGCAATTGCTTTTCTCATGATAGCGGTAACGCTCTCGCAATTAGTCGAACTTTGGGCAACGGCACCGGACGGCGCCGAAGCCGTCGCCAATAAATCCTTCTTATTGCTCTCGCTCGTCGCGGATTGTGGAAAAGGCCTGAACATATGGAAAAAACGCGACGAGATAATCAAACTTACGAACGTTCTCACGACCGATCTGTGCTTGGCTGTCACCGACAATGAACTGGCGATCCAGCGCAAGTTCGATCGGATCATCAGGTCTGTGAATAATCATCCGTTATTACAATAATCATATAATATATATATATTCATGAAACATTTTCCGGCTCCTCGAAGTGCGAAAAAGTGTATTCCTCAAATGAGGTTTGAAAAAAAGTATTTAAATTTATCTTCTTCTTATATTTTTTATTTTGCTTTGTGACGGTGAAACAAAACAATGACAAAAACTTCCGAGAATATTGTCCAAAAGTATACTTGAAACTGAGTGTGATTAGACGAGGTTGAAAAATTTAAACCTCCGTGAAACTTTAGAATAAGTGGACCACAAACTTTAGAATAAGTTTTCCATGCAAGCAGAGCTATATGTCCCTTTCGCTCTTCGTCTGTATTGAAATTACGTTGAAACACTATATTAGATTTTGAGGGGGTCTTCATTTTTTTTTTTTATTTCAGCTCACCCTTCAGTGATTGCAATTTTCCACATATCGAGCGCAAATTTTTTAACAAAAATATGGGCGATTGCTAGATACAGTTTGCAGATTTTGAAACAATTCAATCGAGACCTTTGTCGTAGTATGACGTTTTTCATTTTTTAAAAAATCAGTGCACGCTTTTAGCTCGTACAAAATTGCCAGAGATTCCAAAATGTACGGTCACATTCATGGTGATTCGCACCAAAAAATCAGTTTCTATGGAATTTTGAATTTTTCAAAAAAAATGTCTGGAATGTTTGAGATTTCCGGAAAATTTTTTTTATCACATAGAAAAACCTTGTTTCATCAATAGGTTAGGGGACAAAAGCATTTGAAATTGAATCTACCGAGATTCAAAGAGGTTTGTATATTATATGACATTTCAATATTTTTGAAATTTTTATTTTATACACAACTGAACTGAAATTACAAAATAATAGATGTTACAAAGTAATGAACATGAACAAAAATGTTGGAAATCAACCATTAAAAAAAAAATTATCCAGCATTTTAAATCAAACGCACCTTGTTCTATCGATCTGAAGGGGGGAAAAGATGCAAATTGAAAATCTCTTGGATGCTTGAATGTTATCGCGCTAAATTAGAAAAAAAATATGGATATAAATTGTTTAAATTATAAATGTATGGGACATTATAATAATAGAACGTACATTTATTTTTGTCAAAAATTTATTCAAACGCGTCCAAGTCATCGTATTGCATGAAAACTCTCGCTTATCTTTTTTCCCCTCAAACCCATAACTCTCATTTTCATACATTCAACAACCTGATTTTTTCATACATTGACTCGCTTCTCTACCAATACTATTGATTGTTTTACATAAAATTAGAATTTTTCTCCACTCATTGTTGAAGATCGAATATCTTGTTGTATGGAACTCTAATGGCTATGGCATGCGTTGGATTGGTATTCTTCATGGAGGACACACCACCAGAAACATTGCCCTACGAGCCATTGCTTTCCGCCAACCGAACAGACTACCCTCGGGTTTACCTGATCACCTACACTCTTCAGGCACTCGTGATACCAGTAAGTGGCGTTATAGCGGTGGGCTTCGATACTCTGGTTCAAGCACTGATGGTACAAACTTGCGCGCAATTGAATATCCTGAAAGAACGATTTCACCAAATGCCAAAGACATTGATCGCGAACGCTCAAATTTCTCGCAACAAGGATGAATCACGATTTTTCGTTGACGACTTCGAGGCCAAGTTGATGAGCCGTTGCATCGAACAACATCTTGAAATATTCGAGTTGGGTAGTCCGATCAAGAAATCATTGTTTATTTTACAAAGTCTGTGATACATATGGGACATTTTAGAGCCAATCGGAATGTTCATTATAGTTAGGGAGGTGAGGTCGCTAAATGGCGACATTCTCGCGCGCCGTCGAGACCTATCAAAATCGAAAGATGAAGTAATTTCGAAAAGAAAAGCTCGTATGGTAAAAACCATTTTAGCGGTGGGTATGGCGTGTACGGTTTTTAAAAAATGTAAAAAAAAAACAGTTACTTGGGCATTCTCGAGCGCGTCAGATATTCATACCACGTATGCCCCAAGTGCCTCTGATAACAACGGTATACTAATCTGCCGGTTTGCGTGGTGGGGGTAGGCATATAAAGTAGTCAAAAATAAAAAAAATAAAAATTTACTCGAGCGCGTCAGATTTTCGGAAGGGATGTTAAGTAGGCCCCAAGGAAGCTCCCTTTAAAAAAACTGACAATTTCGGCGTGACGATAAGTTACGACAAATTTTTGAAAATGCAAAAAAAAAAAAAGTTCTTTTGAAATACTCGAGCGCGTCAGATTTTCATAGGGGAGGTTTATCTCGGTATCCTGAAAGCATATTTTCTTAATCTGACAAAAATGTTGATGGGTTCTCTTAATCTGACCGAAAAAGGTTTTTTTTTTTCTTTTTTTTCCTTTCTTTCTCCCTGATAAAACGGGGAATTTAAGAATGACAATAAAGCGATAGATACAATCAACGTAAATGTAGATGAAATGTAGTAAAAATTGTATTATTTATGAATCGACATGATGACCTTTACATTTTTGCTCAATACAATTCATCTTCATACTGAGGGCATATAGGTCTATGGTAGGGGACCATAAACATATATATATATATATATATATATATATATATATATATATATATATATATATATTTGGGTGTATCGAAAATTCCCTTCTACCGCTTCTTTCCCCACCATCAATGTTGCGAAATAAAGGAAAAATACTGGACGGTATATTTCTGTGGAGCGCTCAGTCTGTATTACATGTTTATGGCACATTATTCCTCTTTTTTGCTTTAATTCTTCACTTCGTTTTGCTTACGGTACGTCCAAAAAACAATTTGAGGATCAACAGGGTATTTAATAATATAAATAAATGAAACTGTACATGTTAATAATACTTTTGTATACAGATACGCGTAACTTTTTCCGAGTTCACGAAAATTTTCGAGAAGCTTTAGGAAAAAAAAAATTTTGAGATATAATAAAAGTTACATAATTTAATCATCGTTGTGTCATATCAATTTTTTTTTAACACCCTCCGTTTTCGAGATATACTCAAAAAACCGGGAGTTTGAGTTTTCATGATGCTTTAAGTCCAAAAGTTTTAACTTTAGACAAAAATATAATGACACTTTTTTTGTGTAAAATAAAATTACTTTTTTTTTTTATATAAACTTTTTTTTGTAAAATGTATCGTTCGCGACTTATATGCCGCAACGCGTTTTTCGGAAGACGAAATGGCTCCTCCACACTTCCGGCCATGCGGAAACCGGCAGATTTTGTATTTTTAGTAAGTTTTAGATTATATTCTTCAAAATAAAAAAAAATTGATCGCGCTCGAGAATGCCGGATTAACGTTTTTCTTTTACAAGTCGCGACCCTATAGCTCTGCGGCGTCAAGGACTTATCGTCAGATTAGTTAAATTTAGTCTTAAAACACTAATCTGACGCGCTCGAGTATTTCAGACTATCGATTTTTTTTTACTAATCTGATCGTCTATCCTAGGCGCGCGTCACTTGATATAGAGCTAATACTTTCCAAAGTTGTTCTATTAGGTCTAAGGTATCTCTCATATCCCGCGCTCGAGTATGCCCGAAAAATCCCCTCTTCGCCTCCCTAACTATTACAATCACTTCATTTTTTTATGCATTGCGTAGGGCAATAACGAAAAAAAGAACACCAATTTTCTATGTTTTTTATCGATATCAAGACAAAAGTGCTAAGATTTTGAAAGTTTTCATAATAAATTCTTTGTTTAGAATCAACCTCTCTCAAGATGGTTTTGCTATTGTATATGTATATTGTATATGTATATTGTATATATATATTAGGGTGTCCGTTAAAATGACTTTTTTCTGGGCTACCTCTTTTTTGATAGGTTATGACATATAAAAAATGGGAAAAATACTTTTTTTCGATTTAGGGCATATGCCTGATAGTGCCGGAAATCGATTCAAGTAAAAAAAAAGGTCTTTTTCATATTTCGCGTGTATCTCGTGATGTATGCATGTTTTTCAATATAAGCACTGATAACAAATAAAAGGTTATAATTTTTTCTATAAATCTTGTCTCTTGCGTTAATTCCATAGTATGTATATTTATCCCGCTACATCGTCGCGAACCAATAAATTTTTCAATTTGAGGGATCACATAGGTATTCAATTTTAATCAAATCATCGCTAATTTTTTTTTTTCTTCATCTTATTTCGAATGCATCCAACTCTAAATCAGTTTAAGGAAAAACTTTGTAGTTTTGATGGTTGCACTTCACAGTTTTTCCTTAAACGGATTGAGAAAATGAATTTTCATAACGTAGAAAACTCGCTACAGGAAAAAGAATAAGAATCAACTGAGTGAGCCCAAGAGAGAGAGTCGCTGCAAGGGATTAACCGGAGCACGGAAGTAACAATCGATGACGGCGCGGCGGTCGAAAATCCTAGAAAAAGGCAACATTGCCATTGCGCTCTTTTGTCATTTTTTAAACATTGCACTGTGAATTATCTAAAGATATAAAATAATTTAGCGTTGGAGGCATTCAAAATAAGATGAAGAAAAAAAAAATAGCGATGATAAAATTGAATATGTGATCCCTCAAATTGAAAAATTGATTGGTTCGCGACGATGTAGCAGAATAAATATAAATACTATGGAATTACCGCAAGAGACATGATATATAGAAAAAATTATAACCTTTCATTTGTTATCGGTGCTTATATTGAAAAAATGCATACATCAAGAGATGATACACGCGAAAAACTATGAAAAAGACCTTTTTTTAACTTTAATCGATCTCCGGCACTATCAGGCATGCCCTAAATCGAAAAAAAGTATTTTTCCCATTTTTTGTACGTCATAACCTATCAAAAAAAGAGGTAGCCCAGAAAAAAGTTATTTTAACGGACACCCTAATACATATATATATATATATTATATTATATATCGAGAGACTCGGTAGAGTTTCGGGACAATGTACATTTTCCCACTGAAACTCAACGGAGTATCTTTTCTCAAGTGAACTCAGTCCACGCGCGTTGCTTACCTTTATTATGCATTTTAGAACAAATTAATGAATGATTACGCCTTCTGATCATAGCTTCATTACATAATTCGATAACGATCTACTGATTAATATCAGAATTAATCAAATCGCTCGACACATTATCGAGTTTCGTGACTTTCAAAATTTCATTGGGTCACTTTTTCTTACTTCGTCGTCTCCTCATCGCTCATGTCACGCAAGGCGAGTTTCTATTGCTCGTATCTCGTATCACGCAAGGCGCGTTTCAATGTTCGAGGCACACGGGGCGAGTTTTTTTAGCCACGTCAAACTGGCCCGGCGATTTCGACATTTCGACTTTTTTTTGGTTCTCAACGTTTGTTTGTCGTTTGTTCGTGATTATTCAATTAATTGAAACGTTTGTTTGTCAAGCCATTTCCCTTAAAATTTGAAATTAAAATTTAGCGTTTACTTGGCCGGAATTTTTTAAATTTTTTATCGCATTAACATTCTTCAGGCGGTCAATCGATGCGGATTTGTTTGACAACTTTTTGTAAGATTTCAAATTATTTGGCAACTTTTGGCCGAGCTTTTGGCAATCGGTACATATTTCCCCATTGGTGACGATAACTTGGCCGTATAATGATATCAATGCTTTTAGTGAAGGTATATGTATATTGTGTAGGTATACATGTTAATTTTTTTTCTGTTAAAAATTATAATAATCACTTCATCATAGAGAATTTTTCAGAATCTGAAAAAAATTACAAAGAAGTAGCCTCACGGAAAAAACAAATATTTACAAAGTATTTGCGAGACCATATTATTTATATGTCTGTACTTTTTATATTTTCCATATACAAGTCGAATATATGCAAGGAATAGTACATTATGCTACTAGGGAGGAATGTGCGTGATTTTCGTCGAGTGCGAGGTTTGCTGCCCGAGCGAAGCGAATCATATACTTCTTCAGGTTTTATTCACGCAACCTCTTCCACTTTCTTCCCATTTCCATTCCATTACTCAAGACTTTTTATTTTACCTGGAGGCAAAGCGCACTTGCACCACGTGCACGTTAGTTTTTCTTAACGTTTTTTTTAAACAAAATGTATGTGTAACGAGCCGATCGATTTGTCTTTGAAAAATATCCCATATGCGTATTAGATATATCAATGAAATTAAAAAAAAATAAATAAATAAAACGTGAAAATAAAAAATGCAGTTTTGCGAAGAAATCGAACGATCTCTTCGCTGGCATGATATTTCTTCAGTACTCTGTGAGCACTGCCGCTATATGCATGAGCGTTTACGAATTCTCGAAAATGGAGCTATTCAGTCCGGATTTTATGGCTGTAGCCTCGTATCTGATCGTCATAGGGGTGCAGATATTTTTCTTGTGTTTCTACGGATGCCAAGTCTCCTACGAAGTAATCATGATGATTTCCTATTTTATTATTAATATTATTATTATTATTATTATTATTATTATTATTATTATTATTATTATTATTATTACTGCATTATCATAATGCATTTTATTGTAAATCCAATTTTTATACTTTTTTTCTAAAAATATATTCCACCACTATTTATGATTGAGAGTATTTTATAATTTATAAAGATTGGAATTTTCAATTGAAAAGGGTATTAAATATAAATAAAATAATTTTTTTTAACCGCACGATCAACAAATGTTGTATGGTAATTATTTATTTTGCTAAATTGAGCCACTAAGTCTTGGCTGCAATTGCACAATTCTTTTTAGAGCTGATACTAATCTTTCAATATCTTAAATTATTTCAATTATTTCTTCATTTTTATTTACGAATGATGAACCCTCGTTGAGAGTTCGAGTACTCATAATTGTTATAGTTTCTTTACTTAATATTTGTGTCAAGGAGGTATATGAGATTGGGTATTAAGTCAATTCAGACGCGTGACAAATTTTCTTGTAATTACTTCGTGTATTCTCGACAAAGGTCGGAGATGGACTGCTCTCTTTTCCGTTACAATCATTTATCCAATATTCGGCTCTCGTCGTCGCTCGTCAATCGATCACGTGATCGAAGTCAGAATCTCTAATACTAACGCATAATATACGTATACTCTATATGTTTACCTTCGAATCCTATAAATATATTACATAATGGTTTAATTTTTATTCTGATTTTTGTGCCCTAGAGTTCGAGCCTCGCTGATGCCATTTACGAAATGGAGTGGTACAGTTTTAGCTCGAAAAAAAGTTTGTGCATGATAATGGCACGTACACTAAGACCCATCGAGTTCACGAGCGGTCATGTTATTACGCTGAATCTCGATCATTTCACAAGTGTGAGGGAAACTTTTTTTTATATTACATGCAAAAAACACACTGTTCTTTACATCGGTACTTTTCAACGAACGTTGGCTCGATAGGAAGAGAAAAGCCTGAAAAAAAAATTAATCATCTGCATATTGATAATTATGATTATTATTACCACTGCAGCTTCTCAAGCTTTCTTACTCGGCTTACAATCTGCTTCAGTGCTCATAAGGATAGCAAAGTTCTACGTAATGGAATTAAAAATCGGCACGTGAAATGGAACTCTTTGACGATATTTTAATAAAGTGTTAGGACGAAAATTACCATCGCTTTTTTTTAAATTATACGATTGTATCACTTTTTCACTGTCCCAACTGTAACGCACTAACAAAAAAACGCGTTAACCCATCATTCGGCATCCATTGATCCTGTTCCTCGATGCGGTGTCGACAAGTTCAACTTATAAAAGCGTGGATTTCACAATTCTCAATGGTGTAGATATAAGGTATTAATTGTCGAAAAAAGTGTTCAAATTGGCGACTCCATTTTCAACTAGATCGTAAAAATTGTGCTTTGTTTCTCAGCCTTGCCAATTGTATTACTCGGCAAACGATAAAAATTACTGTGGGAACGTCTTCGCCCGCAAGCAAAGGAAAGATGTCTATATCATTCCTAATGGAGAGCCAGCTCACGACTGCGGGACTGGTCTGCAGCGAATCGATTTTTTTTCGAAAGGAGAGGGTAGCAGTTATTATGATCCATTGCGGACAATTTATGGTCTGTCAAACGTCTCTATATTTCCCATCGACGTACGAGAATCGCAATGTCACGTAACCAACAATTGACTGCTAAATTATACCCCACCCACGGACTCCGTAGCCGTAAGACAATTGCTTTTCGTTTTCCAATCGTCGAACTATTTTCCCGTACGATGAAAAAAAAGAGGAAGAAAAAGGAGATAAACATCGGGGTACGGCTTTGTATATAGAACGTTTACATATGACAATGTCATATTAGCCGGGAAGGGTTGCAATAGAGGGTTGAGTATGCAGCTATCATCGTTCCCGTACTACGATAGCCAGGAAGGAATGTTGATTCCTCATTTTATATGCAAATTGTGCAGGGAGACAGTGTGCATTTTAAACGTTATGTGTATGCATTGGAGGGGGAGGAGGGGGGGGGGGGGAATGATAATACAGACAAGGAATGACAGTCAGAAGTCGATGTTCGAGGGTGTAGGAGTATTTCCAACATATAAAAACTGACGAAATGGAAATCCCTTTATCTTTTTTATCCTGCTCGTGATATTACGATACTATCGAGCTACTCGTCGTTAAGCCTTCTCTCTGCAAAACAATATCATCAAATCTTTTCTCTCTTTCTCTCTCTCTCTCTCTCTCTCTCTCTCTCTCTCTCTCTCTCTCTCTCTCTCTCTCTCTCTCTCTCTCTCTCTTTCTTTCTCTTCTCGGGACTAAAAAACAAATATGCATACGTTATCGTACAGTTTTTTCATACTAAAATTTTGTGGGTTGTGGCGACCGATAAGCTGGCCAGGAAAGTCATTGAAAACGCAATTATACAGGAGTTACACGATTTTTTTGTCATTTCTCATAATAACAGTGACGCTCTTCGAATTTATTTATCTCATGAGTACGATAGACGATATCGCCAAATTTGCGAAAAATTCATTTGTGCTACTGTCAATGATCGGTATGTGTGGAAAAGCAACGAATATTTTGAAAAGACGCGATCGTATTATCGAGCTAACGCGAGTACTGAAGAATGACATTTGTCGACCGGTTGATAATGATGAAATAACGATACAACGACAGTTCGACGATATAATCAGGTTCGTTATACATGCCATTTTTACTCTTGATCTCCATGTTTTATTTCTTTGTTTCGGGATCCATAAAAATGTATTTGTTCCATTAAAATTGGTATTTTGAACGTGAGAAATTTGTTTGAATTGAATACAATTTAATTGGCTGATAATCTCGCTATTTTTTTTTCTTAGCCGAATAAACAGGTTCAAGGAAAAAGATAACAGGTAATTGAACCATGAATTGGACTTTGCGAATAAAATAATTTTGATCGATTGTGACTTTTGCTTCTACCAATCATGTGTCGAGAGGCTTCAGTAGAAAATTAATGACATAATCCGGTAATACGGTTAGAAAGAAAAATAGTTTGCACATGTTTTCAGAAAGATAATGATATCAATGGCGATCAATCTAAACTGTAGAACGTCTAAACTGTATTGAATAAAAGCATTGAATAGTGATCAATGCGAATATCAAGAACCTAACCTGTGGTTGTTATTTTTTTTTTGTTGAACTCATAAAAAGTGTTCAAATTTTAATTAATGACAGCTAATTATGTTCGATGAATGATACTCAGCGAATGATCTTGCTGACATTTCTCACTGCGCTCCGTGATTAGCTTTAGAAAAAAGTATATAGAAAAATTTATACTTGTGCTTGGAACGGTTGCATGAATCATATAGCGCTGAATCGTGGAATAGCACCACTTTCAACAGTTCCGGGTACAAGTGAATATTTTTATCTTTTTTGATTATTTTCTTCTCTCGTGCTTTAAAAAAAATTTACGTAAGTTCATACAAACAAATAACTGAAGATCGTAAATGACTGATAGCATCATGAACATTTGGGGATGAAAACAAGATGTGCGACACTAAATTTATCGATAAGTTCTTCCTTATATAACTATTTTATTATTTCTATGCAACGTAGATAATCCTTTGAATTGGATACTCACCTCTATATTTACATCATTTTCCATCGGTAAAACGTATACAAAAAATTTTTTAACGTCCAGTGCCCGATGTACATATGTATTTAACGCTGTAACTTTCTCAAAACCCTTCTTATATCACACTCCAATCAGGGATTTCTGAATTTCCGTACTGCTCAGAGCAGATTAAGATAATATCTTCGCCTAAAACTGATCAGCGTCACTTTTCTCGGAAAAACCATTGACTAGCGGGATTATCTCGTGAAAGAGAAAGTCTTAAACTTTCTTTTGGCGATCAGTCTCAGGCATAACCGGGAAAGTCAATTGAACTATATGAAATATTGGCTTTTAAATTTGCGCGATCATGAATGGACAATCGAGTCGCGAGCACAGCCCAGGAGTATTGTAAAGGCTCAATTTTAAAAAGGTCGAATACACTATGGTACGCATCACTGGTCGAGGTGACAGTCGTCATGATGTACGTAGCATCGATACTACAGGATGTGCCGAAAAAAGAATTTCCATTCGATACCTGGTTGCCATGGAACAGGGTGACTCTGTATGGTTACTGGATCGGTTATATGCATCAGATAATCGCTCATGGTGCCGGAGCAACGATAAATATCGGCTGCGACACTCTCGTCGCCGGTCTGATGATTCAAACGTGCGCGCAATTCCGTATATTGAAAAAACGTTTTTCAATTATGCCGAAATTCATCGAGAGCACGATCGTATCAAGTTTTAATGGAGAAACGCGTTCTATCGAAATTGTTAATATCGAGAGAAAAACTTTAGCGAAATACGTGCAGCATCACGTTGAAATAATAGATTTTGCGAAAAAAATTAATTCGCTCTTCGAGGAAATAATCTTTCTTCAATTTTCTATAAGTACGATCGTACTGTGCGTCAGTGTTTATCAATTGTTGACATTGACATTATTCAGTATGAAATTCACGTCGATTATCCTTTATCTGTCGTGCATGTTGGTTCAAGTATTTATCTTGTGCTATTACGGAAACGAAATTACACTCGAGGTAATAATAATAATATTTTTATGAAAAAGAAATCGAAAACAATATATAATATTATCATATAATAATTATTATTTATATTATTTTATATTCTATCACGTAAAATTATACTGAATAGATTTTTCATTCACTTTTCTCATATTCGAATCCTTAAATATTATTCTTTATCCCCAAGTCACATGCTCTACACGATAAAACCGAAAAAAACTGTTACTCGATTCAAAGAAAATTCTCATTTATCCGGTAATACAATTTTCTATGATTACAAATTATTTGTACAAACGTAACTTAATATTTTCTCTCTTTCTCGATTTTTTAAGAGTGGGAACATAGGTAATGCGATTTATGAGATGAAATGGAACACAATGAGTGTAAATACGCAGAAAAGTCTACTCACGATAATGACTCGTACACTGAGGCCCATCAAGTGTACCAGTGCATGGGTCATCACTCTCAATCTCGATTCGTTCAACAGCGTGAGTATTTTCAATCACTTGCTCGTAGCAAACAAAATTCGTGTGAATAAATTTTTTCAAAGGACTGTCATGGATTTTTTTTTTCGAAAAAATACCATGGAATTTATTTCTCGCAATTTTTTTTTTTTCGATTTTACAGCTGATAAAGCTCTCGTACTCGGCTTACAATCTGCTCCAACAGTCGTCCCAGTAGAAAAGAAAAAAAAATGCCGTAACACTTTGCATCAGCTGTTAATTCGCAAGAAAACAAGATTAAAAAAAAAGCACCAAATTTACCAACATATGTTCTTTTCATCGCTCTTGGATTTTTAGATACTGTGTTTATTCATAGTATATTAAAAAAAAAAAACATATATGCAACGAAGCCGAGTTTTTTCCTACTAAGTCTTGTGAACCGTCGTTCAAGAAGGAGAAGCTACGAGTGAGGGGACGAAAAAGCTTCTAGAAGAAAAAACCCCCAAGGAAATGTATTTACAGTACGGCAATGTGTGTATACGTGCGCGCTATTATTTAGTAAATTGATAGTTTGACGACACAAGCCATCGAAGAAAGATAACAAAGAAAAATGAGACAACGAATAATCATAGATTGAACATAGTACATACATACACATATGCACAGTCATTCTAAAAGTACCTCAAGCGAAATTACAGTGTAAACCAAGGATGATAAATTAGAATTAAGAAGTGAACCTCTTGTTTTTTTTTTTTTTTACGATAGGATATATCTTTATTTCTGTTGCTGATATTCTTTGGAAAGAAATTGCTCATGAATATGTCAAGGAACGTCGATACGTTAAAAATACATCTTTCCCTATGAGGGTATATGGTGTAACGCAACGGATATGGGAATGGTAAAATATAGCTTTTCAAGCAGGAAACGTCGAGACAATCGTCCATACTTTCTTCGAACCTTGTCTTTATTTAAATATATAGTCATCCGAAGGGCCTCACAAAATAATTGTCCATCGAATGATACGATCGATGGGAGGAAAAAAAATTCCCTTTCCATTGTCAGTAGACGTTACTGACTCGAGACTCGAGCATCATCCGAAGAAAAGTTTACTTGAAATAATTTTGCTGACAATTTTTTTTTACATTTTTTTTCCACTTGCACGCGATGCGCGTGTTAACTTGGAACTTCAGGATTTTACGATTCTGCGGTGTCTGGCGACCGGGCGATTGGTCGACCGGTTGGAAGAAAAATCTTTACGGCGCTTACACGTTTTTCACGATATTTCTCACCTACACATTCACGCTCTCGGAATTTATAGAATTTGCAATGTCGATCGACGATCTCGACGAGGCAGCCAACAATTGTCTCATGCTACTCTCGATGCTCGGCATATGCTACAAAATCGCTAATTTCATTTGTAAGCGCGACGAAATTGTGAGAGTTTTGGAAATTTTGGAAAATGATGTCTGTCGACCTCGTGGAATCGAGGAAAACGCGATACAGATGAGATTCAACGAGAGAGGCAGGTATGATAAAAGCAGCGGAAAACAGACGATTAAATTTTTTAAAAATTAAGAGTCTCGAAAAATTGATTGACAATTCATTTGTTTTCAATTGTATAATTTTCATTGATCAACTGTCAACGCGCGTGAATGTGTCAATTGTTGCTTGAGATTTTTATGAATCTTCAAATTTTTCGAAAACTCATGCAATTCAATTACACTTATATAGAGTTTATCTTTTACATCAAATTTGATCTACGTAGATCGAAATTTTGTAAAATCGTAGATCTACCTAGATCTCCGTATATCTAAAACGTTAGATTTACGTACATTCGAGTCAACCTAATATGTTATGGTCGAACACTTTTACTTGCTAGATCTCCGTTTATCTGCTTAAATCTCAATAGAGATCTAGGTAAATATAATTGAGATCTATAGGTAGATCCGATCGAGACCTAGGTAGATCTGATTGAAAACTACGTAAATCTATGATTTTTCAAAATTTATTATCTACGCAGGATCTAAATTTAATTTACGTAGATCTAAACTATTTTTCCCCGGGATATTTGTTCCACGATAAGTTTTTGTTTATTGATACTGTATGATATACAATGAATAATTTGTCCGATATGTGTTAATAATTTTTTTTTTAAATCTATTATTTACGTATAATGTATGTTAAAAAATCAAAATTAAAAATTAAAACAAAATTACCCAAGGATAAATGTCGTTTTAAAATTTTCTAAAAAAAGTGACATTTTGTATTGTCGAAATTCCGGAATACTATTTCAGTCGGGAAAAATCGAAATGGAAAAACAAAAACCATTTTTACACAATAATAGAATGCATTCGATTAGATCTTTGAACAAAAAAAAAGAAACGAGCATACGAATTAAATTTGCATACTGCTTTCCGCACGATTTCTCGAAAATCGACGAAGATTCCTCCCATGAAAAAGCAGAAATTGAGAAAAATGTTCGCTTTGATTGGGGTAGGTTTGTCGATCTTCGAAAATTATAAGAAAGCGTTGTTGTGCAAATTTAATTTACATACGTTTTTTTTTTTTTCCAAAATCAATATTAAACGGGTCTTATCGAAGGAACAATACGCTATTGTTCGGTGGACTTTCGGAAATGGCTGTGATAGCGATAACCGTTGGCTCATTCTTGGGAAACGTTCCACAGCGAACTCTACCGTTCAAGGCATGGCTGCCTTTCGATAGTACGACCAATTTCGGCTTTTGGATTGCCTTTATTCATCAGATATTGGCACATGCAATCGCAGCGACTATCGGCAGTATTCACGACACGCTTTTCTACGGTTTCATGGCTCAAGCTTGCGCTCAATTGAACATACTGAAGTCACGATTTCGCTCGATGCCCATAGCGAAATCGCATCATGGTGTCGAGATCACGGAGAGGGAGAAACTCAGGGGTTGCGTTCGGCATCATCAAGAGATTTTCAAGTAAATGAAACGCGATCGATCGGTGAGAAATTTGTGGGAAAAAAAAGTCGATCGATAAAAAGAAAAACAGACTTGGAATTATTTTTTTTTTGTTTAATTTTTGCTTCCTGATGAAGGAAGCTTTGATTTGATGAATTTTTTTTTTTTTTTTTAGTTTTCAATACCAATGTATGCAGCATGTGCCAAAACGTCGAGAAATTACGTGTATGTGTGTAATCCCAGTGAAAAATTGAATCGTTTGTAGCTCGATAATCAGTTGAGCTGCAGCGCTGCCATTTCGCAGTCAAGTGAAGCATGATTAATCCCCTTTGTTTGCTGTTATTTTTATACAAATTAATATCGCGACTCAGATTTTATGTTATTTTCAATTTTTCGAACAAAATATGGTCGTACTTAACTTTCCGCAAATTTTGCGATATCGTGTTAATTTTTTTATTTTTATATAAATCGATTATCATTTAAGTATGCTTGGGTATTGAATTTGGCGAAAATCGATGTAGGGGTTAAGATTTTATGAAGTTTTTAATTTTTCAAAAAATTGGTGTACTCGCTCTAAATTCTGAAAATTTTGAGATGCCGTGCTAAATTTTTTTTTAGATGAATAGATTGCCATTGAAAGATGGCTAGTACTGAATTTGATGAAAATCGATGGGAGTGCTCAGATTTTATGAAATTTTCAAATTTTCAATTTTTCAAGTGAAAAATTGTCTGTTATCGGTTCAACTTCCCTGAATTCGAATCATCCTTCAATGATACTAGGATATTATTGAAGGATGATTTGAATTTAGCGAAAATGAAAGAGTTCAAATTTTATGAAATTTGAAATTTTGATAAAATTTCTTTTTACATTCTCAACAGCTCGGGTTTTCGAAGATTCCTTCGCGAGGAAGCCAAAATTAAAATACTTGCTTATAAATATAATAAAATATAATACAAAATATATAAATAAATAAAAAATAAATAAATAAAATATATAAAAATAGAATAAAAATAAAAAATAAATAGAGGGAGCTTCAATATGAGCGAGACGAGAAAAGCTTTATCGAATGGTTAAAATTACCAGAAAGCAATGAGCAAGTTTCAATTTGCAACTTTATTATTTGTAATCGAACTTTCGTCTCATTCCACATTGTCCCTTAAAATTTCCATATTCCATTTCATTTCCTGTGACCCATCCGGAGTGTTGTTCGCAGCAATGATTTTTCGTAATACAGTATCGCATTTTCACGAGGGCACAGGGAAACTGCGAAAAACTTGTGCTGTGATACAATTGGCTTTTTACTGAGTTTTACTCCCGCTGAGTACCTAGTCGGCGCGTAAACCGGTGCACGCGGCTAAGCACGGTCGCCCAATATCGCTTAACTTTTCTGAGATTACCGCAGCCGCACACACCGATCGCGCGTCGATTGCTGTGTCGGCCAATTAAAAAAAAAAAGAAAAAAACACTATATGTGTATATGAATAAGCAAAGATTGAAAAAAAAAATGTCAAAAACATTTTTTTTCAATACTTTTCCTCTTAGATTTGTCGAGCGATCGAACGATATCTTCGATAATGTCATATCCATACAATTTTCGGTGAGCACGTTCGTCATTTGCGTGAGCACGTATACGCTATCGAGAACGAGCTTTCTCAGTGCCGAATTTACCTTCATCATCGTTTATCTTGCGTGCATGCACGTTCAAATATTTCTCATGTGCTGGAATGGCAACGAAGTCATAGCGGAGGTCAGTTTATTTTTTTTTTTTTCAATTTTATTTCAATGCAATGTTTATGAGTAAAAAAAAATATATATATATATATTGCACGCTAGAGCATCGACGTTGGGACGGCAGTCTACGAAATGGATTGGGATTCGTTGGGGCACAGCACGAAAAGAGATCTTCGATTGATCATGGCACGAACGCTGGATCCTATCAGATACACCAGTGGTCATGTCATCACACTGTCTCTCGATTCGTACAACAGTGTCAGTATACGATATATGTTATTAATGCATTTCAAAAAAATTCACTATACATAATAGTGTTAAAAAAAATATATTTTTTTAAATCTTGAAATAACAATTATGTTATTTATTTTATTTCGTTGCTTACTTTTTGTAAAATAATGTTTTTCCTTTGAGAAATTCAAATGAGATATTCATGCAAGAGTGCTGTCGAAATATCTGATAAGTTGTATTTTAAAAATTGACCGGTTGTGGTGAGCATGATCGAAGCGCTAAAAATTAATTCCTTGTATAATTCGAAAACGATTTCAGTTATATGAGACTGTAAAACTTGGCAACGAAAATCAGTAATCATTTTTTATTTGTCGGTGATAATTTTAATTGAAATTAATGACCGTAGATTCGATCGAATTAAGGATCTTTTTGGATAATGCAAATTTCGGGTTATCCAGTTATAAAATTTTCTACCCACCTGAAATAGCGACGAACGACGAACAACATTTCGTATTCAGTTTGTCGAATCCATGAAGGCAAATTAAACTTATGAAAATAATGCATTTAAACTGTCGTCACTCCGACGATGAGGATCGATTGATCGAGCTAAATTTCTCAACATTGAAAGTGGTTGATTGAAAGTAAAAAAAAAAATTCAGCAAATTAAAAATTCACAAATTATTTCCTCATAATTCTCCATTCGCACGGAGCTTATTCCTTCTATGAGAAAATCAAGAAATCGACACGTTTCGTGTAATCGGAAAAATGACAAAGTAGCAATTTGAATATTTTCGAATTATTTTTCTATTATTTCATGAAAAAAAAAAAAAAAATCAAAACTTTTTCATTTTTAACACAGATGGTTAGAAATTTTTTTATTTATCGTACATAATTTTTACGAGAGAAAAAAAAAATTTCATTACCAGAAAAAAAATTATGTTCAATCGTAGTGAAGAGAATAAAAGGACAATTATTTTAAAACAGAAAAAAAAAAAACAATTATAGATGCTTGTCGAGCCAAAAAATTTATAAAACAATTTACCTCCAATTTGAATCTCATAAATGTCTTTTCACGTTTATACGAAGCTTAAAATATGAAATTTTTCACAATCACGATGTTGCAAAGAGCGTCCCGTGAGAGCAATTAACAGTAAAGCTTATATCGCTTTACTGTACCTCGAATCTTCGATTTTGTATTACACAATGTTTTTTTTTTTTTTTTTTTCAGCTTCTTAAACTCTCGTACTCGATCTACAATCTTCTCCAAACTTCCGAATAAACTGTTCGACAATAAGCGACAAATATGACGAGACACGTTGGCTTAAAAAATTGTGAGCGATTATTGAATTACACCTTGACGCAATTATCATTTCGCGTTGTTAGAAAAAAAAAAGACGTGACTGATTTTTTGCCTACCTGGTCTGTGGACTGTTGCACGAATCAAACTGTTCGGAAAATGCCGATGAAAGGATCCTCTCGCGAGGATCTACTTTTACCCTCTCCCCGATATGGCAAAGTACGACGACCCACGTGTCCCTTATTATTATTCATAATGTCGAGAGAATACCTGGTGTCTCTCACCGATTGACAATATTTCCTTTTTTCTTTCTCGTACAACGTGCATATTAGTTATTAAATTATTCATACGCAAGACGTCTCTTGGAGCAAAAATTCTTTTATTTCGCCCCTTTATTTTTCGTCCCCGAACAAAGAATTCAAAGCTGAATTCTTTGGTTACGTGTCTTTTCTCCGGAAATCATAGATATTTTCTTTCTTCGTCGTCGAAATATTCGCGTTTCTATAGGTATACGAATAAAAAAAATATAAGGTGCGCGAAATGTAAAAAATATAATGTCGAAATGTACAGCGTTGGAAAATTGTTGGTAGGAGCTCGGGATAAGTGAGGGTTCTGTTGTCTCGTGAAATACACGTTTTCTCTCTAACACACATACCACCCCCACGGTATGTTTATGCATATTTAAAGAACCGAATGTATCCTGCGAACGTCAATAAAAATAATACGAACGTCTTCAGAAGAAACGAAACATCGGAGCAGGAAACGTCTCGAGGGATCTTTCGCATAAAAAGTTTTTCTTTCTCTCAAATACACTGAAAGGGATACATAGTTGGTTTTTTTTTAATTCGTCACATTCATTGTCTTGCATTTTTTTTTTCGAAAAAAGTACGAGTTTATTTTTTTCCCCAAACTTTCATCGGTTTTGGTTTTTTTTTTTTTTTTAATTCTCGAGAATGCAGACTGTACCGTACAGTTTTGCGATATTGACTTGTCTCGGTGGCTGGCGTCCGATTACCTGGATCAGAGGATTAAGATTTAAGCTCTACGCTCTCTACACCTGTCTCATGATTTTAACCGTTTATACATTCACGCTAACGACATTCATCGATCTGTTAAAACCCATCGAGGACGCTACGGAATTTACGAACAATTGTTTCATGCTTCTGACGTTGCTCGGTGCTTGCACAAAAGTAACGAATGTTCTACGCACGCGAGAGAGAATAATCGATCTCGTTGATATACTGGGAAAGGATCTTTGCCTGCCGCGAAACGACGAGGAAAATTCGATACAGCGAAAATTCGATCGTTTGATAAGGTCAGTATAAATATAAATTACAATATTTTTTTTTTTATTGCTTCTTGTGGTAAGAAAAAAAAAAACAATCTTTACTGCCGATGCGTTCGAAATTTCGGGAAATTCATTTCGGACCAAGAGCGTGAAGAATTTTTATTTTTCAAAAAAGTTTTTGTGAAATTTGTGCCGATTTCTGTGGATTTGGGTTTTTTTTTTTTTTCAAATTCTTGACCGATCCTCAAAAATTCGGATCCAAAATCTCTGGCCCCAAAATTGTTTTAAAAATAATATCAATTCGACGATGAAATGTGTAAAATTTTCACGAGTTTAATTTCACACGATTACGGGACATTTATTTTCTATCCGACTCAATGATTTATTTGTCCCGGTATAACAAAAAAAAAAAAGAAGAAATACATATCTCTTCGGTGGTTTGGTTGAAATCGCGACTGTCGCGATGACCGTGAGTTCGCTGCTGAGCGATTTGCCCCGGCGTGTCTTGCCGTTCAACGCCTGGATTCCCTACAGTTTGGATACATTGCCGCGTTATCTATCCGCCTATGTTCATCAGTTGTTGGCAAATTTTATTTGCGCTAATATATGCGCCGCTAATGAGACACTCGTGACCGGACTGATGCTGCAGACATGCGCGCAGTTGGAAATATTGGGGTATCGTTTGGAAAATTTGCCGAACGAGGCAAGCCGAATCGCGAAAGAAAGAAAAAAAAATGGCGTCACGTTGGACGATGAATACGCGGCGGATATAGAATCGAATATATTTGCAGATTGCATAAGACATCATCATCGTATAATACAGTGAGTACGAAGGAAACATTTGATTCGGGTCAAGTGTAACCTGATACCTGTTGAGAAAAAAAAAACACATAATATTTAAGGCGCGTGTAGAATTTTACCGGAAATCCGATACCCGATAACAAAACTGTGCCGGAATTCAGGCTCTCCGAACGAGCCTTCACCAAATTGCAACTTCACCGCGATCCCACATGACCGTCAGCGACTAACTATCCAGGTTTAAAAATATAGTTTGGATTTACGTAGCTCTAATTCAGATCAGCGTAGTTTTTTTTTAAATCGATCTACGTAGATCGAAATTTTGGAAAATCGAAAATCTACCTGTGGATCTCCGTATAACAAGGTTGATTTTCGTTATGTACATTCCAGTCGGCCTAATATTATGTCAGAAGCATTTTGCTGATTTGATCTTCGTTTGTTCTACTTGAATCTTAAGTAGATTTACTTAGATTAGAGTAGATCTAACGGAGATCTGGATATAGATCTAATTGAGATCTAAATGGGTCTAATTGATATCTAGATGGATTTAATTGAGATCTAGGTAGATATCTAATTGAGATATAGGCAAATCGAAAATTTTTCAAAATTTATATCTACGTAGATCTAAAATATATAAGCACGTTGATCCAAATTTTTTCCACGATAATTTAAACTATTTTTTCTCGGGTATTCCATCGAGAATGAAACTTTCGCGAACAAATCTTCCTCATTATAACGCTATATTATTGATCAACTATGCACGCGGCGTGTGCTGGTTGATGATCATGGGTTTTGGAAATGTCTTATCGTGCTCTTGCCATATATCAGCCACGCCGATGGTGTTGTTATATTGGGTAGAGTTTCAGTAGGTAGTCTTTGCACTTTGGAGAATTCCCGTGAATTCGAAATATTTTATATCTGAAACACTTTTTTTCTAAACTGCACAGTTGTTCAGGTTACGTTGTCCACTTTTTCCGCAAGAAATTTAAATTTTTTGAATCCAGCCCTCTGCTACGAGTGTCGCAATAATTCATGTGACTCTTAAGTATTTATCAATATCAAACTGTCCGTACGTGACGAAATTGTATTGATCATCAAAATTAATTGAGTTGTTATGTAATCTTACAATATATTTATTACAAAAGTTCCAACGGGTTTTGAGATTAACCGAGGTGAAATGATTCTGACAACTATCATTGCGTATTGCGTGTTATCAGATTTTATGATGGCCTTGTCCATAACAATTTTGATGATAAAATGGATGAATAATCCGCGACAAAGATCGCCATAATGGGATAGAGATGTTGGCAAAAAGTTTCACTTTTATAGAGACGTTAGCCGTTGCTCCCCTCTGGTAGAGTTGTTTCGTGGCTTACAAAGTACTTAAAGTACCTGAAAGTACTGAAATTACAACGTACTTGAAGTGACATAAAGTACTTCAAGTACAAAGTATTTGAAGTGCCATAAAGTACTTCAAGTACAAAGTACTTGTACTTTGTACAAAGTACAAGTACAAGTTGTTCAAGTACAAAGTACAAAGTACTTCAAGCCCAACGTAATGTAAGTACTTGAAGTACTCGTTTATTTCAAGTACCACGTACCGCAAATACTTTAAGTACCATGTACTTCACGTGCATAGTACTTGAAGTACTAAATATTTGAAGTACCTGAAATACGTCACCCCGATAGAAAATCCTGTCAATGGAAAAGTAGCTAGCGTCGAAATAGCGGTAGAAATACGACATAAAATTATAAGGGTGCCACTAAGTTAGCACATTTCTACGACCGGCGACCGCATTGAGCTGAATTCATTTGGTAGAGAAGTTTCGAGCGTGGAACAATAAATGTACGCCATGTTTAACGAAGATTGCGTCAATTTTCATTCGTTATTTCAAAAAATTACTTTGTTACTATAACAAATTTTTTTCATAAAGATGATAATTTATCATTCTTTAAATCGCCTCTCGGCTCGATAGACGCGATTGCACCAATTGTACCGCACCCTTCAGGCTTTCCACAACGATCTGCCGGTTGTTCCATTGAGCTTTTAGAGAGTTCGAAGACTGAAAATTTACAAAATTTTTTATCCCTCCACGAAATATCGAGCTCGAAAATTTTGAATTTCTCTTTCTTGGCCTCCCCAAAATTACAATTGCAAGTTAATCGTGTAAAATACAATCCGACCTCCAAATAAGAAACCAAAAGCCCCCAAGGGGAAGAGTTTTTCCTAGAATTCGGATACCCCCACCAGGCGCGCGGCTGCACGCTCACTGTCTCTGTCTGCCTCTCTCACTCTTTTCCGCATGCGATCGAGCTCGGAGCTCGTGTCGTAGTGGGCAAAGTGCTGCAGCGAGAAACTGGGGAAGTTTTCTTATTACCGGGTTTCTTATCTGGAGGTCGGACTGTAATCTGTAAATTGAATGTCTTATATTATGCTCGTGCTTAATATATGTCATTCCAATTCAGATTTGCCAGATCGTTGAATGAAATTTTCAATATCGTCATATTCGTGCAGTTCAGCGCGAGCACGATAATCGTGTGCACCAGTCTATTCAAGCTCACGAAAATGAGCATAACGAGCGTGGAATTTTTCTCGATGGCGCTCTATCTTGTCACGATACTCGTGCAGATATTCATATACTGCTGGTACGGAAACGAAGTGATGCTCGAGGTAAAGAAGGAGAAAAGAATGCGTGAGAAAAAAAAACATGTAGACGATGAATAAGTAAAAAAAAAATCGTTGAAAAATGTAAATTAAATCGATATATGGATCGTTTGATTATTCGGATTGAATCGATGCGAATAATTTGATCGATGCTGTGTTTAACTCCCATTACAGAGCACGAAAGTTGGCAATGCGGCATACAACATGGACTGGACATTGTTGAACGTCAGTACGCAAAAGAACATTATAATAATGATGATGAGCACACTGAGACCTATAAAATTTACAAGCGGATACGTAATTGTCTTGTCCGTCGAATCGTACAACAGCGTTAGTGATTCTTCTCATTTTCTCTCTCTATCATATTTTTCATTTTTTATTATCGATGAAAAACACTGAAACAACGGGGGAAAAAATTTATACAAAAACATTTTAAAACTACGAAAAAAAAAACTTTTTTTTTAATTCATGAAATTGCACGGATATTAAATTTTTTTTTAATTTATGAAATTGCACAGATAATCAAACTGTCGTATTCTGCGTACAACGGGCTGCAGCAGTCATCGAATCGATAAAAAAAATTGATATACCACTATGAAACTAAGACTGACTAAAGCCAAAAGTCGAACGGTGTCGTACTTGTCAAGTGGACTTGGATACGTATTGATAAAAAAACATTTTTTTTTTCTCGGACTCGAGAAAATGAAACAATGTGAAGAGGGAAGCGTACGTACTCCGATAATCGTGAGTCTCGCAAATTCATCGTAAAAGCGGTAATGTAATCATTGAAATATAATGTAGCAATATATGTTTAATCGACAAAGAGCAAGAAATGTTTCTCTAGACATGATAACCTATGTAATTTCTGGTGTACACCTTATATACCCTCTGTGTTATTTGCCATTGCAAGCGTTTCCATGTACTGGTAATATCACGAAAGGTACATTATTCATTGATCATTAGGAGTGAGGGGGGGGGGGGGGCATTCATTATATACAATGTTTTTCTACGATTGTATTGTATGAATTTGAAAAGTAACATTGAATTTATGAATTAATAAAATGAGGATACACGCTATAGACTGTGTGGCTTTTGTTTTATATTAACGTAGGATAAGCCCTTAGAAATATATGCCATATTGACTGCCATCAACCTACACCCGTACTCGATGGCAGTCAATGAAAACACGAGATTAGCATATAAAATCGCAGTGTCAATCTGCGTATGGAAAAGCCAATGAAAAAGATTAAAAGGTGTAATTCGATGAATGTAATTCCAGTAGCAACATCCGGTGATAACTCTTTCCATGCAGATTAAATGGAAATGCCCCCAATGGGAATTTACTGGTGCAACATCGGACATAAAGGACAATATATCGTATCGTCTTTTGCGATTCAAAAGGTACAAAGGACCTATCGTATTTTAATATACAGTTAAATACCGAGGAACGACTACATTCATGCATTCAATCATAAATAGGGCAAGAGTTCGCATCAATCGAGATGCAATTAATTCTAAAAACTTGCTCATATACATAGGGCTCATCGTATTTTTGAAGAGAGTGACACGCGTACCCAGCACTATAGAGAACATTATTTCAGATTTTTAGGAAGAGGTTTTCGAGTCTTTTTGAGCGTGAGGTCGATTCAACCCCCCTGCACTTAAGTAGTGCAAAAAAGCCCTGCACTAATCGGGTTAAAAAAAATTACGGTGATATATTTCTACGAACTTTCCGCCTAAAAACGGAGGCTTTTGTTAAGAGGAAAAAAATTAACGAAAATTACCATGAAAAAAAGGAAAATTCCAAGCTGTCCCGGTTTAAGAATCTCAAAAAAATGTGCCAGCCATAAGACATTCCATTCAAATTAATGGCAATAAATTAGGAATTTAAGTTAAGAAAATAATGAGTTTTTTTTTAATCATTCGAAATTTCGTCATTCCAACGAGGATCGATTGATCGAGCTAAACTTTTCAACATCGAGATTAACGCACAAAAGAATCAAACTTCCAAACAACGAGATCGATCGAAAGTAAAAAAAAAAAATCCAGCAAAATGAAAATTCAAAAATTTCTTCCTCGCGATCCATTTTGTTCGCAAAAGCTTCCCATGAGGCAGCCGAGAGATTGTTTCAGTCGGTTTCGGTTCGTGAAATCGAAAAAATTAAAAAGTATGCGATGTGAATATTTCCGATTTATTTTTTTTTTTTGTATTACTTCGTAAAATTATTTTTTTTCCAAACTTTCATATTTCTAACACAGACGTTTGAAAGAAATGATTGGTTATTGTGCACACTTGATTGTCCCAGGTCCTCGATTGAACGAAAATATTGTATCTTTATTCTTTATTAACAGCTGATAAAGTTTTCTTACTCGGTGTGTACAATTTATCGGAGCGAGCATCCTCGTAAGAGCGTATGATTGAAAATGACAAGCTACGCAATGGTGAAAAAATTTGATCCGCGTCACATATAACGGTATTTTATGTGTGTGAGAGAGAGAGAGAGAGAGAGAGAGGGGGGGGGGGGATTTACAGGGCGAACTACAATACGTTTCCTCTGTTGAAGATATTTATTCCAGGGGTAGTTGAAGACCCCTTTTTCGCCAATAAGACATTTTACGGTTGTAGCTATTGAATTATATAAAATGTGATATAGTAGAAAAGTGTTAAAGAAAAAAATCACGAATTCTTTTCTCGCAATTCTTCGTTCGCATAAAGATTTGTCTATCGGAAAACCAAAAGATCGATTCGATTCGTAAAATCGAAAATATTATGAAATAGCAATGTGAATATTTCTGATTTTTCGCTCGTTTCGTAAAAAAAAAAATTCGACACTTTTCGTATTTTTAACACAGACGTTTAAAAAAATATGTATATATTATTTTTCGTACACACTTATTTGTCCCAGAGGTCCTCGAACGAACGAAAATATTTTATGTATCTTTATATTTATTTTCACAGCTGATGAAATTTTCTTACTCGATGTTACACTCAATTCGATGTTACTCTTACTCAATTTGTCGGAGCGAACATTCTTGCAAGAGCGTATGATTGAAAGTGACAAGAGCTCCGCAATGATGGGGGAAAAAAATCGATCCGTGACAAGGGGACGAGAGACACATAGTAATTTTACAGCAAACGCGCGAGGCGGAAGTCCGCGTTTTCCCCGGATGTAGAAGATGAGTCCAGGGGAAGTTAAAGACCCCTTTTACGCTATTAAGAATTTATTACAGGAGAGTTCGAGATGTCCCTTACATTTTTACGGTTATAGCTAGTGAATAGTTAAATATGTGACGATGAAAAAATGTTTTCCATTCCTTTATTTTCGCGATCGATGCGAAATTTTTCGACGACAAAAGGGAGAATTCACGACAATATACATAGAAAATAGTAGAACGACTAAGGAACTTGTCGAGTTCCGGGACGATTGCTCATCAATACGTAATAATAGCCTCGGATACAAACTGGTATATTCGATGAATTTTCTTTTATTTTTATTTTTTTTTTACCTCTGAGAATTGTTAAGAATAAAATCGATCTCTCAGTCTGTGAAAGTACAACGCGTCGTCAACACATACATTTACGTTTTTTTTTTTTCACGATGATGATATTGCCGTACATTTCGACAATTTTCAAATTAATCGGCGTTTGGCCACCAATCGAATGGTCGTCAGGCTATAAATTTTTCATCTTTTCGATGTACAGCTTCATCGTGTTCGTCGCAATTTTAATGTTCATCCTTTCCGAATTTGTGTACGTCTTGCAATCGTTAAAAGGCGATATCGAGAAAATTACAAATGTGATATTCATGCTTCTCGCGGTGACTTGCACTACTTGCAAATTTGGAAATTTATTGCTAAATCGACGAAAAATTATGAATTTAATTGACATACTGAACAACGATATTTGCCGGCCAAGCGGTCCCGAGGAAATCACGATAGAGAACAAGTTCGACAGAAAAATGAGGTGAGGATGAGATGAAGATCGCGTATATGATTATCACGGGTTAGTCGGCCATTAATTAATGGCCATTAGTGACGAATCGTGGCAAAGAATATTCGTCACAGCGAATCGCCAAAAACAGACTTGAACAAAAAAAAATTAAATTCCGCTCATTCATTTCGTGCACGGAGAGAAAAGTCCTAAAAAAATTACCGTGCTAGCCGCTGTAAAGTGGGGGCCAAACGACATGTTTGGGACATTTTCGACGAAAAATGTCCCAAACATGATGTCGTTTGCCCCCACTTTACAGTGGCAAGCACGGTAATTTTTCTAGGACTTTTCCCTCCATGTGAGTTTTAAGCGTCAACTATAATTAAAATAATTTTCAAATTTTTTTCTCAGCATTTTAACACACAATTTTCCCAAAAAAAAAAACAAAAAATAAATTTTCTTTTTTTTCCTGGTCAAAGACCCATTGATGTATATCGGCACCGCCATATGCGTGTATAATATTATACATATACGCTTGTAAAATGATGTGCGATATTTTTGTACCCAAACATGAGAGCGATTTTTGAATGAAGAGTGTTCGCATTTTCATATATTTACATTCTTTTTTTTTTTTATTTTCATTACTTTTCCAATCGCACGGTGTCCTTCACCCTTGACGTATACCACTCTCTTTATCCCTTCGTTTTCCACTTTTCAAATTCCCTCCAGGAGTTGACCCTCACCATTGAAAAAAATTTTTTTTTTGTTCGATTGTCCCACCTGAGAGAACGTGAAAATAATTTTAAAAAAAAATTTTTTACCAGCATACTAATTAGCTGTTCCAACCCTCATAGCTAATTAGCATGGTGGTAAAAATTTTTTTTAAAATTGTTTCCAAGTTTTCACAGGTGGGACAATCGGACATATAAAAAGAATTTCTAATGATGAGGGTCACCCCTTGCTGGTTTTACGTGGTATACCATATATATATATATATATATGTCGCGTTCCATGGCAACTCAGCCACCCCGGTTTTTTTTGGTCTCGAAAAAATTCTTCAGTATTGCCATTTTGAAGAACAATATATCCATGATATTTCATCAAAATTTCATCCCCATGCTATTGTTCGTTCTCGAGATAATGATTAATGAATTCTCAATTTTGTAAAAATCCTAACTTCGTAACTGTTGATCGGATATAAACGATTAAAAAAATAATATTTTATTATTTTTTTTGCCCTTTAAAAAAAAATATGCAGTTATCGAAGAAAAGCTCATTAGACAATGTTCGGGGTAATTTTTGGATTTTTTTTTCTACGAACGGGCCACTCGGAATTCCGCTCAGTATGTTTTTTCCTGATGATAGAGTGGGGCAATACGCAACTCCGTAGAATTTGTTTTAAGATGGAAGTGGGCATCAGTGAAGAGGAAAAAAATTGTTTTTTTATCAATTTACCCCGAAAAATGTTTAATGAGCTTTTATCCGATGACGGCATATTTTTTTTTTTTTTTTCTCGAAAAGGAAAAAAAATAAAAATTATTATTTTTTTAATCGTTTAAATCCGATCAGCAGTTACAAGGTTATTATTTTTACAAAATTGAGAATTCATTAATCAGTCTCTCGAAAACCAACAATAGTGGTGGGGGGGGGGGGGTGAAATTTTGGTGAAATGCCATGGATACATTGTCCTTCGAAATGCGCATACTGAAGAATTTTTTCGAGACCAAAAAAAAAATGGGATGGCTGAATTGACATGGAGCGCGACATTTGTCTCAGTGGGTGCAACCATATCAGCCATGATTTTTCATTTCCACGTGTGCCTAGATCGCCCCTGAACATCTTTATCGAATGCTCTGTATTTATATTTGTTTGTTGCATTGAGTTTTGCTTTTTTATTACTTGGAATATATCGAGGAGTGCTTTCTTTTTTTGTATTTTTTACACTCTTATGCAGGACCCTATTTTTTGGTTACGGAACGGCCGTCGGCTTGACAGTCTTCTGCGTGACCGCTGGATCTTTCGTTTCGCGAACATTGCCATTCTACGGCTGGATACCCTTCGATTGTACGACATTGACTGGTTTCTGGTGCGCTTGTATTCATCAGGTTGTCACTCGTGGTATTGCCGCAACTGTCGCGTGCTCCTACGATCTATTTTTCTTTAATGTTCTGAATCTTGCGTGTGCACAATTGAACATACTCAAGTACAGGCTGCGATCGTTGACAACGACGATAATCGACGAGCTGAGAGATGAAGATTTTAATTACAACAGCAGGAAGCTATTGGAAACGAAATTATTGACAAAATTCGTTCGTCATCATCTCTATATCCTCAAGTTATTATGACAATCTTGAAAAATCGTTTTTTCTTTTAGACTTTCCTTTCGTTCTCCGATTATATTTCTGATCGTTAATATGTTTTTTTTTTCTTCATTTTTCCTCAAAATTTTTATTATTTTTGTCGATCAGATTCGTGAGATTGTCGAACGAAAACTTCAATGCAGTAATATTCATGCAATGTACCGCGAGTACGCTCATACTTTGTACGAGTACTTACATCATGAAGGGAATGACACCCTTCAGTTCCGAATTCACGTACATGCTGATCTTTATGAATTGCATGCTGGGCGAAATATTTCTGTTCTGCTGGTACGGAAACGAGATAATGTCGGAGGTAAACATTATTCGCGCAAAACATTCAATGGAGAGAGAGAGAGAGACGAATGTTGTTGCATACGCTCTATATATGTATATATATATATATATATGCACAATTCGTTCGATATGTAATTTTTTATTTTTGCTTCAGAGCATCGACATTGGTAACGCCGTGTACACGATGAAATGGCCATCATTGACAATTGAAACGCAAAAAAATCTCGTCATGTTAATTGCACGAAGCTCAAGACCCATGAAATTGATGAGCGGCAACATTATTGTGCTGTCGCTCGACACTTACGTCAGTGTGAGTGGAATAAAACAAGAAAGCTAAAAGGACAAATCCTTTTCTTTTGTTTTTGCGGAGTAAAGTAATTTACAATTTTTTTAATTCCGAAATTGAATCTCTCATCAAATTTTTCATATCACGTTTGTACAACTCGAGATTTATGAAAATTTGAAAATGATACGACGTTGCTAAGAGTCCTCCGGATACCACTAAGCGCACAAAGCTTATAAATTTTCTTTTCGTTGTTTTTTTCCTTCTTTTTTATTGCCTCAAATGTTCAATTCAATATAAAATATTTTCTTGCAGCTCCTCAAACTCTCTTACTCGGTCTACAATTTGCTTGGAACCTCCGACTAAACTGTACGAGAACAAATGATAAATTGGACGGCCCACGTTGGATTGCATAGAAAAATTTCGAGGAATTTTCGAATTTTGTTTCGCTCCTCATATTTCGTCATTAAGGCCGTCCTCTAGTTTCTCGGCTGTTTTTTTTTATGGCTTTTTCAATAATTTTTTTACGGGCAAAGCATCGAAATAATCAATCTCATTATTTTTGCATAATCTTTATTAACATTTAAATAAGCTTTACAAATTTTTTGAAGTCAAAATATATAATAGAATAGCAATTATAGTGGCCGACAGGAAGACATCAAGTAAAAGAGGTGCTTGACGGTGACCAAGATTGCGGCTGTTCTGCTTATCTGAAATCAAAAAACCAAACGGCATTTTAATCTTCATATTCAAGACTAGCGATTGAACTAGAGTGAATTCTAAATTACAAAAATTGACTTTTTTATACACTTTTGAAAATTACATTCTATTTTTTACTCATTTTTTCTTAAGTTTTTCGCTCGTACGAAAAAAACTATCGAAGCAATCATGATAATCCTAGTTCAATCGCTGGCTTATAACATATTAAAGATGCTGTATAAATTTGAACAAGATCGGTGCAATAGTTTCTGAAATATCGTGGTTACCGTTTCGAAAAATGGTGTTTCGAGAAAAACGCGTTTGAAAGTTCGCGCATGTGATTTATACTAAAAATTTCATCTCACCGTCAATCTGCTATGCCTGGACCATACAATAGGCCTTCCTCTTCTTCTTGGAAGTCACGCAGAGCTGCTCTGTCTTCTCTTTTCGCGATTCGATTTTTTCGACCCAAGAAACTAGAGGACGGCCTTAAACAACGAATTCTAAAAGCTAAATTTTTCGTTACATATGTCCTCTTCTCCGACCCCCTTCCGGAAATTATCAACCTACTTTTCTCATTATTTTTCTTCTTTCGTCGTCAAATACACGCGATCTGTGTTTACAAATAAAAATATACATAACATGTAAAGAAGGAGCGCAGTGGTACAGTGGGTGAGGCTCTGGGTTCGCACGCCGCGGACCCGGGTTCGAGCCCCACTGTCGACACCAATGGAAAAAGTTTTTCCTGCAATCCTGGTTGGTTCGGACTCCACCTTAAGAAAACAAATGCCCAAAATACCTTTCTGTGATTGGTGGGTGGTCGGTGTGCGGCTTTGGAGGACTCCCGGTAGCGGTTCTCATCGCTCGGAAGGTGGCCTCTTAGCCGTTCACTGACTGACCCACTGAATCACAGCAAAGCAGGGACCTGACTCGGGTGACGGCGCTTGAGTTTACTCGCGCGGCCACCAGGGTGGACTAGGTAGCTTCCGACCTGTATCGGCGGTAGGTTTTCTGCAGTTTCCCTCCGTCCACGGCAAATGCGATACAGGGTCAAGGAGGAAAGGCAAAGCGGCTGCAGCCGTGGAGCATTGTGGGAAAGGGAGAGAGGAGGAAGGAATATCTCGGTGGAGGGAGAAAGAAGGAAAAATTTGCTAAAATGGGAAAGACCCCGGGCACTGGCACGGAATATAAAAAAAAAAAAAAAAAAAAAAAAAAATACATAACATGTAAAGTGTCAAAATGTACAAGCACATTTGCAACTCTAAGCGAAACTTCAGCACCCAACAACGTATCTACCAGAATTTAGGCCTGTTCGGTGAACGATAACCTTGTCGGATTACAAATCGAAAAAAATTAAAAAGAATAAAAGAAAAATATTCTACCGGATATGAGTATTGCCCTAACATCTCCATTCAATAAAATCACTATCAAAATGAGACATTCGCTAACATCTCTGCCCAATTACAAGCCTCTACCAGATAAAAAAAACCTCTTCGACTCGATTGATGCCAAAAGTCACCGGCAAATTAACTCTGTGTGCTATCCGAATAATCGCAAATCAATCTTTCGTTATTTCAATGATGTACGTAGTCACTATAACGAAATTATTCATAAATGATAATTTCTCATTATTCATAGCCCCTCTAATAAGTTCGATCAGCCGGTTTCACTACTTCCCGCATCCACCCTTCGTCAGGCATTCCACACCGATCTGATGCCGGTTGTCTGATCGAACCAGGTGGGTCGAAGATCGAAAATTTGAAACTCTTTTTTCATCCTTGTACAAAAGTTTGAGCTCAAAAAATTTGAATTATTTCGATTTTTACCCTCCCAAAAAGAACATTCGCAAGTTAAGTCGTTAAAAATAATCTTCAAATTGTGCCTCATACTCATGTGTCCATTGTACCAATTATAATTTGCCAGATCGCTCAATGAAATTTTTAATATCGTGATCATTATCGTTGAAATAAGCGCGAGTACGATAATCGCGTGTGCGACGGTCTATTCAAGCTCACAAAAATGAATATAATGAGCGTGAAATTGTTCTCGATTGCTCTCTAGCATTGTCAGGATACTCACGCAGATATTTGTTATACCGCTGATATATACAGAAACGAAGATTATCCTCAAGATAAAGAAGAAGAAACGAAATAAAAAACGAAGATGATAAAAAAAAATCGGTGAGTAATACAATAATAAATCGATGAATCGTTTGATTGTTCGAATTTAATCGATGCGAATGACATGATCGATGCTGGTTAACTTCATGACAGAGCACGAAAGTTGGCAATGCAGCGTACATAATACGAATTGGACATTGTTGAGCGCCAGTACGCGCAAGAATATTATAACAATGACGATGAGCACGTGAGGCACCGATAAAATTTACAAGCCAATATACGGTTGTCAATCGAATAGTACAATAGGGTTAGTATTTCTTATCCCTTTCTCTCACTGTCGCATTTTCCATTAATAATTATCGATGAAAAATACTAAAACAACGGGGGAAAAAAAAAATCTACAAAAACATTTTAAAACTACGAAAAAAAAACGTTTTTTTTTTTTAATTCTTGAAAATGCACGGACAATAATTTTCTACGCGCGTGCAACAGCGATGAGCGATATTTCATATATTCAGTTTCTCGGACTCATAAAACGAATCAAAGTTAAGAAAATTATGATTTATTTTTAATTATTCGAAATATTGTCATTGCAACGGGGATCGATTGATCGAACTAAATTTTTTGACACTGCTGTGAGTGTAACACACGCAATATAAAATGAAACTTGGAAGCAACGAGGTCGATTGAAAGTAAAAAAACATCCGAAGCGAATTAAAAATTCACGAATTGTTTCCTCGCAATTTTTCGATCGCAAAAAGATTTATCTACCCGGAAAACCAAGAGATCGATTCGATATATTATGAAACAGCAATGTGGATATTTCTGATTTTTTGTTCGTTTCGTAAAAAAAAATTTCTACATTTTTCGTATTTTTAACACATAAGTTTAAAAAAAATATATACATATATGATTTTTTGTACTTACTTCTTTGCCCCAGGTCCTCGATCGAATGAAAATATTTTATCTTTATTTATTTTCACAGCTGGTGAAATTCTCTTACTCGATGTATACAATTTTTCGGAGCAAACATTCCCGTAAGAGTGTATGATTGAAAATGACGAGAGCTCCGCGATGATGGAAAAAAAAATCGATTCGCGACAAGAGATATTTGACGATAGACACACAGAATAATTTTACAGCGAACGCGACGCGCAAGTCTGCGTTTCCCTTGCATGTAGAAGATGAGTCCAGGGGAAGTTAAAGACCCCTTTTACGCTAATAAGAATTTATTACAGGAGGGTTCGAGATGTCCCTTACATTTTATGGTTGTAGCTAGTGAATAATATAATATGCGTGATGACGGAAAAATGTTTTGCAATTCTTTGTTTTTTCGACGATGAAAGGGAGAATTCACGACAATTTACATAGAAAATAATAGAACAATAAAGGAACCTGTCGAGTTCCGGGACGTTTACTCATCAATACGTAATGATAGCCTCGATATACTGGTATATCCGATGAATTTTTTTTTTTTACCTTCGAGAACCGGAAGAAAGAACCTCACCTCTCAGTCTGTGAAAGTATAACGCGTCTTCAACATTAAATTTTTTTCTTTACGACGGCGATGATACGGTCATACGTTTTGAGCATTTTAACATTCGTAGGAGCTTGGCGACCGCTCAAATGGTCGACAGGCTGGAAATTTTTTGCTTATTCGACATACAGCTTGCTCGTTTTCGTCATAATTATTACGTTTTTCATTTCCCAATTGGTTTATCTCTTGCAATCGTCGAAAGACGAAATCGAGGAAATTCCAAATGTATTGTTCATACTTTTAACGACATTTTGCGTTGTTTGCAAATTTGTAAATTTATTAATAAGTCGACGAGATATTGTGAATTTCACTGGTATACTGGACAACGATATTTGCAGACCGAATGGCCTCGAGGAAATTGCGATACAGAATGAATTCGACAGAAAAATGAGGTGAGGGTCGAAGGCTATATGAAGATCGAAAGGTAAATAATAAAAGGAAGGATGTTTTGACCATTAATGGCAGAATTTTGATGTTGAAAATGCCTTATATTCGAATAGGCGGGAAAAAATAATTTTAAAGAGATCTTTGTGCCCGTTAAATCATTGATTTTAAATATTAACGATGAATTTATGATTTTATCGTATGAAATTGTACAAAATTACCATACCAATTGGGAATGCGAGTTTTCAAGTTTTACGCGCAGGTCGGGAACTTTTGTATAGAGACGGCCCCCGGAGTATCACCCGTAGCCTTATACTTCTTAATATTGTATAAAATATTAGTACGTGGGCACAGGGAAATTGCGAAAAATCTGGCCAATATACAGGCGACATATGTCGACGCGCCTGGTTGCTCCGACACATAACCAATAAACTCCGGAAAAATTATTTTCCCTTCAGTGATTTTGACGTAAATATTTCAAAATTCCCCACAGCTGACTCAACTATATGGCCACTGAAATTTCGAAATAATCAACTTATTATATAAAACTGATTCTAGGTATTTAAAAATTTCGCGAATGCTCTATACTAGAAAACTCCGGTATTCGGGATTTTTTGGTATCGCTGCGATTTCGAACGCAAGGCCCCAAATTTTACGAATTTCAAAAAGCTTCGAGGTAATTCGTGAGTCAGAGGAAAATTTTATATAGTTCGAAGAGTCGAGTATAGCCGTACAAAACTATGGCCGCACACTCATATATCGCTTTTGATTTTTCATTTATATGTTTTTATCGTGCGAATGGATTATATCTATCGATCAATTTATTTACATTTATTTGTCGAAATTCATTTTTCCTGAAAATACGAAAAAAAAAAATTTACGCTAAAGCGAATTTTCATATTACTTTACAGAACCGCAAAATTTTTTTATGGGACACTTGTCGGCTTATCATTCGGTTCAGCGACGATTGGATCGTTGGTATTGCAACAATTGCCATTTAGCGGCTGGATACCTTTCGATTATACAACATTTGTTGGTTTCCGTTGCGCTTTTATTCATCAAACAATTGCTCATGCTTATGACGCAGCTGTCGGGGGCTTCTACGATTTATATTTCTGCAATTTTCTGAATCTCGCGTGTGCACAATTAAACATACTCAAGTTCAGATTGGGGTCGTTGACTAAAACGATTATCGACGCGACGGAAGATCGGAATTTAAATTACGACAGCAGGAAGCTCATCGAGGCGAAACTACTGGCAAAATTCGTGCGTCATCACCTCGATATTATAAGGTTATTATTATGACATTGAAAAATCATTTTTTTATGTTTTTCTTTTATCGTTCTTATCGATTACATTTCGATTTAATAACGATAAATTTGGATTTTTTAAATTTAATCAATATTTCGATGATTATCAAACAATAATTCGTCAATTATTTTTTTTATTTTTATTATTGTCATTGCGTTAAGATTCACGAGATCGGTGAACGAAACCTTCAGTGCGGTAATACTCATTCAATGTACCGCGAGTACGTTCATACTGTGTATGAGTACTTACTTAATTAAGGGAATGTCAATATTCAGTCCTGAATTTACATTTATGATGGTATATGTGAATTGCATGCTGAGCGAACTATTCCTGTACTGCTGGTACGGAAATGAGATAATTTTCGCGGTAAAATATCATTCAAGTAAAATTCAACGAGAAAAAAAAAGTAACTCTCCAGGAAATATAGTTTGTTTCGTCCTAATTCGTTCGATGAAATTTATCCTCAGAGCATCAATGTTGGTGACGCTCTGTACACGATGGAATGGCCAATATTGACGGTTGAAACGCAAAAAAAACTCGTAATGATAATGGCAAGAAGCTTAAGACCGATTAAATTAACGAGTGGCAACATTATCGTGCTCTCGATCGACACTTATACCAGTGTGAGTCGGCCTCAATATTAAATGAACGAAAAAAAAAACAACAAAACAAAAATTCTCATCAAATGTAGTGGAAAAAAAATCTGAAAAGGACAATTAATTTTAAGTAGAAAAAAAAAAATAATAATTCCCGATGTTTGTTCAGCCAAAGAATTTATAAAATAATTCTCGTTTCAATCATCATCAAATCTCTCAAATGTATTTTCACGATTACGTGACTCGGTATAATAAAAAACAAAAGTTTCAAAGCGAAAAGATGTTGCAATGAGAGTCCTGTGATAGTTACTAACAATAAATCTTTTACTACCGCGAATTTTCAATTTTACAAATGCAATATTTTTTTTTCCTTTTTCTTTTTGCAGATCCTTAAACTCTCATACTCGATCTACAATTTTCTCCGAGACTCCGAATAATTGTGGTTCGCCGAATCGAGTGTTAAACTCGACGACACACGTTATTGGAGCATGCCTCCCCGTGAAATAGCAAAATACAAAACCTACGTGTTTCATTTTTTTTTTTCCCGTAATTTTTCGACTTTCTCGTAAAAAAGCATCCTTAAGACGATCTTTTAAGACGTCCTCCTGATTTTTGTGCCGTCTGGAAAGTTTGATTCGGCACGAACAATCATAATCAGATTGGGAAGTTCAATAAATTTACGGCAATCACATTTTTTTATCAGTCCAAAATGATATTGATAGGCGAAAATTAAGTTCAATATATTTAATTTTTTTTTTTTCAATATTTCTGTGCCATACTATCATCAATACGCGATTATACTCATCAATAAGAACTGAAAAATATGTATATGTATAGGCAATTCAGGAAAGCCTTGATTCTTCCGGTTTCCCCCACCCGATTATCATTATTGGAACTGAAACTGACACTTATAGGGGTACAAAAAAAATGCCAAAATTTGACAAATCGTTTGATTTTTAACGATTTTTTAACAAAAATTCTATAAAGCTTGTTAACTTGTTTAGGCTTCTTGGCCTCTGTAAATCGTTATGGGACGAACATTATTTTGAAAGAAAAAAAAATATACCTGTAAGATTCGCAAAAGTCACACAGTCGGATATTTTTTTCACTTTTCTTAGCGATAATTCAGGAGCCCGTCAATTTTTTTTCAGACTCCCCCCACCTGATTATCGTTGTTGATACTTTTCTCGAGAAAAAACTATATAATACCGAAATTATTCATAAATGATAATTTCTCATTCTTTAACCCTCTAACAAGTTCGATCAGCCGGTTGCACCACTTCCCGCATCCACATCCCCCCCATCAGGCACATTCCATACCGATCTGCCGGTTGTCTGATCCAACCAGGAAAGTCGAAGTTTGAAAATTTGAAACTCTTTTTTCATCCCTGTACAAAATTTTGAGCTAAAATTATTTGAATTTTTTTCATTAATTACCCTCCCCGAAAGAACATTCGCAAGTTAAGTCGTTAAATAGTATATTAAGCTACAAGGGACGAAAATCGAACTTTCGTCCCTGCTGTCATGATTCCCGAGGCGAAGCCGAGGGAATCACGCAGGGACGGAAGTTCGATTTTTGTCCCGTGTAGCTTATACTTTTTTTCTTCATAGCCGGTCGAAAGTACGCGATTAATTGTAGAAATTAAATTGTCATTATCAATTCCAAAAGTTGAGGTTATGAGTTCGAGTTCGTGGTCAATGCCCGCCGGCATTTGCAGCACGAGCGCCAGCGAGGGCTGCTGGCCGACGGCGGGCATTGACAACCAATAACTATTAATTTAATACATTATTTTATCGTTAAAAGTAATTAAAACAACTTGAATATTTTATGACTGTTTTTATTATATTTTCAGTAACTAAGACACCTTGAATATGTTATGACTATAGTAACTGAGACAACTTGGATATTTTATGACTAGTAATTAAGACGACTTGCATATTTTATGACTTTTTATCTTCACACGCGCAAAACACGCTTGTGTTTCGGATTCCTCGGATGAGGACATGTTTTTATTTTCACTTTTGAATACCTAGAAACCTTCAACTGCCTCCAACTGTCACTCACTAATTACTCCGAAGGTTATTTGTCAATTGCTATGAAATATTTGACAGATAACCCTCGGATCGAGGGGATCCCTGCGTTTTGAAACCGGGCCTAACTTTCCTCCCGTATCGCTTGACTTTCCTCCCGTATTGCTTTATTTTCGTCCCGCGGCACAGATGGCGCGCGCTACGTTTCCGCAGGGACGAAAAGATCTATTTTCCTCCCGCAAATCGGGGACGAAAATGCGTACTTTCGACCGAGGTATGAAGAAATAGTACATTTCGACACGAGTACGCAAAGGCTTTTTTGACGAAACGAGAGGATTACGGCACGAGCCGAAGGCGAGTGCTGTAACGAGTTTCGTCAAAAAGCCTTTTCGTACGAGTATCGAACATAATTTTTCCTCATGAGAGCCGAGAAAGCGCAACGAAGTTGCGATTTCGAGGTTAGAATGAGGAAAAATAATTTGCAAATTGTCTCTCATCTACTCATGTGCCCATTATGGTTCCAATTAAGATTTGCCGGATCGCTCAATGAAATTTTCAATATCATGATATTATCGTGCAAATAATCGCGTATATGCACCAGTCTATTCAAGCTCACGAAAATGAGTACTATAATGAGCGTGAGATTGTTCTAGATTGCTCTCTATCTTTGTCAGGATACCCACGCAGATATTTGTTATACTTTTGGTATACGGAAACGAGATGATCCTCAAGGTAAAGAAGAAGAAACGAAAAAAAAAAAGGAAGATGAAGAGTGCTTACTTAATTAAGGGTATCAGTTCGATTGAGATTGTATTTCGCTACGTGCATGAACTGACGGGAAAGCTTGAAACGTCGCGAGCGCTCGTGGCGGTGGTAAATGAAGCTCCGCCCGCAACGTCCACGTACGCTGCTCCATTTGCTATATCGCGGTCGTCGTCAAAAGTCTTCTCTCTTATTATCGACGTCATGTCTTTCGCTACGTACGTCTCGGGCAACGCTTTTTTAATTTATTAATTTTTACGAATACACCTAATCGTTTCTACTGCATAATTTTTCTCCAAAGAGACTGCTTTGGGTGATTAAAAAGAAAATCAATCGAGTAGGGTTGGATGGACTAAAAAGGCGGGTGTGTGCAATGTCAGTTATACTAAATCCGCAATAGCTTCAAGTAGAAAATAGAAGGATAGGGAAACCTGTGCTATGATTTACAATAGGGATTGTGATTTACAAGAGGGGTATCCTGCAATTTATTTCTATCGAAACGGTTACGTATACGGACATTGTTGACCGTTCTTAAAATAATAATAATTTAGAGCCCGTAGGACACAACTTTGCTTATCTTGCTCCCTGAAACTTGTCAAAGCTGCCACTCGTGGCGCTGATTGTACTCATGCGCAACACGCATGCATCCTAAAGACTTTTCATACTTTGCACCAGTGTCACGAAAATTTGGTGAATTTTTAATTCAAACTTTCGGCAAATAGAAACATCGTGTGACCGGAAAGTTGTTCCTAAATTATCCGTTAATTTCTTTGACACTGTTTTTTCAATCAAATTTTTCTTCTCTTCGCAACGACAATAAAGGTCCATTTTTGGAACGTTTCACTACAGCTGGGGAAAAAGCGAAGTCTTAAAATGGCCGCTCCGAGTGGGACAAGCATGCGCAGTAAATTTTATGGCTGACGTCCTACTGACTACGAACTAACTGTCCACCACACGGATAGCAAACATGAATGTATGCATAAATTTGCTATCCGTGTGGTGTACAGTCGACCCGGTGGACAGTTAGTTCGTGGTCAGTAGGACGTCAGCAAATTTTATATGCACTTTATATGCAATTTTAGATGTACTTACCGTTTTAAATTTCGACCAATAGCTCCCTGCTTCGGCTATTTTGGACGAGTCACAGCGCCGCTATCGGTAATTTTTTTTTTTTTTTTTAACACAATTGCGCAATTGTGCATTCTTCCATGGAAGAATCCACAGATTTGAATCTAAGCCACAAAATAAGAAATAAAATATCGACGAATAATGAAAAAATTTAATGAGTCTCGTGATATAAATCCACGTTTATTCGAATCGCAAGAGAAAAAAACAAACTGGTACGAAAAAAAAATAACAAATCGAAATTTCACGAATACGTTCTTTTCGCGGGTGTATGAAAATCAAAATAAAAATCTTATTGGATGGGAAAAATGTCGTTTCGTGTCCACCAACCCTCGCATATCTTAGCTACAAAAAAAACAGAAGAAAAATAAATAATAATAAAATTCATTGGACGATTACTTTTTTTTTTTTTTTTTTAACATACATATTTATTAATTATGATTTTCACATCATAATATAATATTATCTTTCTAAACACAACGCTAACATATATTTCTGTATGTTTCAATTTTTTTTTTTTTTTCGTTTTTTTTTCATGGTTAACATCTTCTTCGTACTCGGCGAATTAGTTAATTACAGAAACAAAAAAATAAAAATAAAAAAATAAAATACTCCTCAGTAGCATGCTTCGGGAAATATAATTCGCTGTTGCCAAGTTGGTCTTTCGTGTAAAGAAAAAAAATTGTGATTTCGATAAGGTAAAAAAAAAAGAAATTTCTTTTTATCGCAATTTTTTTCATTTTCCCTCAATTTTGTTTTTTTTTTCTATTGTTTTTTTTTTTTTCAAGCTCACGAAAGACAAACTTTATTTCTCTCAAAGGCACTCGGACGATTGGATACTGTCCGGTTCTCGGACATTTTTTTTTCTTTCTTTCTTTTTTATTACGTACACAAAGTAGATTCTCTCCAGGATTTTCCACATTTAACTTATCTTTTTTTTTTGTTTAAATCTTTTTTTCTTTCATTTAAAAATCGTTCCTTCCAACGGAGAACGATTGTAAAGCTTAAAATCTAGAAATTAAATTGCTCGGTTAATTGTCGTTAGTTCCACTAAAAAAAAAAGAAAAAGTGTCAGCAGTAATAATTTCTCTCAATGATTGTCCCGCTGAAGTTCGTTTCACTTTTCTTTTTTCGTTTTGTTTCCTTTCGTTGCTATTTTGTGTGTGTGTTTTTTTTCTCTCCATAGTATCATTTTTTTTAAGCTAACAGTGGGCAAGTGTGGATCGAAAAAAAAAAAAAATAAAAAAAAAAGCATCATGAATCTCGACGAGGTTGATGACTTTTTTTTCGAATTAAGGAGAATTAAGGCACTTTCGAGTTTTTCTCGTATAATATTAAATCGTTTTAGTTCTCGTTTGAGGAACTAAAACTCAAAGTCAGTGTCGAAGGAAAATAAATATATATATGTATATATTTTCGCGCTTTCAAAAATCATTATGTACCCCGACTGATAATCCTAATTGGGCGCTTTGAAAATTTGAAATTGTCGCATTCCGTCGTATTTTTGCACGAAATTCGAGCGAAAATCCAAAAATTATGAGACTATGAGACTTTTTTTTTCTTCTCGAATTCGATGGGTCGTTGAATTTCAAAATTCCAAGAGCATCGTTTCGAAACGATTTCTGGAGCTCAAAAAACGAGAAAAAAAAAAAATGAAAGGATAAAATGCATCATTAAATTTGCATCGTAGAATTTTTTTGAACTCCAAGAATTGGCTATTGAACAAACAAACAAAATCTACATACATCTCAGCAAATCTACGAAAAAAATATATATATAGAAACATATATTTCTTTTTTTACTGGTTCGACAGTGATTTTACAAGTGATAATCGTTCTTTCGTTATCAACAATATATATATATATATATTGTATATATTCTCATTTATTGTATATTTTGTAAAAAATATACGGATATTTCTCTCTCTTTTTCTCTCTCTCTCTCTCTATATATATATATATATATATATATATATTAGGGTGTGTCGAAAATGAATTTTTTTTTCTTCGCTCCTACCACTCAAAACTTGAGGTTTTGACATTAAAGAGGTCCTCGTTCAAGGTGGGCTCGGTAGCTTGAAGTTTAGAGGTCGCTCAACGAAGATTCAGGTTTCCCATCTAATTAAAACGTAAAAAAAATATTGTTTTTCGTTCGAAATGTCAGGCAACCGAAAAAATTGGTGATTTCTGTGTTTCTTGGCTTATTTGAAAGCATCACCAATCCCCTAAACGATGATAGGTCATTTTTCGACTTACCTTGTTCCAATTTTTTTTTTTTCACGCCACTTTTCGACCACAATAGTCACTTTTTCAAGCTCACAAAGTCTCCAAGATATCAATGAGTCCAAAATGAATTGCTACGAGTATCGATTGTTTATTCGAATATAAATAATCAATTCCAAAAATTGCTAAAACATACAAAATTTCTCAAAATAAACATAGTTTTTTGAATAAAATTGATCTCCGTATTTCCGTATCTTCAATTTTATACAAAAAAAAAACCATGTTTATTTTGAGAAATTTTGTATGTTTTACCAATTTTTGGAATTCATTATTTATATTCGAATCAACAATCGATACTCGTAGCAATTAATTTCGGACTCATTGATACCTTGGAGACTTTGTAAGCTTGAAAAAGTAACTATTGCGGTCGAAAAGTGGCGTAAAAAAAAAAAAAATGGAACAAGGTAAGTCGTAAAACGGCCTATCATCGTTCAGGGGATGAGTCGTGCTTTCAAATAAGCCAAGAAACACAGAAATCGCCAATTTTTTCGGTTGCCTGACATCATTTCGAACGAAAAACAATATTTTTTTTACGTGTTAATTAGATGGGAAACCTAAATCCTCGTTGAGCGACCTCTAAACTTCAAGCTACAAGGTCCTCCTTGAACGAGGACCTCTTTATTGTCAAAACCTCAAGTTGTGAGTGGTATGAGCGAAGAAAAAAAAAAGTCCATTTTCGACACACCTTACTATATATATATATAGTTCTTTTTTTTTCATTCTTTTTTTCCCCTTTATTGTATTCCTACATTATAATTAAGCGGTATATTCGTATGCATTGAGTTGAATCGCCTCAACCATTTTGTCTCTTACGAAGAAAAAAAGGAAACAAAAAAACAAACAAAAAAAAAATTACTCTATTCGCATTTTAACGAGAATGAGAATGAGAGAGATGCGAGTCAATTTTCCAAAAGACACACGGAATTATTGCGATTGATCTGGAAGTGCGAGCTTGATATTATCGATAAATATATTTATATTTATATATTTTTATAAATATATATAAAATTAAAAAAAAAAAAAAGCAGATCTCTCGTCGATAATGAAGCTCGCAAATGACCAACATGGAACTGTATCACGGAATGAAAAATACTGCGCGATTCGTAGGCAGGGGGGGAGGTGAGAGAAAAAAAAACTTAACGTCTTGGCATATCCGTCGAGTCTCTCGTTGATGTTTTTTTTTTTTTTTTTTTCACCCTCCTCACATTACGATAAACACCGATGAGAAATGAACTAAATTCGATCAAAGCGAAGGATTCGTTCGGGCCGAACGAAATTTCGTGTAAAAAAAAAATAAAATACCGTTTGTCCAATTGGCAAATAGGAACGCGTTTGAAATTCTATAAAATCGTTAAAGTTTCATTGAAATTTTGAGTATTCTTTTTTCTTTTCTTTTTTTCTTCTTCGTTCGAACGAGAATTCGTTTAAGATCGACGAAGCGTCGTTTCTTTTTTTTCGTTTTTTTTTTTTTTTTCGTTTTATCTCGGTGCAGCAGTGAAATATTTGAGTTTTGGTCCCAACTCGTAGATTAGAGGTACAAAAAAAAAAAAAAAAAAAAAAACAATACAAAACAAAACGTACGAAGAAAATGGAAAATTCGTCAAAACGATCTCTAGTTACGTTTTTCTTCTTTTTTTTTTCCTAACTAAAAGTCTATGAAGCAAATTTTACACATTAATTTGGCCACGTGTATCTCGAAGGAAAAAAATAAAAAAAAAAAAAAAAAAAAAAAAAAAAAACAATCGTTCTTCACGAGGTGAGAATTTTTCAACGCGTTTATGCCCCCCGCCCGTTGAGAAAATTCGTCAGGAACCGATTGGAGTACTTTTTTGTTTTTCTCTCGATTGACATTCCTCATAATTGTCGTTATTGTTGGTCGTTATGATTATTATTATCATTATTATTACTATTTTTTTTTTCTATGAGGAGAACGATGAGGAGGAACTCGCTCGGAAAATTCCACGAATGCCAATTATTTTTCGTCGATTGAAAATTCAAATTTTTCCTCGAGCACGATCGCACCACACTCTTCGAGAAAACAATTTCGCATTTAATTCTTTAATTTCTCTCTTTTTCTTTCTTTTTGTGTTTTTTTTTTTTTTTTTTTTTTCGTCTTTTTCTTCTTAAATCTGCGCAGGCTCGACGTAATTCGCTGGCAGCATTCCGTGGCGTCCTGTGCGCTGGACGAGACCCGTCATCCAGCCCTCGTCGATCGCTGTACAATTTACGATGAGATCGCCATCGCAAAAGCTGACCTCGTCCGTGTCCTGAGCTTCGTAATCGTACATCGCTCGGTATACTCGCTGAACGATCAACGTCGAAACGAAAGAAAATAAATAAGGAAAAATAATAATAATAATGATAAAATAAATATTAAATGGGGGAAGAAAAAAAAAAAAATATGATGTGCAAAATTATCGGAAAACGAGTAATAGCCCAGTCGGGGATATACCGAAAAAGCCGGTGAAATTGCATTAAATTTTGCTTCGAGTTTATTTATTATTATTTTCAGTGTAAAAGTTGAAAATAAACGAGATAATGCAATAATTAAATTTTGCCTCACTTTTTCGACTATAAATCGAAAAATATCGATCCTAGAGAAAAAAAATGGTAATGACCAAATTTGTGGAGGATAAAATTTCCTTCGGGTTTGATTCTCATCATTTTTAGTGTAAAGTTGAAAGTAAACGAGATATTCCAGTAATTAAATTTCACCCTTAAATTCAAGATGGCGGCTGAACGAGGAAAGATTAATTCCCGAAAATCTTAATTTAGGCTACCAATAATTACCTCTCCCAACGATTCGCAAAAGAAAATTACTGTATTAAACTAATGTAATTTAAAATTACATCCCGACTGGGCTATAAAGCAATTGAGGAATTGAGGAAAAGTGAGGATTTCATGAGAATTTTGAGCATGAAATGAAAATCGGAAAAATATCAGCCATATTTGGGAGTTCTCGATAAATTTGAGCTTTAATAATAATAATAATAATAATAATAATAATAATAATAATAGCGAAAAGTTATTGAAAATTTGGTAAAAAAAGAGAGATTGTTAAATGAAATCGTCGGGGCATTTTTTCGCTTTCGATCGAATCAATTCGTTCAATGTTTTTAAATAAGTGTGAATTATTTTTTTCAGAATTCTTTCCCTTTTTCGAAGTTACTCTTGACGAATTTTTTCAAAGCTGTACATGAATTAAACCAGTGATTCGATGAGCCAAAAAAGTATGCAACTATTCTACGAAAACGTATCCAAAATTTTCTTTTCAAATTAAAAAAAAAAAAAAAAAACATTTAAAAAAAAAGGGAAAATTCTAAAAAAATAAGCAAAAGAAGAAAAAAAAATTTTACTCGTCATTCGTGAACACTTTTTTTTTTCTTTTTAATTTCCTCATAAATGTTTGGCATTATTATTGTTATTGAAAATCATTGCTTCGAAACATCTTCAATATCGTTGATTTTTTTTTTTTTTCAGATTTTTGTCACACATGGTGATACGGAAATTCTGATTGGATGAAACTTTCGATTGGGAGTGTGAAAAATTCGAAAATGAATGAAAAACAAAATCAGAGATGCAGAATTGAAAAAAAAAAAAATTAATCAAAGGAGAAAAAATTGATGAAAAATTTCATGACATTGTTTATTTGAAAAATAATGAAACAACGCCGTGTCTCCGGGTCTGGTCGTAAAAAATAAAAAATAAAAATAATAATAAACTAAAATGAAATGAAGAAAAATAAAATAAAACAATACCAACCAGGGTACTCGCCGGTGGTGTTGGAGGTGGCTGATGCTGAGGTACGTGATTGTTGTTCGTGGCAGGTGTCAGAGATCCATAATATTCATTAACCGGATCTATATCGGCGACCGAGCCGATTTTTCTTGTGGGTGGATTCGTTACTGCGGGCATTCAATTCACTGTCACACAATATTTCTCTCGTCGTCGTAACAAACACTCGAACTATCCGATGAATCGTTATTATAAAAATAGATATATATTTTTCATCGATGATGCGAGCATACATTTTTACGATGCCAATACTCGAAATAAAAAACGGAAAAACAAAACAATAAAAAAAAGTAAGAAAAGTTTCAACAAAAAATACGAAATATTCACGAAAAAAAAAAATCTTTGAAAATTATTCCGAAAGTATTATTCAAAATCATCGTTGTTTTTTTTTTTTTTCGACAAGGCGCCAAGAAACAAAAGTTGAGAAAATTATTGCAATTCAGCAGCCGAATTTTTTTTTTTTTTCAAATTCCTGTCAAAGTGTAAAGAAAAGGGACGAAAATTCACCGCAAAAACAATAATTATTGCAAATTCGGGCAAAAAAAAATCAACGATGGGGAAAAAATGTAATTAAATCAAATTCATGCTCAAAAATAAGTGTTTCTTTTTTCCTCGTTACTGCTGCCTTACAATTATTGTAATTGTCATAAAAAAAAAAGTTTCTTGGCACAAGTTTTGGTAGGTTTTTTGTTTTTTTTTTTTTTCAAAAATCATTGTTTTTTTTCGATAAGGCGCCAAGAAACAAAAGTTGAAAAAATCATTGCAATTTAGCAGCCGAATTTTTTTTTTCTTCAAATTCTTGTCAAAGTGTAAAGAAAAGAGACGAAAATTCATCGCAAAAACAATAATTATTGCAAATTCGGGCAAAAAAAAATCAACGATGGGGGAAAAAATGTAATTAAATCAAATTCATGCTAAAAAATGAGTGTTTCTTTTTTCCTCGTTACTGCTGCCTTACAATTATTGTAATTGTTATAAAAAAAAAAAAAAACGTTTCTTGGCACAAGTTTGGTAGGTTTTTTTTTTTTTTTTTTTTTTTTCAAAAATCATTGTTTTTTTTCGACAAGGCGCCAAGAAACAAAAGTTGAGAAAATTATTGCAATTCAGCAGCCGAATTTTTTTTTTTTTAATTCCTGTCAAAGTGTAAAGAAAAGGGACGAAAATTCACCGCTTAAAAATAATACTTATTGCAAATTCGGGCAAAAAAAATCAACGATGGGGAAAAAAATGTAATTAAATCAAATTCATGCTCAAAAATGAGTGTTTCTTTTTTCCTCGTTACTGCTGCCTTACAATTATTGCAATTGTCATTAAGAAAAAAGTTTCTTGGCACAAGTTTTGGTAGGTTTTTTGTTTTTTTTTTTTTTAAAAAAAGCATTGTTTTTTTTCGACAAGGCGCCAAGAAACAAAAGTTGAGAAAATTATTGCAATTCAGCAGCCGAATTTTTTCTTTTCAAATTCCTGTCAAAGTGTAAAGAAAAGAGACGAAAATTCACCGCAAAAACAATAATTATTGCAAATTCGGGCAAAAAAAATCAACGATGGGGAAAAAATGTAATTAAATCAAATTCATGCTCAAAAATGAGTGTTTCTTTTTTCCTCGTTACTGCTGCCTTACAATTATTGTAATTGTTATAAAAAAAAAATGTTTCTTGGCACAAGTTTTGGTAGGTTTTTTTGTTTTTTCTTTTTTTCAATCACGAAACTCACCTGCACCCTTGTCGCTCGTGTAAATGACGGTAGTTGCTGTCTGCCTAGCGGAATAGGGGCTCGGTCTTGCCTCGGTAAGGGGATCGTAATCGGCAATTCTACCGGGCGCTCTCTGCATTGCTGCCGGCGTTACCGGCGGCAACGGACTCGCCGTTCTCGCTGGGACGTTATTTGCATTTACGCTCGTAGCTGTCGGTGCAATCGTACCGTCCGTGTACTCTACGTACTCTAAGCGAACACAAAGCAATGCAACAAAGCTCGAGGTGTGGGCGGTGAATTTTATAAAATATAGCAATACGGATTAAAAAAAGCAAACAAGACAAAACAAAAAAATCGATGAGTATTTTGAATATCAATAATAATAACAATAACAATAACAATAATAATAATAATAATAATAATAATAATAATAATAATAACAATAATAATAATAACGAAAAGTTATTAAAAAATTTGGGGAAAAAATTGTTCAACAAATCATTAAAAAAAAAATTTTTTCGCATACGAAATGAATTTTTTTGCTTTTTTTTTCTGAATACGCATGCGTATATTAATTATGTATGAGGGACTTTTCATTCGTTTCTCAAAATTGTAAAAAAACATTTCTAAAAAAGACCAAAGAATGAATATTTAAAAAATTATATTTTCTGGGAAAAATAATTTTGAAAAAATCATTTGCCACGACGGGAAATTAATTGTACGGGATATTTGTTGATTTTTTTTGTTTCGTAATTTTCAACAAATTTTTCAATGACTCATTGGAATTATTATTATTATTCAAAATCCAAGTTTTTAACATCTTCAATATGATTTTTTTTTCTTGAGATTTTCGTTTTATCGCGATGTACGAAAATTCTTGATGCGAGTAAAAATTTAGTTTGGCTCTACCGTGTAGTGAGGAAAGCAATCCTTGAAATTACAAATTTCCGCATGGCAATATTGTTTTTTTTTTTTTTTTTTTTTTAAGTCTTCGAAACATAACAAATAATCATATCAAAAATTCTAAGCGAATTATTGTCAGAAGAGTGCTACCAATGATAAATATCGATAAAATGACAATAAATATAAATAAATATATATTGTTATATATATTTAATATATAACAATATTATATATAATATATTGTTAAATATATATTGACAATAAATAAATATTGATAAAATGATTGATACAATGATAAAATGATAAATAGTGGTGATAAATATTGATAAAAAATTATAAAACAAATGATGGGATGGGTTTGTCACAAAAATAATGTTTTTTTTTTTTGTTTTCATAAAAGCATACTGCTATGTTGAATGCCGTGAAAAATAAAAGGCCTTTGGGTTGGAAAAATTTACATGCTATCTGAGCCAAGGGGATCGTCGAAGTAGCTTTGTTATTTTCAAAAACCTAAATTGTAAAAAAAAAAGTAATGTTTTTTACTAATTATAAAAAAAATCAAAATTGTTTTACGTAGCTGGCAATATTGCACTCGTCAAGCGGAATAAATGTCGAAGAAGCTTTTTTTTTTTGTTTTTTCTTAAAAAAAAATAGTAATTGTGAAAAATTTGGTGCCTGTGTATTTTTTGTTTTTTTTTTTGCGAAATAGTTTTTGAAAAATCTTACCGATCTGTTCACCGTTCTCCCCGGTCATCGTTCTCTTCTGTTCCATTATCGCTTTTTTCTGTAGCTCACCGTGATAAGCAACGTTCGATATTATCTTGCTGTTTTGCTTGATCCTGAGTGTCTCGGGATCATCGGCGACCTGAGTAAATTTGCCCTTTGCCTTCTCGAATTCAGCGTGATATTTAACGTTGCTCTGGATCTTTGTGTTCTCGGCAATGCGCTTGAGTTCCGGTGTCTCGGCCATCGTCGTTGCCTTCGCCTTTGGTATGTGACTGTATTTAAAAAAAAAAAAAAAAAAAAAAAAAATCACTATTAAGCGAAACGCATTCGCACGAGGGAACGGGGAAAGTGCGAAAAACCAGCCATAAATTCAAATGATACTCAACGAATAAAAACCGATTGGTTTTATTTATTAATGACCCTGATCAAGTTGGTCAAATTGACAGGTATATCATGGGATATTGATTTTGAAAGTTTCACTCAGGCTTCTGATCAGGAATGACTGATTAAATATGTTGAAGCAAAAAAAAAACGATTTTTAACAAAAATATCTTGCCCGATGTAAGGCGAGAGTAAGCTGAACGCGCATAGAGGGTCGACAACGGTAATCGAGATGTGTGTCACGAGTTTGTTTTTCATACATGTTACGGGTAAGGGGGATATTATATATATACACGCACTACCGTGTGAGGCTCGTGTTATTGCCCGAGAGACCGAGATATATGTATGCATATATCACTCTCCATGTTGTGTGTATATCCCCGGACCCAGTCATTGTCCCAGGGATTTCTTACGCAACTAAAGACGTCGAAAATACATATCTATCCAGCAAGAGGAGGCGAAGGAAATATTTCGAGACACATGTTTGTAAAATCTTGGGTAAAATTTGTACATTAAAATCTCAAGCTGTCACGAATAATTTTTTTCACTGGATACATTTGTAGTTTTGAAGAAAAAAAAGAAAAATAAAAGAAAAAACTTTTTTCGTTCGGATAAATTTAATATGGCTGAATGAAAATGTGATCAGGGCAGAATGGTATTTGAGTCGCGTTATTTGAGTGGTAGAACGAGGTATTTATCTGTTAAATTCGCATCAACAAGATTCCGCGAGTCTAACAGGGGTAGGGGTTAAAGAAGCTTGTATCTGGCTTCAGGGCTTTGCTGCACATTTTTTTTATCTCTCTCTCTCTCTCTCTCTCTCTCTCTCTCTCTCTCTCTCTTTACTGTGGTCAATGTGATTGACGTTGGTAGCGAATCCGGAAGCCCCTCACCACACCCACATACACGCACACAGTAAAAATATATGGCAATATACAATGCTAATGACATTCTAGGTCAAATCAACATGACCAAGCTCACGTTATTTTTTTTTATATTTTATTTATGTATACTGGAAAAATAAAATACTGGACTATGCTTATAAAAAATTGATTTTCCTGTTAAAAACGAAAGTATTAAGAACAAGAATTATTGAAGAATTTTCGTTCGTTGAAAAACATTTACAATTTTTTACCATGCCCTTTTGCTCAAACTCTTTTTTCGAAGAGAACTCAAGTCAAAAGTATTTTTTTAAAATCAAGAACTTGCTTAAAAATCGAACAAAAATCGAGAACAACCAAACGATTGAATACTTTTCATGGAGATGAAACTAATTTTAAAAAAAATCTAAAAATCTATGTAAATCACTCTTCAGTTTCGCGGAGGTTCGGAAAACCTGTCGATTCGGGTCGAAATCCCTTGTGCACTTTTAATTTTTTTTTTTTTACAAACAGGTGAGTCAGTGGATTGAGACACTCTCGGTGTATACGACATATGGGATTCAAATGTTTATATATATATATAGCATTGGTATATGTTTTTCGACTCGAATTCCGACGATGGGAAACACTTGTGTTCGCGCAAATGTTTCGAGGACGGTATACATCGGAGAAATTCTCAAGAGTCTCGTCGTTAATTACACATTGAATGCGTATACTGTATGTATATAATATGTATATACAAATATATATATAGGTGTGCTCCGTCTCTCGCCAAGGGCGAATCACACAGCGTTGATACATTCGATGGAGAAACGAAAAAAAAAAAACAAAAAGATAATTTTTTTGAATAAAATAATTCATTTATATATTGCCGCTTGAAAAACATAGTTTTATTATTTTATCATACATTTGAGATATGAGGTATTTGATAAAACTTCGAGGGCCCGAAAGCCAAATCCCTTCAAAAAAAAAAAAAAACTCTAACTTTGGGATAATTGGTTATTTTGTTTTCAGAATTTTTTTAACAATCATTTTCCAGAAACCTTGAATTCGAAATTGGAGAAGCGGTTAGTTGATCGGTAACTAATTAACTATCGAATTAGCGAATTCTCAATTAACTATCTTGAAACTATGTACAAAATGACTAGAAAATATAAACTAACTATCTATAAACGGATAATCTAATTACATAGTTATTAACTAACCAGTAACCAACTAATAACGAGCGAATTATTTCATCGCTGGCAAATTAGTCAATTACTATTCAGGTAGTAAGTATCCAGTATCCTGTAATTAACTAAATAGTTAGTCAGTTATTTAATTAATTAGTGATTTCCTAACTAGTAATTTCAGTACTAACGAGTTACTTAGTTTTTGACTAACTAATTAATTTAATGACACTAAATAGTTGAGTTAGTGATGAACTAATTAGTCAGTCGAGTTAGTATTAAAACAACTGGCAACTATTATACTCTATATATACTATATATACTATATATTAAACTCGTAGGGAACCTGGAACCTAAATATGCCGCCAGAACTCAAATTTTTTTTTTTTTTTTATGACCTATTTTTCGTTGCACTCCAACGATGCAAGCTTTGGCATCATTAAATAATAACTAACAAATTAGTCACTTTTTATAAAATTAGTTAGTTAAAAGTTAGTTAGTCACTATCCATTACCTAGTAAATAACTAGCTGGTTTATTAGTAAATTAATTGGTGATTTTCTAACTATTGAATTCGGGACTAACGATTTACATACTTAGTCGCTAACTGACTTACCAAACGAGTTAGCGATTAACTAATTGAATTAGCAACGAACCAAATGTGTCAGTCGAGTCACTAATAAACCAGTTGGTCGGTAGCTTACTAACTGACTAACTAACCATGTAGTAACTTGATCGATAGTTGGTTACTGTTCCAATCAATCTAGTAACCACTTAGTTACTAGATAGTGACTAAGTAACTATAAACTAAAAAGTTTCTGATCAAATCAACGGATTCGTTAATCATACTCGTTAGCTAATAACAAACTAATTAGATTTATATTTTCTAAATTTTTAATTAGTATTTCGCAGTTAGTTTGTAGGTCCCCCCCCCCCACCCGGCAATTTCTAAACCAAGTATAGTCACACCCACACATCATAACAAGTTAAATCAATAAGACATCCAAGTGGTTCATATTCACCCCCATCATCCCCTGGTCCAAATTTACACCGACTTCTCTGTATATATAAAATTTCTCTCGATCTCTCGAACGAGATGGCTATAAAAAAAAAATTATCGACCGAATAATAAAGCTCAAATTGTACGCTCTCTCGCGAGAACATTTAATCACATTATAGCCTCGGGTATATATTTTATATATTACAAGCAATTGCTATCACGATTCGAGACGCGTGGGCGTGATCGTGGCAAACTCATATATGCATTAAAACGTGTTGTATGTCTCTTACAACATGTATGTGTGTATTGAAAATCATGTAAGTACATATATATTCCGGTGATTTTGTGTGTGTATGTGTGAGTGGATCTTAGTATACAGAAATGACGCTCCGGGTACATTAATCGTACGCTGAATAATTCAACGAATCCAAGACGCCCACATTAATGCATCAAGTACAACGGAATTGAGCTTTAAAATTGAGGAGAAAAACAAAACGCGAACAAACATTTTTGGAATAATAAAATGAAGAAAAAAAAGACGATAAATTCTATCGAACAATAATAATAATAATAATAATAATAATAATAATAATAATAATAATAATAATAACGACTCATAAATTTTTTTAATGAGTTTGTAAAGCAAATAATTCTCTTTTCTCCGACATTGAAAAATTTTCAAATAATTTATTTTCTTTTTACGAAAACTCCGATCACTATTGTACATTTTATCGGGGAAATATTTTCTTGTCAGGCTGCAGATTCTCGTGCTGCTAATTTTCGAAAAAATTAAATCGCACGACTTTCCACGATACGTCGCGAGAACAAAAAAATAATAATAATAAGGAAAAAATATATATATATTTATGAAAAACAAACTAATTGGTAATTGTCGTTATCAACGGGTAACGAACAAAAAGGACCGGACTCACATTATTTAACGGCTTGAGTAACGTGAGTTACGCCCCTTTATCCAGCAGACGATGCGTACGTAAAATAAAACTCGAGAGGGTTTTGCTCTCGGTATGGCTTGACCTTTTTATCGTCTTCGGATCTTGTCCGTCGACCTTGTCCCACAATGCATCTGTTTCAATGCACTCCACGTATCCAGATTGTTACTTTTTTTTTTTTTTTTCATTGCAAATAAATAATTTCGAATTCGTCATTAACAATAAAAATAAAAAAATTTTCATTGCCTTGAATAATGATACAGAGATTCATCATGACATTCCCTGCGATATATTGTATATTGTAGAAAATATATATATATATATATTATATATATATATATTTTTTTTTTTCTACAATAGCAGAATCATCAGATAGATGAGGCACGAAAAAAAAAAAACAAAAAAAAACGAAACTCGTCAGATGAATCGTATTTCTGCGATCGTACGATCGGATTCGCGGAGACTGATGACGCGTCAGGCCAAAAGGCTTCCCATGACGAATATATATATACATGTATATTATATGTGTGTGTGTGTGTGAAACAGTTCGTATTACGCCGAGGAAACGAATATGCAGAATTCTGCGATTAGTAAAAAAAGAAAAGATTAGTTTCAACGAGAAAAAAACTGAAGAATAAAATAGGAAGCAAAAAAAAATTAAATATCAAGAATTTAAAGAAATTTAATAAAAATTGCATAAAATAATAATTATATCAGAATTACAACCCTTCGATTATTTTAATTTTTTATTTTGTGATTTTTTTTTATCCCGGGAAAGAACGCGTTGGGTAAAACAAATTATCGAAGAGCTCAAAAAAAAAACAACGAAGGCAAAGAAGTTAAATTGGCACAACGCCCTTCCTTATCAATTGACTTCCGATATACTCGAAGTGTTACACGGTTAAAAAAAAAAAAAAACTCTCAGCAGAGAAATCAAGAATTCATGATTAGTGTGGTAAACGCGTGTCCGCAAGTGTCTCATCAACGTCGTCGAATGAGTTGCCTCGTCGCTTGTCATCGAGACACAACACGTGCTCGGACTGACAATTACAGTGTATGTCGCACGACACAACCGAATTATTATCGTTTTTTTTTCCAAGTTACAACTTTCGAAAAAAATTATTTTTATCCTCGACGCATAGTTCAGTCTTACACGAGTCAGTTTGCTGTTTCGATTACCCTACAACCGAAAAGGGAAAAAAAAAGCATTTTTCGAAAAGTTACAGATCAATAAAAATTCTCTTTTAATTTAGCAAAAATTGAGACATTTTTTGCAAGTGTAAAATAAAATCAAGTTTCGTACATGAAAATTTTGTCAAATTTTAACGAATTCTTTTGCTCAATGACAAACAGTCCCTTGTGTTAAAATACCGGGAAATAAAAATTCAAAATTTTGCATTAAAAATATGAAAGCAATGTCGTTCAACTCCTGAGACGATGGATCAATGTGAAATTTGAAGAGAAAAACAAAGTTACAATTTTTTTTTTTTATCGCTCCTGGGAATTTTTTTCAAAGCTCCGGGAGGATGAAGCAGAGACTGAATAAAATCAGAACTGGAGAGAACTCGTCTATCCGGAGTCCAATAATTACGACGCTTATCATGTTCACGAGAACGAATTGAGAAAAAAATAAATAAAGAGGTCTCTCGGTACGAGATATATATTATATATGTATATAATAAAAATAAAAAAATGTATAAAAATAAAAATAAAACCGTTGGTTGTAGGATATACAGCGAAATAAATGTGTGGGCGAAAAGATTGCTACGGGTAAATACCAAGGCCGATCATCTTCTCTCGCTTTATATTAAATTCATTCCCTCGTCTCACTTTCTTACGAAGTATACAAATGTATCAAGAAAATTTTAATTATTTTATTTCGCTTCGTCACGTGTCACAGTGGATGCTTTATTTTCGTGGTTTTTTTTTTACACCAGATTACTCAAAACGTGAGAAAAAAAAGTCCGAATAAAATGTGTGAGTGATGAGCTCGGAAAAAAAAAAAAAAAATTGAAATCTCCAGAAAGATTTGAGGAATCGTGACGCAATTTTTTGCGAAGTTCGGACACCAAAGCACCATCGTTTGTTGCAATTTTAATCAATATTGCTAAAAAAAAAATTATAAAAATCGTGTTTCCCTCATTTTTCCTAAATTTTACCACTTTCCTATTTTTTTTTTCATAAATTTTACAATGTAAATAAATGTAAATACAATGTATACAATAAATGTAAATACAATGTATACAATAAATACAATGTAAATAAAACGAGGTCAAGCAAAAAATCATGAAACAGATGTTTGAATCGAAGTACATGCTTGATCTCTTGACTAAAGGAAAAACAACAACAACAACAAAAAACGATCGATGCTCCCGAGAAAGGGGCGGGAGATTCGCGAACGTTAAAACACATGTTTACTACAAAAATACAACACACGCACACACAACACACACTTACACACACACAAACACATATATATATATATATATATATATATATATATATATATATATATATATATATATATATATGAGTATATAACTGAGGCTATAACGAAAAAGTGACGAAACTCTTTAGGCGATCTCTCTTTCGATTTCTGCGATAGATAGTCGAAAAATAAACAAAGGAAAAGAAGAAGAGAGATCGCAGTGAAACGAAATGATAAAAATATGGGGGGGGGGGGGGGGGGGGCAATCACGACGATGACCTCATCGTGAATAGTGATACGATTTCTCTTATTATGTCGTATTTTTTTTCTTTTTTTTTTATCGCGTATACCACGGACGATTAATATATTAAAATATATATATTAATATTTCGACCAGTACTGAGATGGGTGACCGTTTAGCCGTGCACTACAGGCTCGTGCATCAGCTACACTGATGCAACAGACAATTTTTGGGAAATTTTTCATGACAATACAACTTGGATTTTGATATAAATGTAGCCTCCCTCTAACGGGCAAATTTTTCGCAGTTTCCCCGTGCCCTCGTGCAAATTCAATACGCTATATCGGGGATTCGATAAAATCGTTGGGTGCAACACTCCACAGGGAGCTCCGAGAATAAAATTACAATGAGGAACTTAAGGGGGGGGGGGGGATGTAAAAAAATGTATCAAAATTCGAAAAAAAAAAAATTAAAATAAAACGCAATAATGCGAATTATTTATTGACACTGTGGTGAGAGTATCACAGGAAAGCGCTACGAGACTTAAACGCGCTATCCCCTCGGCTCTCTCCGGGCTTTTTTTTATGGACCGTCGTACACGTAAAATTGTTGAAATATACGTGACTTGGCCAAAGCGCCTCTTAATTTTCGTCCTTAACACGAAATTAACGCTGACGCTACGTTAATTTCGGCGTGTCGACGGACGTTATTGCAACGAATTTTTCAAATATATAAAAAAAATTCTACAAAATTCAACGCAGACCTATACGAATTCTAAAATTATAAAAAAAAGTTTCACAGGATCCGAGCAAATAAAAAAAAAATCTTACAAAGTCGAACACGGCTCTGCGAGTATTTAAAAAAAAAATCATAAAATTTTTTAAATAAAAATTTTTGGAATGCGAAAAAAATTTTCCAAGTAAATTGTGAATAAAATCTTTCCGGAAGCTCTGCGAGTATTTGAAAATAAATTTTAATTATAAAATAATACAAAATTAAACATTACAGCCGGTAAAAGTATTGGGAAAATTCTAATATTATAAAAATAATAAAATTTTAAAAATAACCATTTTGAGATTCAGAGTATATTTTAAAAAAATTATAAAATTAGGAAAATAAGTATTTTTTAAATTAAAAAAAAAAAATCTACAAAATTAAACATAGGCCTATAAGTTTTTCACGTCAACGTTGAAAGTAAATTTTCTTTGGGTAAATTAGCGGATTGATTCTGACGAACAAAGAATTATATTTCGTAATTATTTCCGAATAATTTTGAAAAAAAAATTACATTGCCTCGACACCCTTGCAAAAATATTGTTTCGCTCTTATATTAGTTAATCGCGCAGTTCTTTTTCTTTTTCTTCTTCTTTTTTTCCAATTAAACGAGATATATAAGAGGCATTATGATTTTTATACTCACGCTTCGCAAAACGGTTGTTTGTTGAATCCCTTATACGTTCTCATGTTAAGCGTCATGCTGCAACCCTGACACTTAAAGCACTGTTTGTGCCATATCTGAAATTAATTCGAATAAATAATATAAATAATACGGTCATGCAAGTAAAACTCCCAAATTATTATTATAATATAAATAATAATAATAATCTTAATAGTTATAAATTTTTCGTGTCTCGTTGAACAAGAAATTGAAGAGAAAAAAAAAACGAAAAAAATTGGAGACCGCAGAAAGGAGTGCGTAATTGTAAATAGGTCGGGGGCAAGGTCAAGGTTAGAGTGTGCATGCAACCAAAGGACAAAATTTCATTATATCCATTGAATCAATTTTTTCATAATCAACATTTGAAAAAATAAAAAATTAAAATATTGAATCAATTTTTTCATAATAGCTCGTTTTTTTTTTTTTAGCGTAGACAAAAATAAAGACTTTTTTTCAACGACGGAAGTTTTTTTTTATTCTTCACGTTCTTGTGCATGCAGAGTTGACGATTTTCTCGTTAATTCAATTTCGTTCGACATTGAAAAATGGAGAGTTCTCGATTGAGTGTAAATATAATTTCCCGGAGAACTTATACTTTCCACGGACTTTAAACGTACGAATCTCAATTTATTTAATTATCATTATCATTATGATTCTCGTTATTATTATTATTATTTCATTGTACCGCGAGTTATGCATTATCTCGTAATACACTCGCTCATTTGCAAAATCGACGTCTGGAAGATTTTTTAATCCTCGACTGTTTTTTCAGAGATCGAGAAAAACGTAGATATAAGTCTACACGTTATTAGGGAGGCTGACTTAAAATAAATTTTTTTTTTTTAATTTAACGAAAGTGTGACGAATTTTTTTTTTCCTCAGCAACGAGAACTGCGATATTGCGAATTTCAAGAGAGAAGGGATAAAAAAAAAAAAATTGTGGCGCGTCGCAATCGAGAGTGAAAGTTGGGTTGGGGATTAAAAAAAAGAAGTCACCGCGTGGTAATGATCTGGTGAACAATCCAAGAGTCAACGAACGATCTCTCTCCAAGGACTGAATTGCGAGTTTTTTTTTTTTTTTTAATTAAACGCTATCGTTGACCGGGGAACCTTGTTTTTTTTTTTTATAAACAAAAAAACAAAGCTGTGCTTTTCAAAACTTTAAGGGTGATTTTACATTTGAACGGTACAGTATAATTTTTTTTTATTAAAAAATAATAAATCAAACGTTAAACTATTCGGGAGTCATCATCGTGTGATTTGGATTTTTGCTTGAAACAAGAAAAAAAAACAAATATTTCCATCTCAATATAATAAGAAAGAAAAAAAAAAGTATAAAATTGTAAAAATTGGCGAAATTGAGAAATCAAGAAGGAAGAACTTTGATTAAAAAAAAAAAAATTTCGATCAATTCGTGAATAAAAAATTGTTTGAACTAATTTTTTTTTTTCGAAAAACATATCGTTAGTTCATTTCTGATGGTTCGTATGAGAGTAAGTAAAAGTGCCAATTTGAAATTTCGAGAAAACCGCGTAGTTTTTTTTTTAAATAATTTATCATTTTTCATATTAAAATGAATAAAAATATGCAAATAAAGCGTTATCATTTTGATCCGGAAAAAAAAATTTCAGTCAATTCGTGCAAAAAAATTATTTAAGCTAATTTTTTTTTTTTTAATATCTTTAGTTTATTGCGGATGGTTCGTATTTGAAAAGAGCCAATTTTTGAATTGGCCCTTTAATTTCAAGAAAAACGCGTTATAATTTTTTTGTTAAAAAAAAATTATATTTGTTTTTGTTAAAAAAAATAATACTCGTTTAAAAAATTTATAAAATTCAATAACAATGACAGTAAACCTAAATGTATACGTATGTGCATACACGCGCGAGGCTATCGCCAAGCACTATTCTCTTAATTATGTAGATTCATTCGTTAGACCGAAATTTCGTAACGTGTGAGTCTGCGAGTCCCTCTCGTTGTATGAATGGAAAAGTTTACAAGACCGGAAGCGTCGGTATGTATTACGAGAGACGGCTTGGGAAAAGAAACAGAGAAATGGGATGGGATGGGGGTGTACGGTACGTGAGTAGATTTTACTGTGGTACTCGTTGTGAGAAAAATTCTTTTAAAATAACGAAACGGTATATACCAAGTCGTTCTTATATGCGACATAGTTCTAGTTATTTGCTAATTTTAGGAAAAAACTACGAATAATAATACTAATAATCGTTATTATTATTATGATTTAGAATTTCCGTCTACGGCCCTTTTCTCATTCGAGTCTATACGCATAAAAAGCACGTTCGAAGCAACAGGTCGTTGATTCGGGACACCCGAACTTATATGTACACACCCACCTGTTGCAATCTACATACACCCCCGTCCTAACTAGGCGAGAATATTTTTTCGCGACGATAAAGCAATTTTTCGTCGCGAACAATTTTATGCTAAATGCATCATACTCGAACTTGTACAATCATTTTTTTTTTAACCACCGCATGAATTGATCAACGATTTTATAAAAAATGATACGTTAATTGGATATCCATTGAAGAATTACTAAAATTTATTTGACCCCTTTACAATGAGATAATTGTAAGACCCTAGTATGATGTGATATATTGCGGTAAGAAAAAAAGTATTTTATTTTTCTAAATGAAAATATCTCGAGCATAAAGATTCGAACTGAAAAATTAATTTATACATATATATATATATGTATAGTCTTATAACGAAGAACGATAATTCACTTAAATTCTTCTTTGTGCCTTTTAATTCTTCACTGCCCTTTCGACGCTGGCCACGAACGAAAGTATCAACGCATCATCCCGACCAAGCTCTCATTCACCCAATTGTGTGCGTGTAAGAATAAAAAAGAGAGAGAGAGAGAGATGGAGAGAAACAAGAAAAAGGCGATTTTTTTCAAGACGAGACTTCAAAGACTAAAAAATAACGTTTAATTGTTGAAAAAAAAAATTTTTTTTTTACTTGACAAAGACATTTTTTACTCGCGCAAAGTGATACGATAGTATTGTCACGATAAGAAAGATAAGATAGTGATTGATCTTGGGAATTAAGTAACGTAACTATCGTGACAGTGATCACATTTTTACAACACATTTCAGTCCGTAATATACAGTATATGTATAATATATAGAGGTAACTGTATACGAAGGATGGGAGGGAATTCTAAATCATTTTTTCAGTGTGCAAACCTGATTAAAGTTAAAATATATAATTATATACAATAAGATACGTGTGCTCATTATTTCGTGCTCATCATTTTGATAATAATAATTTTTTATTCATTCGCTGGGTCGATGAATGCGGCAATTAATTAATAATACAAAAATATAAATCTTGAAAAATTAATATCTCGAAATGTTGTCATATTTTTCAACAATTTATCAACTTTTTGACATTACAAATATTCAAAATTCACGTTCATTTTCAATACCGTTAATTGTTTTTTTTTTTTTTTTCTCGTACCACCAAAAGTATTCCGAATGCCGATAGAATGAAACTTTTTATTGGGAATGTACGGTACGATAAAAAAAAATAAAAAAAATCGATATCAAAACTTTTTCAAAATTTAATGCATTACGGAAGACGGAAATAATAAATTCCCACCTCCGCTTACGCGACTGTGTGTCTCGATGAACTAATTCCAGTCGAGTTCCTATAGGCGTGATCGAGGAGAAATGCTCGAGTTATACAATTTCGGCCCACAGTTTACTGTCTAACGCTCGTTGGACTATTCTCTACCGCACCATACGTCACATCGCGTTCTCGGGATGCTGCGAATTTTTTTTCCCCATCGCATCGCTGCGATCGCGAAAGAAACGAAAGTGTATTTCACGAGATTACTCGCGCGCATATTTGGGAAATAAAAATTTGTCGATGAAGCACCGGGGTGGAATGGCGCACGAGCAAAACAACAAAAAAAAACCGCCCTATTGTGAGCCCCTCCCTTGACGATAGACAGGAAAAATTTTGCTCTCTCGTAAGCAAAAACTTTGGAACCGGCTGTGGTGTGGCCCCGAGATCCGTTCCAGATGGACCCGAAGGGGCAACACACACACATACATGCACACACAACACACGGAACATCCACGTTCCTCAAATAATCGACAATAATCACGAAGAACGAAGCCACAATAATCGAAGGGTCGCGTGAACGCTTTTGTTCGTAACGAAAATATAAAAATCGAAGGAAAAATTTATCGATAGAAATATAATATTCATGGAGTTGAAAAATACGAACCTTGTCGAGGCATTTGAGCTCTTCGATCGGATAAACCGTTTTTTCACAGCGTGCACAAATTTTACTCATTTTTAATCTCGTTGGAGACCAAAAAAACGAAAACAAACAAAAAAAAACACACAAAATAGTCTTTTGATGGAACGACGATTCGTTCGTTCGAATCACTCTCAATTTTTCTCTCGCTCAAGTGTCGGTGCCACGAGAGATGATTTCACTAACGGCACATTTGACTTTTATATCCGATGCAGACGAAGAAAACACACGGACACACGACACACGCATCCACCATGAAAAATTATACCACTCAACTTATCCGAGAGTAGATTGATGACGAAGATTTCACTCGATTATCGACCACGTGAACACGATAATTGCGATAATATTAAGCGTTATTATGGGGAAAAAAAAAGATAAAAATTATAATTTAAAAAAAAAAACACGCAATCGAAAACGGACAAATTGACTCGACTGCAACTCGTCGCGTAGTTCGTAACAAACTGGGGGGGATTTGCCTGTTGTGCGCTACTCCGGCTACTCTGACAAATGCGACCGGAAAGCTCCGCTTCAGGGCGCCACTGGCGTTTCTTTATCTCTCTCTCTCTGCACTGACAGAAATGGAGTCGTACCAAACCAGTCAACTGAGCGATTAAATCAGCGAGTTTCGTTACTTTTGTTATTGTCCAAAATTCTGTCGTAAAATTTAGCCAATATCAATATCAGTAACCTATAAGATCGTTGTAACACGTTGTATTATTTTAATTCTTGATAGATTTTACGATTTCTAGGACTTTTCGAGGTTTTTCAAACTGGGGCGGGATTTGCATGTTATATATGCTCAACTTTTTCAAAAGCGATATCTTGCGCATCATCTTTCAATCATATTTTTATTGTTAACTTGCGCTTAAGTCGAATTATTCGTCGATTGTAACTAAAGCGAGAGATATGATACGAGTCTTACGGTAGTCATTTTTTTTCAAAATTTCTCGTTAAAAACGTTTCCTTTAAAATGTTTTCCATGCATTCGTTTCATTTGAAAATCCTTTTGTAAAGATTTTTATTTCATATTTTTTCAAAATAGTAATTGTTTGCTGTTCTTCTTTGTGTCAAGAATATTAAAAAATAATATTGCTCATCTGCTTGCAAGATAAATTCATCACTCATTTGACTAGCGTAGGTCGTAGGTGTAGCGAATAAAATGTAAGCTTGCGTGAAATTCCGATAGATAGCGATAGCCGATTGTTCCGGTTTCGTAGTGGCGGCAGTTCAGAATTTAAAGATCGCCGTCGCGGTTCGTTCCTTTTTTTCGTCCGCGTTAGACGCACATTGAGGTTATGGCGAGCTTGTTCTGAAAAACGGCATATTATTTCGCGCAATTTATTAATGGACCGCGAGAAACAATAGAACGAAACAATACTCGGGCACTCGAAGAATATAAAATAATTGAAGATTTTGTTTTTTTTTTCCCGTTCGAAAATGGGCGACTTTCATTCACCAATGCGATGCATTTCTCCAAACGCCAGGTTAGTTAAGTTTACGTTTTTTTTCTCTATAATAATGCAAACCGTGAGTAATTCTTTTTTTTTTATTAGTCAATTTTTTTTTTCACAAAGCAATATCTTCACGGCTTTTTTTTTCTTCTTTTTGCGCGCACATAGAATTCTTACTCCTAAGCCGCAAGTTCAGCAAACGCTGGACCTCAGACAAACTCAGACAAAAGCGAGAAGCAGCATAACATGGTTCTTCGTGAATGGCAGTCTGCTCGGCGCCGTAATCTTCGATATGTAGGCAATTACGATAGATAATTTGAAAAAAAATCTTTTCTTTGTTTAAAAAAATCAAATAAAACCCTATAAATTAGATACTTGCTCGTCGCTACTCGGCTATTGTATCTCGCTCGCGAAACTTCGTCCGTAAGAAGATCGAAATGGACATAAAGAACGAGAAAGCAATCTGCAAATTTCTAATTTTTCAAATAATTCGATCGGTCGTTGCACACTCTCTCTTGATAATTTTTTTTTCAATTAATCCCCCCCCCGCCCCAAGACTCTACGGAGGTTTGGCTTACAAACCTTTTTTCTGGATCGAATGGTTTCTGGCTTTGATATTCGGCCTAAACGCTCTTTATCATATCGTGAGATACTCGCTCGCGACGCTGAGCCTACAGCCGATAATCTTGAGCCCACGACAGAGACGTTTATTGGGAATAGCGGAGGACGATCCGTTGTTTCAAAATGGTACTCCTTGTCCGCCCAAAAAGGCCGAGTCCAGCACGCCCATCAATCTGACTTCCATGAATCTCAGTAGAAGATCCAACGGTCTCGGATCGCCAGGCATCAATGAGAGCAGTGAGTTGGATGAAAAAAAAAAAAAAAACAATATTTTATCTAAAGTCTCTTGAATTCTCAAAAAAAATCTTTGGATATTTCATTAATTCATAATAATTAAATATGCAATATTTTTCTTCCATCGCAATTCACTTTAATAATAATTATTATCAATGATTATTATTATTATTAATAATTAATTGTTATTAATAATTAATTATTGTTATTAATAATTCATTATTGTTATTAATAATTCATTATTGTTATTAATAATTCATTATTTTTATTAATAATTCATTATTGTTATTAATAATTCATTATTGTTATTAATAATTCATTATTGTTATTAATAATTCATTATTGTTATTAATAATTCATTATTGTTATTAATAATTCATTATTGTTATTAATAATTCTTTATTATTATTAATAATTCATTATTTTTATTAATAATTCATTATTATTATTAATAATTCATTATTATTATTATTTGTAAACTTATTTAAGAAACATATACGGGATCCAGTCCCTTCTGCAAATACGGTGATTCGTCGTCACCCCGAAACTCGAATCTGACACCGAACAATTCGTGCAACAATCGTTCTCTAAACGCCTCGATGAACGGCAGCTTAACGGGCGAAGGTCTGATACAGGACGAGACGGAGTTACAGAATTATCTTAAGGAGATCGTCGACCGTGAGCGTAAATCCATTCACTCGACGAACATAGATCAACCGTCGAATCTACTGAGCTCATTCTGGTCGCATCCGGCGACGAGAAGTCCGGCCGAAGTCTCGCCGTTGCTCAGAAGATGCGCTTATCAGCTGGCACCGACCATCGGTAAGATAATACAAAAAGAAACAAAGATATATTTTTCCCAATTTTTGAACTTTATTAATCGGAGCAACTACTTTGGGAGACCGAAAATTAGGTGATTTTGGGGATTTTTTTTTTTTTATGTGAAAAAAAAACAACGGAAATTTCCCAAATCTGACAATAATTTATTCATGTCTCCATACATCTCTGGTAATTTTTTTTTTAACTTATTTCATTGATTAATTAAGATATAATTCGCCGTGTTCCTTGGCGTGTCCTCATCCCTGTTGTCGATTTGCGGAAATTGCGCAGCTCGCAATTGGGAGTATAAATGAAATTTTTTTTATTTCAAAATCTCGTAGTTTAGGAAAAAAATATTTAGTACGTATTTATTATTTTTTTATTTGAATCAAAATTAACAAATTGAAAAATATAACATTATGACGTCACACATGTTACGCTATATCTTATATATATATATATCAAAATCCGTGAAATTAAATTGCCTATAACAGGTGCATCTGTCATTTTTAACGAAAAATAAAAAAATACGTCCTCATTATTTTTACTTACTCTATACATTATGCGCCCCAATGATAGAAAAAAAAAATTTTCGTTCATACTCCTAATTCGCATCTGGAATTACTCAAAAAAACATTTTCTACATTATTGAGATATTTTTTTAAGAACATGAACTTACATTTCGAAAATCGAATGTTCGAACGTGTTTGAAAGAAAATTATCGATTCTTAGGATATTTTTTTATGGCATTTTGCAATAATAAATATGTTTTGAACAATCCGATCTTTTCAACTTTAGGTTCATGTTTCAATAAATTATATTATGCAAACGTGTTTCAATTTTTAAGATGAAATTTTGAAATTTTCAGTATATTTTATTCTTGAGATATTTTGCTAACGTTTTGTGAAAAAAAAATTTTTTAATTGATTTTTTGAAGCATCAGGAGAGAGAGAGAGAGAGAGAGAGAGAAAGAGAAATATCCACGTTCCATCGCGTTTACAGACAAAACAAAGTCAGCCAGTCCGAATTTTTAACGAATATTTTTAACGAAAAATAAAAAATACGTCCTCATTATTTTTACTTACTCTACATTATGCGCCCCAATGATTGAAAAAAAAAAATTTCATTCATACTCCTAGCTCGCATCTGGAATTACTCAAAAAAACATTTTCTACATTATTGAGATATTTTTTTAATAACATGAACTTACATTTCGAAAATATTATCGAAAATTGAATGTTTGAAAGAAAAAAATTTTTGATATTGATTTTTTGAAGCATCAGGAGAGAGAGAGAGAGAGAGAGAGAGAGAGAGAGAGAGAGAGAGAGAGAGAGAGAGAGAGAGAGGGAGAGAAAAATATCCACGTTCGATCGTGTTTACAGACAAAACAAAGTCAGCCAGTCCGGGAGCCGAAGAGGGAATCTCACCTAGGGGATATTTCGGTGCTCCCGATGTTTGGCGAAAGTACCGAATCGATTCTAACAAAGTCAATCAATGGACGGCGAATCTTCGCATGGTACGAGGGAATAAAAAAATTAAGGGAGACTTCTACTTTGTTGGGCCAAAAATCTTTCGATTCTTCGTCAATTTTTTATGCGAAAAATATCAAATATACAATTTTGATATTTCGTATATTTACCAAGCGGTCTTTACCGAACATGATAATATCTTTCAAAGTTTGACAAAACACGGTATCGGGAGTGGGAGTAGCGACGTTTGTCGGTGCGCCGGCGATATTCTTCGCTTGCGGAACTCCCAAGACCTGGACGGATGATCCGATGCAAAAAAAAAATCAAACATATTTTTACTTTGTACAATATTGTGTACAAGTCGAACTAGAATTATCGGTAAAATATTCAAACGTTTTTTATTTCATGAACAAAAAACTGCAATAATTTTTTTCAAAAAACTAAACTTTCCCTTTCGATCGCTCGCTATTTTTTTTTTCTCATTTTTTCAATATTTCTTCTTCGTTCTGGTTCAACTTGCGCACAATATTGTACAAAGTAAAAATACGTTTGATTTTGTTGCTTCGGATCGCCCGTCCAGGACTTGAGACTTCCACGAGCGAAGAATATCATTGGCGGCGCAACGACATGTACGTGGCTCCTCTCAATCCCGATACCATGTTTTGTCAAACTTTAAAAGATATTATTATGTTCAATAAAGACCGCTCGGTAAACACAACGAATATCAACATTCTATATTTAATATTTTTCACATAAATTTGATGAAAAATCGAACATTTTTCGGCCCAACAAAGTAGCAAACCTGGCTTAAAGAAAAAAATAATTTCAACGATTCACGAGATATGTAGCTCGAATTAAATCTAAATAGCCCCCCCTTTTTTTTTTCTTTGCTATCGCCAGTGGATCAGTAAAACCGTGGTTGAGAGAGTAGCCACGGAGATCGAAAATGTTTGCGCCTCGTTGACGCGTCACGGACTGAGCGATTCTCAACCGGGCAACGTAGGATTGGAGAGACTGCGAAAGCTCGCGCAATCGCAATTTATCGTCCTCGGAGTTCCCACGCTTCCTACCCTCGTGCCTTTTCTCGAATTGTCGAACAATCAGGACTATCTCGTCAAGAGAATCAAGCTACTGGCGAAGGGTGGCTCGATGAGCGAATTCAAATGGAACAGCGGCGGAACGCACAATGGAAAATCATGGGACAGCAGTTTGCCAACGGATACAGCGGTAATAAAAGAAAGAAAGAAAGAAAGAAAGAAAGGAAAAAGTTCAAATTCTCATTGGATTCTCCGCGTGAAAGACAATCCGTTTGTATTATTCCGATATTCCTAATTTCTGATTATCTTCACTTTCATTTTTCTTTTCCTTCACCTCCCTCCTTCTTTTTTTTTCTATTCCGGAAACGATCGTCTCGAGTTTTTTCCGGTCTCATCCGGCAGGAAAATATTTTTTTTTTTTTGCTTGCAGATAATAATGCATCTTGTATCGTCGTACATGGACACGCAATTGGAAGCTCCGCTCGATCAACCGGACGCGAGGACTTTCACATCGCGTTACATGGCGAAAACGGGACGGGAATTGCCGAGAAACAAAGGACCGATAATAGTTTGCCAATCGACGAATCCTCCTCATTACTGCCTGTCGCTGACCGGTGATTCGTTGCCCTCCGACTACGAGGAAATTTCACGAGTAAGAAAAATTCATGCTTCTTCTGTTTTTTTATTTCCGTTATTTAAATTGAAATTTTTTTCTCGCCTCTGACACTTGAACGTTTTGATGGAATATTGATCGAATGAAATTTTACTATTTCAGGGCCGAAATAATATGTTTCATACACTTCTGCTGTTTCTGTACATCGTTAAAACGCGGGATCATGGAATGCTCGGTCGTGTAAATCTGGGAATGTCCGGTGTTAATGTTCTGTGGGTGATCGACGGTTGATCGAAGCGAAAGAATTGAGGCCGCTCGATTGATTTATTTATTTATTTTTCTCTTGTGCAAACAAATAGAAGCAAAGATGGGATTTATTTTTTCTTTTTTTTTTTTTTTTTTTTCCGAACGTTTCATTGAACGATCAATGCAATCGGCGCGTGTATATCCGTTTGGCTCGTGTCATTTGACCGATATTGAGACACGAATGAATTCAAAATGGCGCATTTCGGTGTGTATCTCGATTTGTACGGATTTTCTTATTTAAACGATAAATGAGGGGTACTTTGATGTGAAAATTTGAAAAATTATGCATACAGGCATAATTATTTGCTATTATTAACGAACTTTCGATGGCAAAATGTTGATTTTATCAGCAAAATACGATGAAAAATGATGATTCGGTCGTGCACAACGCGTACTTGGACAAAATGGCGGCCGTCTTACGCGTTGGAGGATTATTTCGCGTCGATAGAACTGACAATCATTCCCCTTTTTCTAAATTTGTACGTAATTCTCCCAATGACTCGTAAAAACAGCGAAAAACGTTCTCGAATCATTCATTTGTGTCTCGTGCACAAAGTAAAGACTTTTATTGTAAAATAATAATGAAAAGTTGTGATTTATACTCGACGCTACTTGGCCGGCGGAAATGAAAAAATAAACGAATTCAAAATGGCGGATGACGTCGATTGCGGCCATGATTCGATCGGACGATTTTTTTCGATTTTTTCAAACTCTATCTCTCACTCTTCCCTCCCCAAAACAATGCGGACAAGGATGAAGAAAAAAAAAAAAAAGAAAACTGGCAATTTATGTACTTGCCGTACAAAAATTATTATTCCGATCATAAGCAATCAATCTGAAAAAAATAACAGTTGTAAAAACCTAAAACTGAATGCATGTAACCTCATTTTTTGACACTTCTCCTTACCGATCTTGTAAATCCCTTTTTTCCCCGTTAATATTGCTCCCCGAGAACGAATCTTTATTTTTAATTGGTCTACAATCCACTTTTCGTATTTTTTGGCACTCATTATCACATGTTCCGATATATCATTGAAGTTGGCGCAAAAAACTAACAGACACAGTGGCTCCCCTGTGCGGGAGCAAAAAGGCAGCGAGGATCCTAATTCATATAACCTCATTTTTCATGATATTTCTCCTTAGCAATCTTGTAAATCCTTTTTTTTCCCGTTAATATTGCTCCCCGAGAACAAATCTCTATTTTTAATTGGTCGACAGTCCACTTTTCCTATTTTTCCGCTCTCATCACATCTGCCATATATCGGGTGTGGTATTATTACATTTAAATTGGCGCGAAAAATTACCACAGACAGTGGCTCCCCCTGTGCGGGAACAAAAGTCAGTGAGGATCCTAATTGTTGGTTATGTTCGACAGCAACGTGTTTTTTTTTCTTATTGCCGATCGCGTGTGTTAGAATCGTTAGCATTAACTCAAATGCAAAATGTCAAAGTTGTTCAACGCCGAAAATTCCGAATTCGATTCGGAATTGAAGATCAACAAGGATTACGCCAATAATTACAACAGTTGGCGACAGAAGGAAGAATTTAATAAACGTGAGTTTGTACCAATCTTTTTTTTTTCTTCAACTCTTTAACTCTTTATCATCATTCAATTCGGTGCGATCGTGTCGGTGATAAACATTTCTTGATTTTTTTTTTTTTTTTTTTTTCAGTCAAAACGAAGTACGGAGAGCACATCAAGAATCTGGAGAGTTCCGACGAAGATTCTGACACTTCGTCGGACGAGGATGAGAAGGGAGAGGTAAATTAGTTTAGATGATAAAAATGCCAAAAATAAGAAATTATACCGATACCTATACCTATAGATGCACCTGCCTTGCCCTGTCGGGCTTAAGGCTCCTTCATACACACTAGGCGCATAATTTTTCTGTTCATTTACGGAACTATTAGTTTCTATTGATATCGCGACCTCTTCGATATTGGCCCAGTGTATTTGGGAGAACCTACAATTTTAAGTGGTTTTCGAACCGCCGAGGTTGCAGAAAAAGCATTTGAAAAAATCAAATGATTAGATTAGAACCCTGGCTGCCCGCATAGCAGTCCAGAGTCGGATCGACCCAGCCACTGCCATAAGAAAGCCATAAGAAATAATAATTATAATATTAGCAAAGTTTTTATCGATTATAATTCGATGTACAATGGATTTTTTACGAACCAGTGACTTTTTCTCACCAAACTGATTATTCCCTATTTTTTGTTTTGTATTACCGGTTAAAAGTGACGAAACAAAAGGTCTCCATGACAAAATGTTGTATGTATATTAGGGTGCTCCTTATTTTGTGTTGAAATTTTTTTTCACAAATTCAGTTCTCATTTCTAAACCCAAACGGTTAAAAAAAGAAGGTCCGCAAAAGCTGTGGCCTGTAAGTTAACGGCAAGGGGTGCGCCAGCAAGCACAAAATGGACAAGAAAAAAGCATTTAATGCTGCAGCAATTTTTTTTTTCCCTCATTTATGAGGCATTTCTTTTTTTACAAACCGTTCAATTATCGTTATAGTCATTCAAGATCATTGGAATTTTTATTTATCACAACAGTTCGTTTGTTAGAATTTCTTTGCGATATTCGCTTATGAGCTGCAGTACAAATTGCTTCTGATCTTCGTTTCTGGTCAGAACTATTGTTGTACTCTTCTATTAGACGAAACGCTCTCTCTGCAGTATCATTGACTACTCTTAAATCTTCAACTATTCTCAATCCCTCTTCGAAATTTTTAATATATATATATATTAAATATTAAATCTATAAGTTTTTAATATACATATCAAATATATATATTAAAAATTTCGAATAGGGGTTGAGAATAATTGAAGATTCAAGAGTAGTCAATGATACTGCAGAGAGAGAGAGAGAGAGAGAGCGATTCGTCTAATAAAAAAGTACAACAATATTCTGACCATAAACGAAGATCAGAAGTAATTTGTAGTGCGGGTCATGAGCGAATATCGCAAAGAAATCCCGAACGCTAACAAACGAACTGTTGTGAAAAATTAAAAATGTTGCATTTAATAATTGTGTTACAGGTGTACGTTGATGCAACAATTTTTTATCAATAAATTCAAAAGAATTGCTTTACTCCGCATATAATTTTTTTAATCATTTTATCTTTGAAATTCCACCGCCTGATCATGTTTTTGATAAATCCTTAAATTCTAACATATTTAATTGATGATTCCAATAATCTTGAATGACTATGACGATAATTAAACAGTTGGTAAAAAAATGCCTTATGAATGGGGAAAAAAATGTCGCTGCAGGATAAAATGCCTTTCATTGACCATTTCGTGCTTGCCGGGCACCCTTTGCCATTCACTTACAGGCCACAGCTTTTGCAGATTTTTTTTTTTTCAACCATTTGGGGTAGAACTGAGAACTGAATTTGTGAAAAAAAATTTCAACTCAAAATAAGAACCACCCTAATATATATATACATATATATATATGTATATTTCGACGGATAAACATGCGAACGCATCGATTTTTCTTAAATTTTTTTCTCTCTCAAGGCATTGACCGAAGAGCTGGAAAAGAATTTTTACAAAACCCTCGCGTGCCTGAAGAACAAAGATCCAAAGATTTACGACGATAAAGTTACGTTCTTCGACGATGTAGCGAAAATTCAAGAGCAGAGCACGAGCAAGAAATCACGTCGGGAGGAGAAAGTATTTCTTCGTGATTACGAACGTCGTATAGTTCTGGAGCGAGGCGGTAAATTGAGCGACAGCGAGGACGAGGATACATTTCGCAAAAAGTGCAAGGAGAACAGAGCACCGACGTACATCGAGGAACAATTGGCACTGAAGGAGAGCATCGGCAGAGCGCTCATCGACGATGAAAATGAGGATGACGACGGCGGCGATCTTTTGGTCCCTAAGACAAAGACGGCGTTGGAAAAATCGAAGGAGGACGAGACTTACAGAGAATGGCTCAAGGGACAAAAAGCTGTGATGGAAATAAGCGAGAAAGAGGAGCTGAAGCCGTTGCGGGATTATTGGATCGATCCGAATCTCGATCCGAATGAAAAATTCCTTCGCGATTATGTTTTGAACAAAAAATTTTTGCCCCGAAACGAGGCGAACGATGATAACCCGGATTGCGAGGATATTCAGCTTGAAAATGATGTTGATACGTCCGAGGACGAGAGAAACATTGAGAAACAGGAGGAATTCGAGCACAAATATAATTTTCGTTTCGAGGAACCCGATCAGGAATTTATCAAGAGATATCCGAGAACTTTGGAGAATTCGCTGAGGAAAAAGGACAGCAGAAGAGCGGACAAGAGAGTCGAGATAAAGCGACGCAAGGAGGAGGACAAAATTCGCAAGCAGGAGGAATTGAAGCAGCTGAAGGCTCTCAAGAGAAAAGAGATCGCCGATAAGATTGCACGGCTCAAAGAAATTACCGGTGAATAAGACATTTCGTAAAATATTATTATTATTTTTTTCTTTTCAAAAAGATATTTTCTCATTTCAAGTTCAATGAATTTTCCAGAATTCATTTATTGAATTTATATGAATATTTTGAATTACGCTGACATTTTTTGTCCAAATCCATTACTCAATCGTTGTGTGTAAAAAAAAAAAAAACTATAAATCGCGTTAAATCTCTCAAATTAATATATTTAAAAAAATTATAAAAAAAAAAGCATGAGTAATAATTTGCCTAAAATTTTTTTCCTCACGATTACTTTCTAGAAAGAAATTACTTTCAAAGAAAGTAAGTAAGTAAGTAAGTAAGAAAGAAAGAAAGAAAGAAAGAAAGAAAGAAAGAAAGAAAGAAAGAAAGAAAGTTTCAAAGAAAAAAAGTTTTATTACTTTCAAAGAAATTACCGGTGAATAAGACATTTCGTAAAATATTATTATTATTATTATTATTTTTCAAATAGATATTTTTCTCATAATTCAAGTTCAATGAATTTTCTAAAATTCATTTATTGAATTTATAAGAATATTTTGAGCTGCGTTGACATTTTTTTGTCCAAATCCATTGCTCAATCGTTGTGTGTAAAAAAAAAAACTATAAATCGTGTTAAATCTCTCAAATTAATATATCTAAAAAAATTATTTTAAAAAATGCATGAGTAATAATTTGCCTGAATGTTTTTTCCTTACGATTACTTTCTCTTTTTTCACTATTATAATTTTTTTTATTTCACGAATAAACAAACATCTGCTAAATATAATTATTGGTGATTGGATTATTCCAATGAAACTATTGCATAAATCTTTGTTCCATTAATATTATAATTTTTAAGAGAAAAAAAAATGCAATAAATCGTCATAACTGCCATAATAATAAGTTCATTGTTGGTTGTTTTTTTTTTGTTTTCTTTCTATTTTGATTAGGCAACGACGACGTTCAATTCGAGAACATGGATCTCGACGGTGACTTCGATCCGGACGAGCACGATCGAAAGATGCGGGAAATATTCAACGACGAGTACTATGCGGAGCCCGAGGGTGACATGAAGCCGGAATTTCCCGAAATCGACGAGGAACTCGGTGTCGAGAGAAACTGGGACGATTACGATCCGGAAAACGAGGAAATCGTTCCGGATAATGATGTACCGCGTGCTGGAATTTCTCACTGCGAAGATCCCGAATTCAATGTAACATTCAATAAGCACCCAACGCGCAAACTTTTAATTTGGAAGGAAACAAAAAAAAAAATCTCCCAAATTTAATTACCATTTTTGTTTTTTTTTTTTTCTCCTCCAGATGGACGCCGATTACGATCCAGCGAGATCATTGCAAAACGAGCTCGTGGAATCTTCGAGAAAGAAGAAAAAACGTCGACGCAGCAAATTCGCGGAAGTTATAGCGAGAGAAAAGCCAAAATTCGATCCGAATTTGCATTCCTCGTATCGCGATTACATCGAACAATATTACGCCCTCGATTACGAGGACATGATCGACGATTTGCCCTGTCGTTTCAAGTATCGCAAAGTCGTGCCGAACGATTATGGCCTGAGCGTCGAGGAAGTGAGTTTTCTATTTTAATTTTTTTTTTTTTTTCCCCTTTCTAATATGAATATTTCGTGAATGAAATCGCATTTTTTTTTTTCTTTAAATCCGTCATTAAGATTCTCATGGCTGACGATCGCGAGTTAAATAAATGGTGCTCATTGAAGAAAGCGCTCGAGCACAAGCCGGAACACATTGAGATGAACGAGGTACGAATTTATCAGCAAAAATCGAAGAACGAAGATTTCAAGAAGAAAGTTCTCAAAAGTCTCTACGCGTAAGTTCATCCCAAATGTGTTTTATTTATTTATTTTCTGGTTTTTTTTTTTTTTTTTTTTAAATAAAATTTCGATCAAACCAACATTATCGCGATATTCAATTTTTTTTTTGTTATCACGCAGCCCGGAGGAGGAGGAGGAGTCCCAGGATCCGGAGACAGCGATAACTCCCGCGAATCCGGATAACGACGAATCGACGACGAAGAAACGCAAGAGAAAGAAGAAAAAGAAGAGCCCAAGCGACGAGAATATCGCGGAAGCGCCGGTGAGCGATGAAAGAATCGCGAAAGGCAGCGAATCGAAAGAATTGCTCGTCGCGAGGGACGATGAAATTTCAAAGAAAGAAATCACGAAGAAGAGGAAGAAAAGGATGGTCGATGATTCGAATACGGAATTGAGGCGAGATGAGACAATCGCGGGATCGAAAGATTCAGCTGAGACGAATAAGAAGAGAAAAACCATGAAAAAGGAAGTCGAACGTGGGGATTCGAGCGGACCGGTGATGAAGGAGCAGCCTCGGGCGAAGAAATTCAAGAACGAAAATAACGTCACGACGGAGATGAGCACGGATGATTCGCCGAACAAGACGAAAAAGGATGAGAAGAGGAAGAAAAAGAAGGAGAGGAAGAAGAATGACGAGATTCGGGATGGTTCGGATGCCACGAATTTCGTGAAAAATAAAAAGAACGACGCGAGACACGGGAAAAAGAATTCAAAACGATCGTCGAGCATGCCGATTGGCAAGAATTCAACGAAAACAACGAATAAGAAAAAGGAAATCGATCAGGTGGCCCTCCTGAGCTCCGAGAGACTCAAAGCTTACGGTCTGAATCCGAAAAAGTTTAAGAACAAATTGAAGTATGGCTCGAGAATAGAAAAAAAAAAAAGATAAGTCCTATTCGTAAATAAATTATCATTTGTGCGAGAAAAGGGCTCTCTGATTTTCCGGCTGGGCACGCGAGATTTTCATGGGGGTTTTTTTTTCTTTTCCCCCAAATCGAGTGCATCTTGGTCCGCTCGATGAAGCTATCGGTGTATTCTGCTTTGCGCTTTCTCGCGCAGAAAGTTTCAGATGGTAAGTAAGAAAAACTTGCGAGAGTTTCGTTGGTCCGGAGCGACGCTTGAGGAGAAATGAGAAACACGATTTTTCACATTTGGAATTTTTGAAATCCAATTTCTCAGGCAAAACGCATTCAATTAATATGAAATTGATATGAGTTATCGAGAAGAAGTAAAAAAAAAAGGGCATGAGGCTCTTCGATTTTCCAAAATCGAATGTTTTTTTTAACAGATTTTTATCAACATTGCTCTGCAATCAATAATCGTTGTTTCTGGCATTTTATTCGATAAATATGGAGAAAAACGGAGCCTCATGCCCTAGATCAGAAAGTATTGCAGAGAATTATACCAGCACAAATGAAATTTTCATCTAAACAATAGAGAAATCAGTTTTCGAAATAATTGTAGATAACGTATCGAAATTCCGAGGTATTTGGTAGAGAATATTATGGAAGATAGTACGCTGCCGCGCCATTAGATGGCACAGCAAGCGAGTTTGAATCCTGTGAGATGGCGCCACCGATGTCTTATATGCTTTCTCAAGATATAGATTGATACGGCTGACGTCCTACTGACCACGAACTAACTGTCCACCGGGTCGACTGTACACCACACGGATAGCAAATTTATGAATGTATGTATGCATACATATATTCATAAATTTGCTCATTTCTTGCAATGAAGCAGCAGATTTTGAATTATTATTTTAAAAAAGTGACAAATTCGCATAGCGATCATCGGGCAGTGACTGGGAGAGAGCAGTTGGACATTTGGCCGCCAGAGGTCAGGGTGAGATTTGTGAGTTCCCAAAATGCTCGATGGGCTCGTATCAATCGGCTAACGTCCTACTGACCACGAACTAACTGTCCACCGGGTCGACTGTCCACCACACGGATAGCAAATTTGCTATCCGTGTGGTGGACAGTCGACCCGGTGGACAGTTAGTTCGTGGTCAGTAGGACGTTAGCCGATTGATACGAGCCCATCGAGCTTATTGAGAACTTACAAATGTCACCCTGACCTCTGGCGGCGAAATGTCCAACTGCTCTCTCCCAGTCGCTGCCCGATGATCGCTATGCGAATTTGTCACTTTTTAAAAATAATAATTCAAAATCGGCTGCTTCATTGCAAGAAATAAAACATAAATAAAGATCGTGAAGACTTAGTCGATGCTTGTTGCGAAGGCATGAGATTTTCAGCGCACGCATATTATGAATAATCGTTTTATTTATGTCGTGTAAACACAAACGATGCGACTTTGAATTTCATAACTTATGAAACATGAACAATAATTTATAAATAAAACATTTTTCATGCGATAGGTTGATATTTTGAGTAATAATTTGTTGTTCGAAAGCATTTATTTAGCCGAAAAGTTATGGGAATTTTTTTCAAGATTTTGAAGTTAAACATGGGACATCATGTAGATATTGTATCCTTATGGCGATAATCACTTTATCTGTATCCAATCTGCCCAGTGGATTCTATCCAAGCATAATCTTCAACGGTAACGAGCCTCATTATCAAATTTTACTAAAAAAAAATCGCATTTTGTCGAAAAATATGCGATAATCCAATGTTTACAACTGTTCTCTAAGCTGCCCCATGCTAACTAGGGCTAGCTGACTGGGAATGAGCGGACATATTGGATACCCGCCTCCGTGTTGATTCCCAATACACATGAGCTCGATGTACAAGCCGGATTGTGCAAAACCTTTTTTCTTATATATTCAATAAGAAAAAATCCCGAGCTACAAGCAAATAACGCCGGCTACCCCTAATAATTTTATTTGAAAAAGAAAACTAAGCTCTCTCTCTCTCTCTCTCTCTTTCTCTCTCTTTCTCTCCGCATCTGTCAAATTTTATAATTCATCGTTATTTTTGATACTCAATCATTTATTAATTTGAAATTTTTGTCTCGATGACAAAATAATAAGTTTAAGGCTGAATGATTGCTATATGAATACAGTTATATCGAGTCCTGTAATTTTGCAGTACAATTATGATGAATATCGATAAGTGTTATAAATAATGCAAATTTAGTAGTAACTGTAAAAAACAGTCGTGAGCAGTACTTTAACTTTACAACAGAAATATTATTAGTATTGATGGTAGATGTTGCAAGTCTATTCCTCGAAGATGTGAAAATATATACGATTTTAGAGAAAAGAAGATCGAAAAATTACTGACTTTAACAGAAAGCTATAATACCGACCAGTGTCAGTATGATAAAATGGTTGGGTGTAACTACTCTATCTAACGAGAGATGGTGCCAGCGTTCCCGCACCATTCGTGTGATATTTCTCTTCAAGAACATTATTTGAAAAGTTGAAAAAAACATGAATTCTTACGACAATATGATTTTTTTTTGCTGTAAATACGCGATAATTGCTTAATTTTTCTAATTTGTGCATAATTTTGTAGATGACCATTTTGAAAAATTGAATCGTCTGTAACTGGATAACCGATTGAGCTACCAGCGCTGCAAAATTTCGCAGTCGAGTAAAGCATGGTAACCCCTTTATTTGCTATCATTTTCATACGAACTCAGACTTTGTGTCATTTTTAATTTTTCTAAAAATGGTCGCTTTGACTTTCGCAAATTTTGCGATACCGGGCCGATTTTTTAAATTTATTTATAAAACTAGATTATCATTAAAGGACGGGTTGGCATTGAATTTGGTGAAGGGGTTCAAATTTTATGGAACTTTTAATTTTTCAAAAAAAAAAATGAGTGTACACTCTCTCTGGGGTCTGAAAATTTTGAGATATCGTGATAAGTTTTTTTATATCGGTAGATTATGATCGAAGTGCCATTAGTATTGGATTTGGTGAAAATCGATGTAAGTGTTCAGATTTTATGAAATTTTCAATTTTTAAAATAATTTCTGCAATCGTTTCAAAACTCAATTGAAGTATGATTTGAATTTGGCACGAATCGATGAAACCTTTCAAATGTTTGTACCATAACCAAACCGAAATCTATAATTACAAAAAAAAAACAGTCCAAGTTAAAACGCGATTTTGTAAAAACCATTTTTTTTTAATGAGTCATTGGCTTTCAAATTCTAGTAAGCTCGAGCAAGTGTGACTCTTATTGAAATTTGCATTACATTCGGAATGTCATGTGCGATATAATAAGAGGGAAAAAAAATTGAGGCACAGAACACTATGACCCCGAAAATGATAAATGATGTTTGCGGATTATTAGGAATGGTACTCGGGGAACAGTTTGGATTTGCTTTTCTACAATCCGATCCCGCGTTATCATAAGCCATCCCGTATGTTTAAACGTGCTCCCCAACTCGGGTTACCCCGCCCTATATATATCGGTCGTGGTACCAGCAGACGATTTCTATTACTGATTTTCTTGGCTTGACGTACACGACTATTAAATTTTTTTTGTTCTTCTCAGCAAGCTTACACGTTATTTATGCAAGTTAAAATTTATAATAAACTTTAATACTTGAAAATTACTACATTATTATTATCGTAGCAACGATGATGTTTGTAAATATTCTTCCTTATTGCTCCCCTCCACAACCGAAAGTGAGCCTAGAATCGTTTGACGTATTCGCCGTCGTTTTAGCAAATTGCTAATTTTTCGACGATCATAAGAATATCCTTGGATTGTCGAGAGGAGTGAGTGTTTTTGGTGGGACAGAACATCTCAACGATCTTCAAGTACACACATATATATATATATATATATAATGTATAGTAATACGAAACGACTATGTGCTCTATTCCAACGGAATACAAAGGGAGACGAGAGCGGTAAGGATCCCCCTCGGGTGCGATAAATCAATCCCCTTTGGATCCCGAGGACTAGTGCATAGTAGCAGGTGGCTTGAACGCCTCTACCGACGCTTCGCGCGCCTCTAATTCTCAATTAATGCCCCATGCCCCTGCCACATCTCGCGACGATCCTCGTCTCCGTAAATAGTTGCATACTCTTTTTTTTGTCTCCATTACGGGACCAATAAAATATGTTTGATGAAACATTCTCCCACGAGTAATTATTAATTTTGTGAGAAGTTTCAATAATGTACATAGGTTATAGCTGGGTCGTTCTTTTTTTTTCGAGCTGACATTGGCTAATAGCACGGAGTACTTGAATTTTATTTTTTTTTGGAGAATAAAAATTAATAAAATATAAAAATAAAATACAATGTGTGCCCTGGGGCACATATGACAGGCGCGCTTACCAACTTTTGTACATTTTGAAGTTATGTACGGTTCTACTTTTACGAATATCCTACTTTGCACGAATGATATTTAAAAAAAAAATCAAGTTATCCTTTTTTCCTTGATAATCGATGAACGTAAGATGATAGAGAGTACATGATCGATTCGTGCCGGATTAAAGGAAGGATCAGATACACAATTTGCCGAATTTTACGGACCGACGCCTCCCATCTGTACACGTAAAACTGCTCTCACCCAACTAGCCAAAGCTACGGGGGTCGTTGTAATTGACGAAGAGCCCAGATAGAGTGAGCCCCTAACGTGTAATTGCCGGAAAATCCGCTCTTCACCCAGTGGGATTTGGCGAAAACTTTTTTTTTCGTCTCCATAACGTCTATTTACACCTGACTCGATCTTTATCAATTTACAGACTTTTGATACGTCGGTTTTGTGTCTTTAATGTTCTTGATTTTTTTTTTTTTTTTCATTACCATAAAATTTTCGTCGAATATGATTATCGTCGTAAAATTTACTTTTTAATTTATTTCAATTTTAATTGTTGCTTTCTAAAATTTGTATGAACTGGAGTCTTCGTTGAAGATAATTTTTGGATGCGATTGTTAATACGTTGAAAACTCTCAATAGGGATGTTTTTAGCAAAAATGATACGAGAGTACACGAATACGTATATTTATTTTCATTCGAGATCTTGATTATTATAATAAGTAGGCGAGCACACATGGAGGTGAGTTGTCTCTCGTATCAGATAGATCGCAAAATTAGCAGCACGGAAAAAAAGTTGTCTACACACAGTGAAACGTTACCGTCGCTATACGAGTGTTTTTAATAATCGCGGGATTTTTAATGGCCCGCGGCGGGACTCGTGGGAATGAGTTTTATGACGTTCAGTAGCTCGAGTCGATATGCGATCAGGCGAACTAGGAAATTTACTCTGAAATGTCATTTTCGTACCTAGGGACAACAGGAATGGCAATTATACATTTTATATAGTAACTTAGATATATATGAGGTATTCCAGGTGAAGTGGACCAGACCTTATCACCTCCGATTTAATTAATTCTTCTTTTAGGATTTTGTTATCCTACATGAGAGTACTTTCACTGATTTGTCTCAAACTTTTTCGTCTCCCCTTTCCAGAGTTTTCAATTTTTGAAATTTTGTGACTTTTCCCATCCGCGAATTTTGAATCGATGGTGTCTCGCAATTGGAACATCGTGCAAATATAATCAAGGTAGTCAATCGATTCGTCTTGAATCGAACTTTTTGAAAAAAATTTAATTTTTTTTTTCTAGAAACGTTTTGGTTACGAAAATTTGACTTGAAAACTGAAAACCAAATTTTCGTCAATTATGTCAGGTCGAAGAAGTTCGAAACATTTTTTTTTCGGATCATAGGCATTTTTTCACTAAATCCGCAATCTACAAAATTTCAAAAATTGAAAACTCTGGAACGGGCGGCCGAAAAAATTTGAAATAAATCAGTGAAGGTACTTTCATATAGGATAACAAAATCCTAAAAGGAGAACGAAATCGGAGGTGATGAGGTCTGGAGGTGGTCCACTTCACGTGGAATACCTCATATATAGATAATATTTTTTTTTTCATTAAAAAATTCATATTTCAATGAATATGGGAGAAAAAAAATTTGAAAAAAATCCTCAATTCTCATTCGATCCTAAGGAATCGAATAAAAAATCAGCAAGTGAATAAAAAAATTAAGATCGAGCTGAAAATTAAGTAAAATCGATGTGGAATATCTCCTATCTGATTATACACATAAAAAAAAACGCTCGAATGAACGAAATGGTCTTATTATTCGAGATAAGATAATCTATTATTTCCATCCATTATCGTGAACATCGTAAAAATTTATTTATTCCCTCTTACCCGAATAATTATAATAACAGAATTAAAAAAAAAAAACGACGGACAATTATTTATTTACTCAACCCTCGGATGTAATGATAATCGAATTATTTAATAATTAAAGGCCACTTTGAGAATGGATTTTTTTTTTACATATTCAAGGTACTTAATGGTTCTATGGGGGAAAATGTATAATACGGAAAAAAAAATTTTGTTATGAAATTATGATTAAAATATATTTTATTAATTTTAAATATATTTTTGCTTTATTTTGACATGCATACTTTTTCATTTCCTGGGAGGAGGGGGGGGGGGGGGGGGGGGGGGGCTAAAAATAGAGAAACGAGAATATCGATTGACGCAAATCAATGACAATTTTTTATTTTATTTTTTAAATTTTATTATCACTACACACGAACGATATAACTGTACGATCATCATTATTTTAATTACGGATCAGGACTCATTTGTATGAGAATCACCAAATACGTAACGACAGATCCCAAAAACTGCGAGAGAAAAAAAAAATAATCATTTGAACAATTTGAATTTTATTTTTAAAAATTTGAAAAAAAAAAACGTTTCAACTTACCCTTCGAAGAAAATCATAGCCAAGAGTGAAAAAGCCAACGGGAGAAAAATACAGTGGATTGTTCATAAGTTGGAGTGAAAATTGTCGAATTACGTCGACCGATTCGGAATCTTCGCTCGATTTTTCGATACAATGAATTATATTGCCCGTTCGTTTTGCCTCGCGTAAAGAAATTTGAACAAAAAAAATTAATTAATTAATCATTTTGTTGAAACTGAAAAATATATTCATTAAAAAATATTCCTCAAAAATGATTGCCCTCTTGTTCGATAAATTCAAGTACGTAATTTTTTCTATGCACCGTTAATAATTAACAGAACACTTTAATAGTAAAAAAAAACAACTTTCGATCGATGATTGAAATTGTATTTAAAAAATTTTTAAATTAAATTAAAAAAATATCGTTATTTGTTATGCAATTGAAAAAAATGGATCCCCCCCTCCCCTCTCAGTGTGATTTCGTAATTATTAAAAAATATAAATAAACTGTTCGCTTTGCCTTGGCTAACGAAATTTAAGGAAAAAAAAATCAAATAAATAATTTGTTAAAAATGAGAAACATTTTCATGAAAAAAATATTCCTCAAAAATGATTACCCTTTTATTAGATAAATTTAAATACATAATTTTTTTTATGCACAGCTAATAATTAACAGAACATTTTAATTGTAAAAAAAAACTTCATTGATGAAAAAATTGAGATTTAAAAAAGTTCAAAAATAAATTAAAAAAAAATATAATTATTCGTTATGAAATTGAAGAAACCCCCCTCCAGTATAATTTCGTAATTATCAAAAAATACAAATAAACTCAATTACTTCAGCGGTGACTTGCTCGCACGTATGATTCATGAATATCAGTTTTATCGCGAATATTACGGTCCACATCGTGACGACGCTTATCCGGATTAGTAATTTCCGTTCGACAATCGGATTAAGGGTCATATCATATAGTGTGTACAACAATCCCATGAACAATACGAAATATGCCGCCATTCCCAATAAAATTATAACACCAGAAAAAATATCGAGATCCTCCGCTATTAATGTCAATTCGAGATGTACGTGCCTTTGAATAAACGAAATAATTATATTAAAAAGAATTATTATTTAATAAAAAACATGCATAAGTATTGTCAATATTTTATTTAAATGATTAGAAAATTAAAAAAAAAAAATTTCCCTCCTCACTCACTTGATCGCCTGAATAAAATTCCTTCGATCTTCGTCAATTTTCAAAATTCGATTATTCATCACATTGAACACCGTCTGATTCCTGATTTTATTTCCCAAAAATCTTCGCGAATTATCATTCGCAGATCGTTGATTACCGGGTTCGAATCCATCATCGAGTAATTTGTTTGCTTGACAAAATCTCATTTCTATCAAACTGACAATGATTTTTTTTAAATCCAAATTTAATACAATTTTCAATAATATTATGTTCACAGATAATGAATTTTAATATTATTTAAATATTGTAATAAAATTTAATTAAAAAAAATAATCAATTGAGTATTAATTTTGATAATAATTCGACAAATTAAATAATATGCTTGTATCATCAACGTGAAGTAACGATTTATCGTCGATTTTTTTTTAATAATCTTTTTTTTTATTTTTTTAAATTACCTGATGAACAGACAAAAGTTGAGCAATACGATACAGTTGATGTGAACGGGATGATTCATAATCGCAGTGAGAATAATTATCTCACCGATAGGTAGCTCATTGTAAAACCACACGTCGGAGATAAAATCTATAATGGCAACCGATGCTAGCCAAAAACAGATCATTCGTATTCCAAATTTCATGCATTTCGTATAATCGAGAGTTGCCCCGAGCTCACGAAGTGTCTCGTCCACCAGTGCCATTCGATCGATGACACGTGAGAATTTCTTACGCGATAGAGAGAGAGAAAACAAAAATACATTTTTCAAAGACTTCCATTCGTGTTCATCGAAAAGACAATTAATTTTTTTATTCAGAGATTTCAAGTTGCGATTTGAAGAATTGCAAATATTTTATAACAAAAATGATAATTTTATAATAATTTTATAAGCTTCTAATTCGTAATAACTATTTATATATATTTGTAGTACGAAATTAGAATTTTCTTTCAACTATAAAATAAATTTATAAACGTGCAAACGACGAATTATGTACTTTTTTTTATTCGATAGTCAAATTTTACAAGAAATTTATTGAATCGTAGAGCCCCAAAATCCAATTGCATTAACTCGTCTGATCGCACACTTGCCAAAACTACTTGGACGAAAACTTAATATTTTTTCTATAGGCGTATACTCGTGAACAAGTATATACAATTTTATCGTACATAATCGTTAATACATATATATATATGTGTGTGCATAAAAATGTTAATACGTACTTTGTTGTAACAAAAATTGAGAATTTGTGCCAATACGGCTATAAAAAAGTTTATGTAAATCATGCAGTACAAGATTTTCTCCTCGCGTCTGAACCACTGGCTCTCAAAAGACTTTTTAAGCATGAGGGCAAACAATAACGAATAAATTGACGTAACGATTATCGCATAAACGACACTAAATCGTACTCGTGGTCGTCCAATCGGATATTGAAAAACACCATAACCGAGTATGGCATATAGCGTGCTGAATGGAATGAGGGACTCATTCAAATTCTTTGGATGCCACGACATTTAATGTTCTGTTGTATCGCAATTTTTTTCTTAGTTGTAAAATGATTTTTTTTTATTCAAATGAGATTTGATAGAGGGTGGTTGTTTTTTTTTTTAATTCAAAAGTAACTTTTGGTTAAATTTTGTTGTCCATTGACTCGATGAGACAGACAACGATTGACTGACGAGTTCGCGTAACGTTTGCATATGAGAACGTTAAGGAGAAACTGTCACGTCGCGTCGTTCCTGGTCGATTTGTTTTTTCTTCGCGTCTCATCCCTTCCCTCAATCGACAAGATCTCGAAACAGTATATGCATAACGTATAGAGAAGTGCAATTTCATTCACATAATGATTGTCATTAACTTATTGTCATAAGCTAGTCACTTCAATTGTGACAATGGAGCTTATAATTTTTTATCGATCGTTATCCCAGCGGTATATAAGATAATTTTCCCCCTTTTTACCACCAAACATACTTGTGTAAAAAATTTCTCAGCTCGATAGCTTCGAGTTTATTAAAGTTACAGAGTGTATGGATATTTTTCGATAATTTCAAAGTCTCTTAAGATCTATAAATGCCTTATGAAATTCCAATAAAAAAAATGCAGAAAACAATGGAGGGGTTGACGCTCGAGATACGTGCAAAGTTTGATCAAGATCGGTCATGTCGTTCTCGAGATACAACCATTCGGATTTTGGTAAATAATTTTTCGACACTTGGAAAATTGTAAACACGCACACACACATCGGCACTGAATGCTCGAGGCATACTTTTTTTTATCATGAAAACGAAAAGCTCCCTCTATGTTTTTATATCTCCAGCTATACATGTGTGTAATTAGCTTTAAAATGAGAAGAAATTGTCTTGACGACCAACAGCGCCCTCTCTTGCTTCTCGTTTGTCTAACGCATACGTTTTTTTTTCCTTCATATACTTTTGCCCCGCGTCGTTCGTGCCCTTTAGGCCCGATCTTGCGCGCCCTCTGTTGCCAATCAAAGTCACTACGTAGCCGATACATTTCATAATCGACAAATCGTCACACTCTCCCATATATAATAGCTCGTGGTCCACTCTCCCCGAATACTTCCGGTTTATACTTCCGGCTACACAACCATTGCTTTTGGATTGTCTCGAGCTCATCCATTTTCTTTCGCGATAGATTTTGACCATCGAAAGTCCGGGTGCCAGCGTGTAAAGTTTTCGGATTTGTGCCTGACAGAAGCTAAAGCTATTTTGATTGCTGAACGTGCGACGCGGAGAAAAAAAAACGAACGTCTCTCCCATTGACCCGTAGGCCGTAGGAACGAACAACACGGTGAGTTTAACCTTCAAAATTTGATCCCCCTTGTCTCTATTATAGGAATATCGATATCACTCATCGTATTTTTACTATGAAAACAATAATTGGATTGGTATTTTCTCGTAATACATATATATATAAGGACGGTAGCGCCGTCTTATATTATCTTTTAAAATTTATTTAATTACTTAATTGGCGTCGAGACGCGGTAGCGTCTCGTGATTCGATATCCTGATTTTATTTCGAGGAAGATCTCGCACGTCACGTGTGAATATTTGAGGTTTTCTTTCGACGGATGGAAAAATACGTTGCACGTGAAAATATATTAGCTTGAGAAATTTGCCTCGTTTTTTCGAATGTGCCCGATTCACATATCTTTCCGTTTTTTTCCCCACAAATAACAAAGACACATGTAAATGGCATTTAAGACCCTGCTGCGTAGAAAATTTTATTCTTAAATTCGTTTTTTTTCCTTCTGTATCTGTCTCCTCGGTGTTTTAGGATCATCGCGTGAATTAAATTTGCATGCGTGAGTGCCCCCCTCGCACAACACTATATAGATAGTGCTCGAAATGTCGTGTCGTATAAACCAGCGAGAGGTATCACAAAACACATGTAACTAAAGTACTCGGTTGGCCCTTGTTGGGCGTCGAAGAATCGTTGCAGATTTTGAGGGGTAGCTTTTCGACTAAAATATATCTATATATATCTGCTCTCTCTCTGCTGGTGCACTATACAAGTAAACCAACAGCGGCATACGCGTACTACATACATGAAGATTATGTTGTCCAGAGTTCCGTGAATTATAGGCGGATTTAGATATATGTGTACGAGGTTTACGGCTCGCTTCGGTCTTTTTTTTTAACGTCAAGTACATACTGACGAACTTTCGATATTTTTCCGCCATTTTGTCAACTCTCGAACCCATCTTCATAACGAAAAAGAAAAGACTACTTTTAACCTCAAATTTTCACTAGATTGATGGTTTTAGTTTGTTCTTTTACGAAAATTGATGAACTTGCACATGAGATAACAGAAAAAGTCAGATGTTAATAGAATAAAAAATGCTCCCCTCAATTACTGAAGCATGAAAAAAAATTTAAGGTTAGTGTGTCGTTTTTCTTATGTCATAACTCTTTTACGAGATCGATGCGTTTGGACTGTTTTTTTTTTTTTTTTTTGCTAAAATTCATCATAATAGACGTAATTCGATGTACAAAAAATCGGATTTGAAGAAATTTCGTTAAAATGTTTTTTTTGACCAAACATTCATCTAGGGACGAAACGAATTAAGTGGGCAAAAAAGTATCGTTCATCGCACAGGCATATTATATAAATTGATGGAAAAGTTCGGGAATGAGAGAGAAAAAAAAAGGGCGTCGAGCCGTGAAGTTGGCTTCCCGTAATCCTATTCTTTTTCACTTAGTTTGCGGGGCAGGGGGGGGATGTGAGCGATCCCTTGGGATCGTGTATGTGCCTACGGTTGTCCGGCAATACACGCGGCCAGATGGGCTCGAGAGTCCTCTCGAGGGCATATGCGATAAACGTACGAGAATAAGCTCGATGAGACGACCATCTCATTCGACGTTGCTTAGTACGACTTTGATATAATTTAGGGAGGTGAAAATACGGGAAATTGAATGAAATTATTTAATCGACGATTGCATTATATATATATATACGAGTCCTGACGAATCATGAAAAACATTTCGTAATACGATTAATATTTATTATTCTTTATTGATTGATACCTGCGATCGTATTTATAATTATAATATATTTACAATTATTAGTTTTATGTATATAAATACGTTTTTATTTTTATTAAATATGCAAATGATTGACAAAATAATTACAATGAATCAACGAATATGCTGTCGAGAGAGGTAGGAATGAACAATTTAGTGACTTTCGAGTAACTCTCGTTTAGTGCCTCGATCTTTTTTTTTGTTTGTTATTATCATTGTTCCCTCACGCCTCGAGTACGTGACTAAGATATGCGATGTAACATATAGCGAGACGGAGAATCTCGATCTTCGAGAGTTTCTTGTCCGGTGGCAATGTCGGCAATAATTTACGAAGCTCGGCAAAAGCGAGATTGAATGCCTCCACGCGGACTCGCTCACTGTTTGAAAATTAACAAAAAAATTTCCATTTTGTTTGTCAAAATAACGAAGAATTGGGGGAGGGGGGGATTCGCAATTTTTCAATATTATTTTGTGATTAATATTTCGAGGAAATTTTATCTTCGAATCCCATAATAACTTTTGAAAAAATTTATAAAATAATCATACTCAAAAATGAAATAATTATTCGATTTTTTTTTTAATTTCGATCACGTACTCGGGTTTGTTATCACGAAAAAAATCAAATTTTGGCAAATTTTTGATTTTCTGTATTTTCGTAAATAAACAAAAATTGATAATTAATTGATGAATGACAAGAATTTGAAAATTTTGTGTTATAAAAACAGATATGACAATTCATGAAAAAAAAATTATTATTCTCAATATTTACTTGATATATTTTTTTTTTCACTCGTTATTAATAACTTTTCAACATTATTGTTGTTGAAACTCAATATCCTCGGTGTCTTTTATGTCGCTGATTTTTTTTTTTTTTTTTTAATTTTCAACCTATCGATATTTACTAAAGCTCACAATGATTTTGACTTTTTGATGGGAACGAAACATCGTTAAATTATCTTTTTTTGTCTTCGTGGCATCTTATTCCAGTGTTATTTTGATGCCTGAATAAGTATTGAAAATACCAAAGGAATAATTATCAAACAATAAATTGAAAATAAATAAATATTGAATAATAAATTAAATAGATGAATATTAAATTTGATATAAAATTAATTAATGACGTCTCCCAACGGTATTATCGCTTTATATCTCGTTGGACTTCCCATCCCCTCAACTTTCATCATCGAAAGATATTTTATTTTTTTCATAATTTAAAAAAAAAATTCATTTTTCTCACCAGTCCTTTAAGCACAAGTCCAATGCAATAAAAATTCGCCCAAATTTGCTTTAAGGATATTTTGCATTCCCATCCAGCAGTAAATAACTCCGAGAATATTAATTATCAAAATCAATAATGTCGAAAAGTTATGAATAATAAAATTAAAAAATAAAAATTGTCATCTAAATATCCATAAATATTATTATTTTTTTTTTTTTTCATGAATTGTTTTCATTCCCTTGATTGTTTATACGTGAATAATTGAAGAAAAAATTGAATTGCTCCGTGAAAAAAATATTTAAAAAATTTTTTTATGCTCGCAAACGAGATCGTTTCATTTTGAAGAAAAAAAAAATTCCTTTTTTTTTTCATAAATTTCGTTAAAAATTCCAAACCACCCGAAAATTCGATTTTTTTTTTGTTTGGCTCACCGAGTCGCGTGAGCTGTACGATACTTTTGGGTAGCTCTTCTTCGTCTGCGTCTCTCCTCGCGCGAGAGTGATCCCGAGCCCGGACCGTTCGCCATATTTAGACTTCCGTTTATCGTCGAATTCTCGCGATCCCTTAATGAATTTCATCAAAATTTCATCACATTGTATCGTTATTTAAAAAAAAAAAAAAACATACGTTTGTACATACAAATTTACATAAAAATTTCATCGCCTTATATACACAACAAATTCACATTAATTAATCTCGTAATCAACTCCAATTATCATATCAACATCGAGTTATTGTCGAAGGGGACAAAAAATTAATTAATTTTGCGAAATAAGAAAAATTAAATCGCGTATACACAGTAACGAGAAATCGTTAAAAAAATTTTTTTAAATGTTACAATCCATCTTTTTACTATTGTCATTATTAATTACAAAATTAATTTGTTGCGCGATTGGTTATTTATTGAAATTGAAATTTCGAAGAAAAAGAAACATTGCTCAATCATTTTTTCGTTATAATAAATCGATTTTTTTTCTTCGTGTAATCAATCGCGTAATTAACCCCAATTATCGTATCAACATCGAGTTATTGTCGAAGGGGAAAAAAAAATTAATTAATTTTGCGAAATAAGAAAAATTAAATCGCGTACACGGTAACGAAAAATCGTTAAAAAAAATTTTGTTTCAACGTTAGAATCCATCTTTTTTTACTATTGTGATTATTAATTACAAAATTAATTTGATACACGATTGGTAATTTATTGAAATTGAAATTTCGAAGAAAAAAAAACATTGCTCAATCATTTTTTCGTTATGACAAATTGGCTTTTTTTATCTCGTCAATATAATACGAACCTTCGTCTAGGCTGAAGGCTCAAATTGCAACAAGTCGATATTGACAGCAGAGCTTCTCTGTCCATCATCTATATCTGAGAAATAGGGGAGGAAAAGAAAAAACAAATCATCCACAAAACAATAACGAGCGTTGTATAGTTATCGCGCGAGAAAAACAAAAGGGTTGCAACTCTCTCGGGCTAATCCTATAATTTGGACAGTCAATATTTGGCCAAACAGTACGTTTGACGTGCTCAATTCGATTCGAAATATATATATATATATATATATATATATATATATATATATATATACATATACATATTTAGGAGAGAGAAAAAGAGAAAAGAGGGGGAGAAACAAAAAAAAAAGGACGACACAAACGCAGAGGGTAAAATTCAGGGAAATGTATCCCCAGGGAACTCCTACGTTCGATTCGTTCGAACGAGAATGGGCATCCGGAGAACGGACGACCAGAAAAAAAAAAAAAAAAAAAAAAAGTGGGAAGCATAAAGTGAGAAACGTAAAATCAACGTTGAATTTCTTCGACACATCCAGAAGGACACTGCATAAATTATTACAACGAAAGAATCTCGCCCTTTCCTGTCCTCATCAAGTATTTAATCGTGAGATTTGCGGTGAAAAAAAAAAATCATATATAAATAAATTAAACTACTGCCACGCGTGAAATCCATGACAATTTTTATGCTTCTCGAGTTACCCTCGTTCGACAAGATTTTTATGGTAAAACCAGCCATTCTCTTATGGATTCGAAGACATTTCTCCGACCCTAATTCCCCCCGTGATAATTCATTCATTACGACTCAGAATCGTAAAGCGAAGAATGAAACGTGACAATTTTTTTTTTTTCCTGCAATTTTTATCGAATCTTTCGATGCCGAGATGTACTTTCCTTTGATCGTAAAAACCGAGGAAAAGAAAAAGAAAATTCGCGCATTGCTTCCTCATTATTTTATATCTCGATCGCGAAGCTTCTTCTTGATCATTGCAAAGTTTTCTATCATCCGAAGGCCTCAATCGATTCATGCCAAATTCAATACCAATCGTGATGGTGATTTGAGGTCTGTTTGCGTAAAAAAAAAAGTAACAAGTTTTGGCTCATTGGCCAAAAATTTGCGGAAATTGGAGCTGTTAGTGTTTTTTTTTTTATAAAAATCAGAATTAAAAATAAATTTGAACCTCCCAAGCAATTTTTGTCAATCTCAGTGCCACCGCATACCTTGTCCGATCATCTATCCATGTACAAACTTTTGGCTCGATAGCCAAAAAATTACCGAAGTAGATATCTAAGCACCTCAAACGATTCTTGATAAATTAAATATCGAGTATGCTTGTGACCAAGTCTGTTAATGTGAAAAAAAAATTAGCCCGATAGCTGCAAAATTACGAATGTTAGTAGCGCCCGCGGACATTTTTCGAAAAATTCAAAATCCCGCAAAATCAAAAATTCTGTAGGGATTCGAACAAAAAACTGCAGTTAACAAAACTGGGTACATAATATGGTCTACCTATGTACCAAGTTTCAGCTGGATTGGTCAAGTAGTTCACCCAGATAGACGGATTTGAATTTTTCAATGACAATGTATTCAGAATGCGCCAAAACATCGAAAAAATATATTTAGAAAAAATGTCTGGACGTGTGTCTGCGTGTGCTGGCCTTGAAAAAATCAAAAATATCTTGCAAACGCCTCAAGCTATCAGGCCCAAATTTTGCACATACGTACAGCAGGGTAACCTCATTGTTTGATTAAATTTTTGTCAAAATTGCTCAAAAATTTTGGATTTTATGAAATTTTTTAATTTAAAAAAAAAAGTCTGTGATCGCTCTAACGTAAATTTGCAGCTATCGAGCTGATTTCTTCTGCACAGTCGCGAGCACGATCGATATTGAATTTGTCAAGAATCGCTTGAGGGGTTTAGTTTTTTCCAAAAATTTCGAATTTTTTAAAAAATTCATCTCCCAATAGCTCCAACTTCCGCAAATCTTTGACTATCGGCCCAAAAGTTTGTACATAAAAATAGTTCATGGGACGGGGATGCGTACAAAAATTGCTCAGAGGGTTGAAATTTTTTTTAACTTTGCATTTAGAAAAAAAATCTTCGATAGCTTTAATTTCCAAAGATTTTTGGCGATTGAGACGACAGATGTTTTTTTTTTTTACGCAAATAGACTTTTAGTCACAATCACGGTTGGGTATTGAATTCTGCAAGAATCGATCGAGGGATTCGGATTGTAGAGAATTTAAAAATTTTCAAAAAACAATACCGTTGTTGTTTCGAATGTCGTTGAAAAATTTACGTTCGTTATTGTATCGTTATTGAAATCGAATTCAGAAAAAAATGTGTGCAAATTTCTGATTTATTTTTGTTTCATGAAAAAAAGCTTCCTCTGTGAGGAAGCAAAACGAGAAAAAAAAATAGGGGATGAAAATTAATGGCTGTATTGCTGCAAATTCATGTCTTTTAGTCCGCTCACTTTTTCATTAAACTTTTATTTTTGGCAGGGCAAACGAATGAATGAAAATGGCGAATTCGAATTGTTTAAATTAAAAAATAAAAAATAAAAAAAACTCACCCTCAATCGAGATAACAATGGTCCAGATTTCGGGCCAAATTCACAGCAAATTTGCCTCGCAGATATTTCTCTATCATTGTCAGAATAGCTGACAGTCACAGGTTCCCATCATCATTTTTTCTTTCGCAGAAAATTAACTTTTCAATTTTTTTTTTTTTCACTCTATCGACCGAACTCGAAGAAAAAAATTGATCTTCACTCGTTTGTGGGATAGGTACGATTTTTTTAACGATTTTATTCACTCCTTTACACCCCTTCGAGGATGCGTTATGTCGTACGGTGTTACAGGCTTGTCGAGGTCGAGATTGTTTCTGATAAGATTTCGATCTGTGCCTCGATGGTCCAGCCCAGAATCCAAAATTCCCAACTACCAGAGGGGTTGTTTCCAACCCCGTCGTACAAACCACGCCCTCGTTGCTCGCAGCATCCCTCAAATTGTCCAATGAAAAGTCCCAACCGAGTGTCTCGGGCAAAACCGCCCCATAGACACGAGACGCCATTATCGTACGATAATTTGAGGGTTGAAAAGTAATAAAAAAATAAAAATAAAAATAAAATAGCTGCAGGTGTATCGATGTCGCGAGATAAAACTTATTCATCGAATTTTCCATGGAGGAACCATTTTCCTCTTTCATTGTTCGTCGCGTTTAAAAACAATGATGGTGCAACACGAAAAATGCAACCCTTGCACAGTTACAGGATGAGAAATAATTTGTATTTTCTTGTTTAATTGGTGAAAACGCCAAGGGAGGGTACAAAAAAACAAATTGAAAGTACATCGATGTCGTTGTGATGAAACTTGAAATTTCTGAATTTAATTTCCCATGAAATATATTTTTTTTGTTTCTTTTAATTGACGAAGCTCATTGAAACGATGAAAATTCAAGAAAAAAAAATCAATCCTTTGGATTGAGGGTTGAAACTCTTGTTTGCGGGGCTTAAAAATTGAAGACCAACGATATTGGGATTGCAGCTTTAGCTCAAATTTGACTTTCTTTCTGAATTTATTGAACACAAAAAATAACAGAGCCCTTAAAATGCTGAGGACGATAAAAAAATAATTGCAAGTACATCGATATTGCGATGATGCTTGAATTTTCTGAATTAAACTTCCCACGAAATAGTTTTTTTTTTTTTTTTTTTTTAATTTTTCAATTGACTCAGCTCGTTAAAGTAATGGAACTCGGAAACAAAATCAACCCCTTGAATTTAGGGTTGAGACCCCTGGTTGTAGGGTTGAAAAATTGAAGCTCTTGAGCAACGATACTGGATTGCAACTTGTATGCTCCCTTAAATTTGAGTTAAAAAAAACCTTATCCAACATATTCGAACTACGAGGGGTGGAAAAAATGAAAACCCTTATAGCCTATCCTGTACAATGAAATCGTTTTTTTAAAATGTTTTTAAACAAATCTTCACTCAAGGGTTTCTTTTTAAATTTATAATTTTATTGTTCGTCAGATACGATGAAAATTTTTAGAAATATTTAATCAACCCCTTCGATCGCAAGGGTGAATTCTCTGATGGCGTTGAGAGAATAGTCATTTTTATTCCCTCGAAATTCAAACCATGATATCGAGGGTAAAGAGTTTGTTTTTTTAAGAGGATACATAGAAAGTGAAGAAATGCAAAAGGAAAAATGTTGATGGGGGTAGATTGGCGTAAGAGGAGGAAAAAAAAAACCGATTTCTCCGCGTTTATTAAGGCGTCGCAGATGCGTCTCGGAGGGAACGCCACACCTGATCCTCTACCAGGAAATCCATACTATCTCTCGCCCGGCAGACATATCCTCTCTCTTTCTCTCTCTCTCTCTCTCTCTCTCTCTCTCTCTCTCTCTCTTTTTTTCTCTCTCACTTCTCTCTCACTTCTCTCTCTCTCTCTTTTTTTCTCTCTCACTTCTCTCTCACTTCTCTCTCTCTCTCTTCCACTCCAAAGGGTGAATCGTCGACCAAATAATATTGAACGATCAAATATTCTCGATAATAATTTACAAATAGCAAACGAAATTTCAAAGTCGTCAATATTCTCCGCACTTCGTGATGGTTTTTTGCCCTTACTCTCCCTGAAAGGTTGCCAAATAGCAAAGGAATAATTAATGATACAAAAAAACGGATATCAAATCGTGTAAATTAGAAATTTACACATTGCCTCCTCGCTATTTAATCTCAAAGCAGCATTTTGAAAATTTCCAACGTACACGCTTCTTTTTTTTCCTCAATTCGAATTAAAAGCGATTACAGATTTGTAAATTCAATTCTTTTTTTTTTTTTTCAAAATTTCAACCCCTTCAGCGATTCTTATCAAATTCAATGCCACGCACTCTGCTTGTCCGATAATCGTATATAGAACGTCAAAAATTTTGACCCGATAGCCAAATATTTGGAATTTTTTTTTTTGAAAATTGTTTAAAATCAGAATTCGTCCTCGAGCGATTCTTACCAAATTCAATATCAAAAATCCTTGTATGCCCCAAATCTATGCGTGCGTCAAAAATTTCTAGCTGATGAATGAAATTTTTACGCAAGTTCGAGCGATCACAGATATTTTTGGAAAAATTCTAAATCATGAAAAATAAGAATACACCTGCTCGAGTTGTGTGCAAAGTTTGCCTGCGATTGTTTCGATATATTTCGAGATACAGACATTTGAATTTTGCATAAATTGTTAATACACGCACGCTGGGAGATTTTGAAAAAAATATGATTTCTCGCCGAATCTTTTAGGTTGGAAAAAAAAACAATTAACAAATGTTTCGATTAAAAGTATATTATAAAAAAATCGTCCTTTCTAAATCATCATCAGCTCGAAATTGTAACGCGTGCGGCATATTGCTTGCGGCCCTCTCTCTCTCTCTCTCTCTCTCTCTCTCTCTCTCTCTCTCTCTCTCTCTCTCTCTCTCTCTCTCTCTCTCTCTCTCTCTCTCTCTCTCTCTCTCTCTCTCTCTCTCTCTCTCTCTCTCTCTCTCTCTCTCTCTCTCTCTCTCTCTCTCTCTCTCTCTCTCTCTCTCTCTCTCTCTCTCTCTCTCTCTCTCTCTCTCTCTCTCTCTCTCTCTCTCTCCCCTCCCTCTCTCTCTCTCTCTCTGTGATTCGTACCAATCGTGATCGACGATTTCAATAACTTTGGCGCGCATAACTTATCAATCAAAAATATGATCCGACGACGTGTGTGAAAAGTGGTCCGACACGTGCTCCCGGAAAAATTGACTATCGCTATATGAAAATCGTTACAGCGATGATTACAATACACCCTTGATATATTCTTATACGCGCGAGACTGAGATGTGATGCCGCAGAGAGATGGATGAATGAGCTTTGCGGTCGAAAGTGTCATGGGATAGTTCACACCTCGTTACTCGGTGAGACAAACCCCTCTCGTGGAGTGTGCAATTTCACTTGTTCACCCAAAACAACCCCCTGGGTAACACACGTCACATCCCCACGTCCCCATTCGACCCATTGTGCTTGTGTGTACTACGATTGTACTCGGGGGAGTTTAAATTGTGGAATTTACATTGCAAAGACATGTATATTCGTGCCCTTGCGAATCGACACTTTGATTATTAAAATATATATTTATGAAAAATTAGTTCTATATCGAAAAATATTTTGTTTTTTCTCCGCTCTTATTGTAACCTTTCAAGACGTTTTCGTTTTAGTGAATTTTCCTCAGCTTTCACACTGATCGAGAATGAATTGTTAACCATAAAAAATAGGGGTCGATTATGCAACTTTGATAAAACAAGGGTATTAGTTTGAGATTAAAAATAATTATTTACCCTAAAAAACCAACCTTAAATTTTGAATGAATGTCCCAAACGTTTTACATCAGAGGCACTAAACGGTTAAGATGGCACATACGACGTCTCTAAGGGCATTATTTCAGAGGTCTATTGCAACGATAGTGATGGGGTTGGGGTGAAAATGATACACTCGGTAGAAAGCTTGGATCATTATCTACAAAACGCCTCGCTGACGTTTTTCAAACAAACACATGGTATAGCTGTAACAGGGTAAGTTAGTTGGTCGCTGCGAAAAGTTTGCACGCAGAATATCTGCAGAACCGTTGGACCGATCTGGATCAATCTTTGCACAAAAATTGCTGAGGTCATCCACTTTGAAATGACGAACCGGAAACTTGATCCATTGATCTACTTTTAAGATACAGTATATTATGGACCGATAAAAATCAAAATACATATCTAGAATCAAGTATTCAATCCTCTGTCAATTGGTCAATTCTCAGTGAAATTAAAAACTGGTTTGTCATTTTGATTAATCACGTGTTCTTCCAACGTGTTGAAATTTCAGCTCAATCAGATAAGTCTGTCATGAGAAATCCTGGAGCGCAAGCTTTTCGCAATGACTCACTAATTTCCCTATTATGGGCTGTACTTTAATTTAACTTCCCTATCACGGGCTGTAATTTAATTACGGCTGTATTTTAAAAACATCAATGAAACATTTTGCAGGCAACGATCCAAACTTTCTACTGAAAGTATCATTTCTAACCCAACCCCACGACTATTGTTCTAACAGGCCTCTAAAATAAAGTCTTCAGAGACCGTGCATGGGCTCCCTTAACTTGTGATCTAAAGATAGTCATAGAGAGACAAAAAAAAAGGAAACCGGTCAAAAGAAAATAACACCGTTTAAAAATTCTTTTTTTTTTTTAATCATAGTATCACGGTACTTTTTATGATTTAAAAAAAACATCAAAACAATCGACGAATGGGATGTTTTACCATAAATAAGTAAAAATTGGACGAAAACACGAAAAAAAAAATTATAAAAATCGGAGGAATTTTTTTTGAATGTATCTTTGTTCGTTAAATCCTCATCTTTTTGGTCCTGAGACAAATTTCGAGAGAAATAAAAACAAATTTAAGGTAGTTCTATCGCTGCAGACTAGTCAATTAGCTATAAATGTCTAAATGATGATTCCTAAAAATATTGGATATATGGGTTAAAATTAATAAATATTAAATAAGCTTACCCAGGTGAATACAATTAATCAACGGTTTATTATAAATAATTATGTAACTAGTAAAATAGTAATTGCAACGACTCGAGTATTACTAGATCTCGTATGATATTTACGTGTGGCAACGTTGCATTTTCTTTCTCTTTTCATTCTCGTGCCCTCTCACTCTCTCGCCCGCTCTATCGACGTTGACGCGGAGAGGTTATGTTGTTCGACTTGTCAAATACCGCTTTCGTTTCGATATCGCGTTGCCACATTTTTTCACCGTCACGACATTATGCCATAATAAGTTGTGTATCACTACCCGGATGCTCGTATTAAAATCAGTATAGCTTAAAAAATTGGTCGACAATCATATTTTTTTTTAGGCCCGTTAGATTTTTACGTGTTTAATGAATCTAAGTCTCGTTTTTTGTAAGAATCTTTTGGATTTTCGATAAGATATATCGTTTTAAAGTGACCGGAAATCGGTTCTTCTATATGCCGAAGCAAATTTGCCTTGAGGAATTGGCATTTTCAAGTATTAATTTCTCCGTAATTAGGTCGATAAGGGGCATTGACGTTTCGCGAAATGAATAAATATATTAAAATTGAAGATATAAAAAAAAAAAATTTAAATCTTATGGATTAGTTACCACGATAGAACTACCTTAAGCCCCCTGGAGCCCGCAATAAAGCCTCGAGAGTGAATCCTTCTTATCATCCAGTATAGGTGGCAGCATCAAACGAATCATCAGAATCCCACGTGTTATCCGCGATCGATATTACCAATTTTGGCAGTCCCTATTGCAGTCTGTACGCTCTCCAATCATAGCGCGCAGAATTTACCCTCATGCATGTAGGATAAAAGGAATAGACGCCAAGTCGTTCCCATGATAGTTCCGCGTAAAAATCTCTCTACCATATTCGCGAATGTCGATCGTCAATATCTTTCCGACAAACGAGATAGAGGAATTCTCTCGTGATATTACCAACCGTCTAGAACTCTGCGGTAAAAATCTTCTTAGCTCACTAACCGTTCGTTGATAAGGGTCAATGTAGACTGACGTATCGACCGAAACAGCTTCGAATTTAAAAAAAAACTTCAAATCGAAGTTGAGGGATTAGGGAACTGTAAATAAACGTTATGAATATATTGAAAATTAATTTCTGAATAATTAGAAATTCCATTTTATTCGTTTTTATTCCCTCTATTTATTGATACACATCTTGAGAAGCTCAAATTAAAAAAGTTTGCAAAAAAAAATATTCATATGTTTGTCGTTACGAGCTCTTATCGAGAAAAAAAAAATATGTTCAAGAACCCTGCACGCGATGTCCTCATGCTGCAATCGACTTGAAATTTGAAACACACGTTCAAAAAAATAGTAATTTCGGTGTGAACGACAAATTTGATTGAGGATATATTTTTTTTTTAATAAATGTAAACAATGATCGAAAAAAATCGCGAATTTTTCGAACATCAGTCATAATTGAGTGAAAAAAAAAAAATGAAAAATTACCTCGAAAAGCGTCCCGTGATCCTATTGGGACTTGGAATATAACGAAAGCCTAGGACAGCCTCGTTGGAAAACTTGGAACAACCAAAGTCTGGGAGGGGACCTCCTAGAGGGAGTTTTGAATTATCAGGGCCCATATACCTGATCCTGAAACTACTAAAGATGGTTCTTATCTGCAATTTTCGCGAATACACGCGGTAGTGTACTCGCTACAGTGAATTTTATTACGAATATTCATGTAATGACTGTAGACTCTCGTGTGTGTATATATATATGCATTAATTGTACATTCGAGAGAACGCAAGCGCCTGACGACAGCGTTCCCCTCGCGTTCTAAAATAGCTGCATAGCTCACTGTATCTCTTACAAAAATATTTGTCGCGTTTTACCCTCCGGCTCGGGAGATACGCCATTTTTTTTTTTTTTTTTTTTTTTTTGGGAAAAAAGGATGAATTTGCAACCGAGTTTACGCGAGACAAACTTATGGGAGAGAGAGAGAGAGAGAGAGAGAGAGAGAGAGAGAGAGAGAGAGAGAGAGAGAGAGAGAGAGAGAGAGAGAGAGAGAGAGAGAGAGAGAGAGAGAGAGAGAGAGAGAGAGAGAGAGAGAGAGATAGGTTTAATTATTTTTGGCAAACCCTTTGTGGCAGACTCGAGAAATCTTTATTTTTTTATTTTTTATTTTTGCACCGTATACGAGCAAAGTTTGATCCGTCGTAAAAACCTCGCGATGCTTGCAGCAACGCTCTTGAAACTCTTTTGTTTCTTTGGTTTTTGAATTTATAAATTATTAATTAAATTTTTTTTTTTTCAAGTCCTGCGTCTTTTTGAAAATCGTCGAGCCTCATGCGGTCCTGCAGAGGTTTTTTTTGTAGTTTGTGACAATTAATAATCAGTAATAAGCATTAGATTGTTGATTGAAGAAACAAACGAATAAATAATGGGAAAACTTTTGAATTTTCTCAAAATTAATTTGGAGTATCTTTTTTTTTCGTCAAGATTCTACGAACTTAACGAAGATAAAAGAAATTGATTTTATGTTCACAATCCTGACGATTAGGAAATCCCCCATGGGAAGTGCATCAATGCCTAGCCTATTTATAATTTGGGAAAAATTCTAGCATATATTTAGACGTAAGAGGGAAACGTGAGCCAAGGGACGAGAGAGAGAGAGAGAGCGAGATTACACGGATCTCGTGATGGGGCGGGGAATTCGTCTTTGTATATTTTGGTCTTGAAATCCGAGGCAAAGCATCCAATTTTAAAGTGTGATGTCTCTCTTGCCACGACGAATTTTGTCCCTTCGTAGGCTGGGGTTAACTCATCATCGTATATATGCGTCGTGCATTATTTTCGATGGACGTACGAATAAATGTTTCTTTTTAATATTCATATCGTGTGTGCAATGAAGTAGATGAAAAAGAAAGTTGCAAAAGTGCATATCCCTCGTAATTTTTTCACATTCGCGAAATTTCCTTGTTTTGAGAAAGACAATATTAGAAGAAAAAAAAATCAACTTCCCCATAAGAGGACAACTTCCCCTCTGTGCACGGAGAATCCTTTTTTTTTTTTTTTTTTTTAGTTAAACTTGTTGAATTTAGAGATAATTACGAGGAAGCAAAAAAATCGTTACGTGTGTGCCCCCCGCCATCGACGAATCTCGTCGATGATGGCCGTCGTACCCGATGACGCGACTGTTGTCGCGCATGCCCCCTACACTGTAAAAAAAACATCATCAAATTTATAACATACAAAAGGACATGAAATTTAGAAAGTGAGTTATATGGAATTGAAATTAATATACATTCCATTGGAAAATTAATAATTTCCCCTTGAATCCAATATACAGTCTGTTTGACAAGAGCGTGTACGACTATAAGGTCTGGTTCCACAATCGTGATTTAAGCCTTGTTCAATTTTTTTCCTAGTTTTAGCACAGGCTAACCAGAGTTTAAACTGTTAAACGATGATTGTGGAACCGGGCCTAAATTTTTTCCTGGAAACCATTACGGGGTAAATTTGAGGGCGAGCAGGTATAGCGGGGACCCTTTCACCAAAATGCTTTTTGTACAGAAAGCGTCAGTTTTCGTCCTTCTTGTTGTCCGACCGTGGTCACCGCACCAGATTATGCTATAAAATTAGTGGAAAGTATGCCTCGGAGATGCCAGGCGATTATTAATAACGGAGGCGACTGGGCCACTTATTAATAATAAAGCATCACAGTTTATTTGTCATGTAGTGTGTGTGTGTATTTTTTTCAAAGTCTTCTCCCAAACAGTTTCTAAGTTTTGCCGTACACGCTCTTATGTCAAAGAGACTGTTTGTATATTGAAATTTGTGCAGTTGACATTGAAAATTAATATCTCCGTGAGTGAAAATGGTATTCATAAACTTTAGTTCAATTTTAGTGAAACTTAATTGAAAATTGATGTCGATGGTTAAATTCCATAGGGGCATATTATAAGCTATCCTTATACATAACCGATACCGAGGGGCTATTCATTCTTGAAATCACCGAACCACCCTGGTCTTAAATCAGAATGGAAATCGACGTTATACTCAAACGTCGTTGAAACCTCTCAAAATGAGAATGAAATCACTCCGAGTTGTTTGAAATCAGCGTGAAATCACGTAAAGTCAGGAAATCACCAGAAGTCACGTAATATATGCAGAATATAATAATTTTTTTACGACGTTGCTGCTATCAAACTGCGCCCACTAGAACAAAGCACACAAACGTGCTCTGATGCGTTTTCTATCGAACGATACAAGTATCAGCATCGAGTGCAACATAGTTTTAGATTCTTGAGCGAGGCTCTGGGCGAGGTCTTGAGTCTCGTCTTTTTGCTTTAGTTGAGTCAGTCTTACACCAATTGTGAGCTTTTTTCGTCCAACTTGTAATATTGTTTGTTGCAGGTTATGTACGAATAATTTTATTCGATATTTTATTCTTTTCTTTTTTTTCCCGTCGTACGATATCACTGTCAGCGTTACTCGTATAAAATTGAAACATAATATCGATTGGTGAAAATTTGGTATCTTTTACGATCTGTAGTCCTGTTTGCTCGTCTCTCGGCTCGTCTGTTTTCAGTTATTTCAGAAATTGTACAATGATTCGTTCAAGACGTGACAAATCACGCATGAAGTCACATGTATTTTAAAATCATTTGAATCATTCGTGAAATCACTGATATCATGTGAAATTAACTTCACTCTGAAATCACTTGTACACCGCACTTGGTAGTGAATAGACCCTCTACCGATACGCTCGTTTGGCATTAGTCCATGGATATTATTTACATCTCTTGAATTACACTGAACTACTGAAAATTATTTCCATGTCAATTATGAAATTTACAACATTTATTTGAAGTTTACAAACCAGGCATACGAAAAGTAACGTCAATATACATTGTATAGTGAATTTAATATTTTACTTTTCCATTCAATGCCTGTATACATTAAATTTAATGAGGTTCACCAGGGTTTGCGGGAAATGAAGAGGGCAGGCACTGCAGCCAACTGAAAATAATTTATCATGAAAAGGAAAATCATGGAATTTAAATGGAATAAAGTAACGATAAATGAATACTCAACCCTTTTTGACAGTTAAGGATCGATAAAAGTTATTTTACATTGATAAAAATGAAAGAAAATTCGATTTTATAGTCTATACATATAATTCGCTAAGAAGTCTGTCAAACAAGGCGCGTATTTCTTACGGTTGGTACCGTTAAGTGTCATAGCCACAGGCACCAGGGACAGTCGAGCTGTCAAGAAAATTGCGCGCTCAATCTAACCTAACTGCTCCGGCTCTGCAGCGATGTTGCCATGCTTATCCCCTCTTTACATCCCTTTACTGCGAATAACTATGAATTCTGTGGGTTCATTGAATAGTATTCATAAACTAAGAACACGGTCAATCTGATTTTTGTGATGCTGCTTTATTCACCTATACGGTAAACGTCCCAATAGCCGGACGTGTACCAGTAGCCGGACACCCCATGTTAAACTATACCTATATATTACTATACAGATATAGTCTAACATTGGGTGCCCGGCTACTGGTACACGTCCGGTTATTGGGCCGTTTACCTTACCGTATTGAAATTATATTAATTATGGTAATCAATCAAGTGTTATGCAATCATACGATAGATTCATTACGAAAGATCCAACAGTTTTGAAATCACAGCCGAGCTGAAATGATTCAAGGGATTATGTCCGAATGAATGACGAAAAATCGAATCTAGCTGAAAAAAAAAAAAAAATTAATCAAAATGCGAAAAACATTCCCACGGTTATTATAAATTCTGGCAATTACTTTTACGTCTCAACAGATTTTCTAGCTTTTTCTGAAAAAAAAAAAATTTATTGCTAAAATAGAGTTGATCCCTCGTTGCTAGAATAATCGACTACTTTAAATTATGCCAAGCAATATATTCGTCGTCTATGTCCCATCTGCTATGCAGCACTCTCTTTACTCAGCACGAATTTCATAATTACCGAAGTGAAAATACGATCTTACGACTGACACACGTGTATATGTTTATTCACGGCCTCGTCGTTATAATCCATGATGGACAAAGTTCGCATAAAATTCCCATATATCCGTGTATATAATCCATGCGTGTGAGACAAAACAAGAATTGTTAATAATTAACGAAAGAAATTAATCATGAAATTTCATTCTTTTTTTTTTTCTTCTTATCGCGAATTTTGTTGCATCGCGAGAATCGAAATTTTTGTAAATTCCTCAGTCTCTGTTCCCCCGTAGCTCCTTGGACGAAATAAACAACGGAGAAAAAGAAAATAGTGCCTCGAGAACAACGATAATTTTTTTTGTTTGTTTGCAGCACTCGTCCCTGATTATTGCTAGCAATTTTATATTTTACCGTCAGAGCCAGAGTCAATTTTTTTATTCGCAGCCAGCCAGGACATATATACAGTTGACTGTGCTTACGTACAATGTACAAGTGCCTGTATTATGTTTTGTCTCATTCGCGTAGAGAAAAAAAAAAAAAGTTTTACGAGAATGTACAGCCTGCTCGAAGAATTATTAAAGCATAGCCCTGGTATAACGAACCTTGAAACGTTTTCCGTGTAAAATCTTCGTTACAGTCTCGCGAGGCAATTCAAACGTGTGACGCTAAAAACGCCCACGAAAAAAAAAAAAAAGAAACGACGCGCAAAAACGATTTTCAGCTGATTTGACACGAGGCCAGTTTCACAATAAGAAGCGAACGAGGGAAATAAATTTAATCGAGGTTCAATTGCTTTGATCTTGGCCCATTCGAATGAATTATGAGTTCAATCGAAATAATAATTACTGTTCGGAATAAAATTAATTAGTTTTAAAATTAAATTGCATTTTAAGAGCATTTTATTTTATTTTTATTTTATTGCATTTAAAATTAATTGCATTTAATTAATTGCATTTATCTTACGATTTAGCAGATTGCAATCTGGCCCAATGAATATCTCGAAAACTACCGAAGCAAGTTGTGAGCTTTGCCACACAACTTGAAAATAAGACTCACTTTGCTTATTGAAATTTTCGCCACAATCTATGACGAGTGTTTCATTTTACGATTTTCACTTTTTCCAAAAATGTCCGTGCACGTTCTGACTTTCGTAAATTTTCATTTATCGGCTCGAAATTTTTTTAAAAAATAGATCAGGGGAACAAGAATTTTTGGTATTGAATTTGGCAAGAATTCCTCGTGGGGTTCAGATTTTAACAAATTTTGAATTTTCCAAACAAAAATTTCCAATGGCTCTAACTGTCGCAAATTTTTTACCATCGGGCCGAAATTTTGTACATTGATAGGTCATAGGACAAGAATTCATATCCTTGAATTTCACAAGAATACATTTTTTTTTTTCTAATTGAATAAAAAAAAATCTGTGATCGCTTTAATTTGCGCAAATTTTGAAATATCGGGCTAAATTATAGGGGCCTATTTTCGACATAAAAAGAGCATCAATTTTTGAAAAAAATAGTTGAAAAATTTCGGATTTTATTAGATTTTATAATTAACAAAAGAATGAATTACAAAATCGATCCTGACCAAACAAATTATATGCCCTTAAAATGTTATTCCAGTGAAACTTTGTTTGATTCAAATTGACTTTTTTTTTATCGTTACTCCTTACATTTGTATCGATGGACTCATTCGTTTTTTTTTTCTCGATATTCGATACATTTGTAGCGAGCAACAAAAAAAAATTTTTTTCTCGTTACATTTTTCATGAGCAACGAAATTTTTTCTTCGCACTCGTGTCGAGTTTAAAAACTTTTTTTGTTTTCATTACATTTGTGTCGAGTCACGAAATAATTATTGAATAAAAAAAATTAATCAAAAATTATTTTGTTACTCGTGAAAAATGTAACGAGTGCAGAAAAAAAAAATCGACAATGTAACGGATTTAACGGAAAAAAAAAAAAAAAAATTCTACTGGATAACTAGAATTTTGATCGTATCTGCATTATTTTATCAACTGCAACGTTTGTCCCAATTCGTAAATCAAATATTTCCTCCTTTCGTCGTGGATATTCATTTTTTTTTTTTTCTCCAACACCATCAATGTCACAAAAGTAAGTAAAACATTGCACAGAACAGCGGTGGGGAAAATTGAAAGAAAAAAAAAAAAATCTGTGCTAACGTGAAAAATATATACGAGTTACGCTTGAACCAGGGAGTAGCTGATAGTTTTCTCCAACGTCAAGTGGCTCTAATGACCTGACGTACGCCCGAGTTGGTAGACGCGTTCGTCTTAATTAGCATGACGCATCCGACTTCCAGCTTCCCTTAAGCTCATATTGTACATTTCGACCGCTCAAAGCTCGCATTCTTCTCTCATGTTAATTGAAAAAAAAAAAAAGAAAAAAAAATTAATCTTCTCGAGTTGTCTCATCGATTTTGATGTTTTTCCAATTTTTTTAAATTTTCTAATCAACCCAATTCAATCATAATAAATTTCGAGTTCTCGAAACTTTTCACGATGTCACGAAAAAAAAAAATCATCATCAAAAGAAGACAAATTAATTTTCCTCAAATTTTATTGTCAAAAATTTTTTTTATCGCTATAAATTACGAAAATACTAACAAACACATGTATCTCTGGCATTACGTGGCTTCAGAAAAGAAAAAAAGAAATGACGAATTCATTAAAGTAATCTTTGTCTTCGTAAATTAAAAAAAAAAATGTCAACTTATGTCACGCTCTTGAAAGATGACGTGTGATCAACTCACACGCGTAGCCACACAATTATTATTAATAATAATAATGACAATTCGTGTCTGCAGAAGAAAAAAAATCCGTAATAATTATCTCAAATTTCGTTTTTGAAGCTTCTCTCTTTTTTTTAGTATTTTCGTAATTAAAAAAAAAAAAAAAAAAATACAAAGAAACGTGACAATCGTGGCTGTATCGTTTGTGTGATAAACGCCCACGTAATCGCGGCCAAAAATACATTTTCACACCTAAATGTGTCGCACCTTGCGTTCGAGAGACAGTTACGTAAGTAAGAATCCCCAGGGTATGCATTGCCTGAGGTTATTTGAAAATTCTTCGTGCGAGGATCTCTCCAAGAGCAAGGTTCCCTAAATATAGAAAGAAACGAAAAATCAAGTGAACTTTTTTTTCGTACTTTTGGGCTTTTACGTAAACATCCCCCCCCCTCCCCCCCTTAATTTTTCAATCCTTTCAGTCTAACGATTTTCATTGATCTATAACTTTTTAACAAATTCGTATTTTAGGTTCAGTAGTCAGTAAAATTTACAAAAAAAAAAAAAAAAGAACAACTTGTCATGAAAATTCAGTGTTTCGTTCGATCCTGGGTATCACAAGCTTATTAAGGGTTATATATTGGAAGAAAAAAAGAAAAAAAAAATATTTTTTTTAATCGAGGATTATTTCGGTGGTGGGGGCGGTATACGCGTACAGGTAACGATTGTACAGCATGACAGGGAATGCGATATTCCGGTTAGCAACGAGTGCGACGATATATATGTATAACTGTAACCGCATAGATGGGTCGTTTTTTCAAAACGTACCTCCAAAGAATCATTTTTTTCTTCGACAATTCGGATATTTTTGTATTTTTGTGCTTCTATCCCCCCCCCCCCCCCTTCCCCAAAATTTTTATCAGAAGCTCCCAGGATTTTGGCACCTTTAATTTATTTTATTTCTTATTTTTACCTTTATTTCAACGTTCGTTGCTTCAAAATCGAAGCAAATAATTTGCAAAAAGTGATCGAATTTTGAAAAAAAAAGGGGGGCAAGGGAGGAGAGGGGATTTACATAATCGTCAGCAAAGCTCAAGTCGTTGTGTCACCGTCGAAATTTTCGTCTTATCATCGAGGCCTCATCTAATCTCGACTGACAAAGTGACAAAATCGCGCGCGAGATTCGACGAGAAGCCTCGTCACACAGACATGTGTGACGTGTAAATTTTGCTCGGTGACTTTTTTTTTTTTTTTTTTTTCTTTTCTCACAGCCCCTCCTTCCTCTCTCTCCGTCACTCGATAAATATCACGTACACGAATTTTCATACTTGTTCTCCTATCGCTTCGAAGATTTCTTTCGTGGCAAAAGAGTTTTTTTTTTTATTTTCTTGGTTTTTTTTTTCTTTTTTGTTATTTATCTCGTCGTAAGAATTACAAAATCGTTGGATCAAGTTCAAGGAAAATTTCGAGGCGAATATACGTATTCTCGCGCCAGGGTTAAATAATTTTGGCGAAGAAACCGCGAGACGAGAAAACACGAGTATAATATTTTAGATCGAGAAACAAATATCTTCACGCCCCATCATTTTAGACAACTAAATGATGATAATAATAATAATAATAAGAATAATTCGAAGAACAATTTTCGTGAGCCATTTTTAAGCATTGCAGCTTGTAAGAAATTTCAGAAAAACAAAATTACGAAGCCTTTTTTCTGTTTTTTTTTTTTTTTTAACACCGCCATTCCAAAATTCTCGAGAATGTCTCGATGGAAAAAAAATTATGAAACTTTAAGCTTATGATTAAACCATTTTTATGCATACAATAATAACGACAGTGCGGGGATCTCTGGCTACGGGCAATTCGTTTCCTCGTAAATTTCGTATGACTCTCTGAAAAATGCACACACACACACACACACACACACACAGAGCACCCGAGGATAAATTCGCTCGGCCGATTAATTGCCCAATTTTTCGTGTGTTTTACCTTCGAACATGGTGTGTACGAATTCATCGTTACAACTGTATCTCCGACTCTGTCACGTGTCCGTAATGCCATGTCCTTGTAATCTGTCGGCACGCGAGAAATTTACGGTTGTACGAAAAAAAAAAAAAAAGAAAAGAATATCTAAATATAAACCGAGACAATTTAGCGTGTACAGTCTCGTGCTCAATCTTCCTCGACGATCGTTTTCAACGAAAAACCTCTCGATCGTATTTCATCGATCGACTTTTATTACCATACATATTACACATACACATTCACGCTTTGTATAATACATGATATGCCAGGTTGTGTTATATTTTCCTCGAAGAATCGATGAGAGTTCGACCAATCGGGGTCGTTAATCGAATTTAATTGAATCTTCTTCGGTGCTTGTACAACCACGATACAATGTATATATTTGTGGTATAAAGTACATACGAAGACCCTTGACGAATATCGAATATGTACCGATAAAGCCTTTACGCAAACTTGTGTAAATGTTCAATCAGGATCGACGAGTCTGTACATTATGATATGTATACATGAGAACAAGCGATTTCTTTCAAAATGACTTTTCCAGACTTTACAGACGCACGAAATTTTTTTTTTTCCTCAAGGTAAGTTCTATCGCATAGCGATTTATCATTTAGATTTCGATAAAAAGAAAAAATTGGTGTACGGGTCGATTGTGATCGAAAAATGACTCAGTTACATTTTTATGAAGTTTTAGGTGGAAAAGAAAAAAAGTTATAAGAGTTTTTATTTTTATACATTTAACATGCTGTTTCACGGAAATCCACGCTTTCGACAGATATTCAATTACAAAATTAACAGAAACTGCCGTTGATATATATATATCGATGAAACTTTATGAGATATAAGTAGAATGTTTGAAGAACATTTTGCATGTTTGAAAATATTGATCGATTGGCATATGAGTGCATAAATAAATAAATTTATGCCAAACTTAATTGACCGATGAACAATATTTAGAAAATTTGGCAACGCCTTGGGTTAGCTGGCAATTTGAAATATGACGCGCTCGCTAGATCATCCATGCCCGAGGGATTTCTCAACGTTCTCAGTGCAATTATACACTGGACGTTTGGGAGAAAATAATTAATTATTAAATGCAATAAATAATTACTTTAAAACAGCTTGAATAACGCATAAAAATGACGCTGAGAGAAACATGCGCCGCGGATCGTTGTGCAACGTTGCCAGATCAATGTAGCAAGTTAGTGAAACTCAACAGCACTCGAGCTTGACTTTAGTTACGTACACCGATAGAACTCAATTCCAGGCTTTCTTTATACAACCCAGGATCCGATAAAACTCGTGAATTTTCAATCTCATCCATCTGGCCATCGGTCAAGCTTCTTGAGATTTTCGAGACTTCGATAAAGCTTAATGAAGGCTTTTTTTCGATCCATCGTGTGGCAATCGAATAAAATGCTAAAGTAAACTTTCGTCGAGCCACTTTCGTGGCTCTGTGGAAAATTCTCGCACCTTAAAAAAAAAAATAAATAAAAGAAAAGAAGAAACCAATAATTGAGCACTGAAAAACGTGAATAATTCGGAAAATGCAATTTTTTTTTTCGTTAAAATCGAAGTTTACAGAGACACATACGTCTCTAAGGTCTTTATTTTAGAGGTCTGTTACAACAATAGTGGCGGAGTTGGGGTGTAAATGATACTTTGAGTGGAAAGCTTGAATCATTGCCTATACAAAATGCCTCATTGACGTTTTTCAAATAAACACGGTATAGCTGTAATAGGAAAGTTGATAAGTCGCTGCGAAAAGCTTGCGCGCCAGAATTTCTCAAGACAGAATTATCCGATTGAGCTGAAATTTTAAGGGGAGTAACTACTTTAGGAGACCGAAAATTACGTGATTTTTGGGATTTTTTTTAAATGTGAAAAAAAAAACAACGGAAATTTCCCAAGCTCTGCCAATAATTTATTCATATTTCCATACATCTCTGGTAATTTTTTCAACTCGTTTCATGAATTAATTAAGGCGCAATCCCCCGTGTCCCTTGACGTGTCCTCGTCCTTGTTGTCAAGGACAAGGACGCAAGGATCAAGTAGGCAAAAAATATGTGTGGTAACCTAGGGATAAAAATCAATCAATGGATCAAGTTTCCGGTTCGTCATTTCAAAGTGGATGACTTCAGCAATTTTTGTGGAAAATTTGATCCAGATCGGTCCAACGGTTCTGGAGATATCCTGCGCGCAAGCTTTTCGCAGTGACTCACTAATTTGCCCTATTACAGCTATACGATGATTATATTTAAATAAACATCAATGAGGCATTTTGCCTCAAGCTTTCTACCAAAAGTGCCATTTCCATCCCAACCCCACCGCTATTGTTGCAATAGACCATCAAAATAGAAGCCTCAGAGACGTCGTAGGTGTCCCCTTAAAATTATTATTATTTTTTTTTTTATCTACGTTCCAATTGCGGGAAAGGGGTTGGTTGTAGGTTTGGTATTGATCCGAGTCCGTAGCAGAGCTCGGCGAGCTGTTACGAGTCGACCTTTAAATTTTCCCCTCTCGACCCACCCTCGTTGTTGGCCACGCAGCGTCATCTTGCGCGAGCCCAGAGAGCAGCTATCGCAGGGAATCGCGTTGGTGTTAGGCAACGAACGATTGTGCTGCCGTTGCAGGAAGGGTGGAAATGGAAAATCCGGAAACGAGCAAGTCTAGGGAGCCTTTGGGTGGGGGGAGGGGGGGGGGAGAAATCCCCGACACACGACCTAGAACAACGAGGTTGAGACGCGACCGGCGCACCAGCTGATCCGTCCCTAACGTCAATGCCAATTCCCTCGGGCGAGACCAAGTTTTCTTTTTTTTTTTTTTACGCAGAGTACAACGCTATAATATGGAGAATTAAAAAAAAATGCTGTTTTTTTTCAATAATAATTTACATATTTTTTTGGTAAAACAAAAATTATAGTTATAGTTATAGTATAATTATAGTATATGTAGTATATTATAGTTATAGTTATAATTATAGTTATAGTATTTGCTCAATCAACTTAGCCTCAAGTCTAAATTTATCGAGAATACCTATTGACTTTGTGATTTATCTCGTACATTGTTAATATTTTACACAATTTTCTCGATAAATATCTACTCAAGCAGGTCTAAACCATTCTTGTTCAATTTAGACTTGAGTCTGTCATGAATCCAAGAAAATCGTGTCAGGCATTAACATTATTAGGCTAAATCCTGGAGTCAATAGACATTCGAATCCATTGTATCGTTTTTTTTTTCTATGAAAAAAAAAATAATGATCGAAATCAAATTTTAAAAAGTCTCGAAGTTCGGCAAATATTTTATTTTTCATTATAAGCAATAAATGGTCCAAAGGATTCTGCAATCCACAGGCATTTCGAAAATCGTGAAAATTGGCATTATTTTTCGAAATTTTTTACCCCATACACGCAATTATAGTTGAAAACAAATTTGTCAGGCCAGAGCTTTTGCGAGAATGTTCGTTTTTTTTTTTTTTTCTTCGTAACGAGCTACGAAAATTCAACGATGAGCAACAAAATCCAAAATTCAAACCTAATTTTCAATTCGTCTCATATATATATATAATATGTATTACAAATTATATCCAATATGCGTATGTATATATATATACTAAATGGCCGTGAAAGGTTTGGGGTAGTGACAGAAATACCTTTATATATATATATGGTATTTTGCCTTGAGAATGGACTGTGTGCGTTTGTATGTAACGATGCCACGTCGAAGAAGGGATGTTGGCAGTGGAGCGGGGGTAGAGAGAAAATTGCCAGAGAACGAGCAAGATAGAGATATATAGAGTGCGAAGAGAACAGCGCCACCAGGGAGTCGTAGTACTAGTAGCAAGAGTGCCACAGACAAGAGCCCCGAATCCCCGCGTCACTTCGTTCCCGACTCACGTATCGGTTCGACTTGTCATACAACCGCAGAAGAGACATCTTCTCCTGTCCGTATTCTTCATTCGGCTCTTAGCAAGCCCTTCAACTCTTCGTCGGTGTTATAAAGGTTAGTTTAAAAGAGACGAAAAAAAAAAAATTTAATTAAATCCTTCTCCATTTTATCACGAATTTGCCGATCATCTTGAAATTCCTCTCGATTTTCTACAAAACCATCCCCCGATCATTTTTTTTTTTCTTTTTCGACTTAAATTGTCTTAAAGAACGCGCGATGGTAATCCGGTGTGAGGCGAGTGACGGGAGTAAAGGAAAAATGGTTGTTGGATAGGGGAAAAAAAAATCGGACTCGTCGCATAGTAATCGAGTTGGAAATATAGCGAAAATCAATTTTGACGCATTTTTCGTGAACGTCGCCGGTGTAGAATCGATTTTTTTTTTTGTAATGGTGCTTGGTACACTGGACCAGTCTATTTTACATTCCTTCTCTCTCTCTCTCGCAATCCTGCGTACCAACTCGCGTCGAATATATCGATCGTCATGCATCGTGAATAAAAAATTTTATGTATTAATCGTGATTAAAGTTCGATGGAAAAAAAAATCCTGAGAAAATTCCTAAGGGAAACCTGACGCTTGCGGTATGAAATTCTTGACAAATGATATGAAGAATAGGAGAGAAAGAGAGAGAGAGAGTAAAAAAAAAGAATCGTTTACAGTTAGCGTTGTGTAACTCCATCAAGGTGGGTGGTTGGTCAACTCGGAACGAGGTCTCTGCACAGCTCGTGTTACCTTTTCCCTCGTCTCCCCTATGCATACCTTTGTTCCCTTCCCCTCTCTTGCTGGTACTTTAAGGTTAAGGCAACTCCAGCCGAGTCTCAAATAAGTCCTAAATTTTTCGAACTATTTTTTTTTTTTTTACAAATTATCGTCCATTGATAAAATTAATGAAACAGTATATTGACATAATGGGTGAATGAAATAAAGTACAATATTTTTAGCTATCGATTCGTAAACAAATTCAGTTTTTTGTTTTCTTAATAATCATAATATCGATTCGTCCTATGACTTGATTGAAATTCATATTTATTTCTTCAATACTATGGTCATTTAATGATAATTATTATTATTTTCTTTGTTAAAAAAAGCCCTAACTCTATTTTTCTCAAAAAAAAAAAGTTCTCATCTCAAAAGTGTATTCTTTTGAAAGAAAAAAAAAAATAATAAATATTCGTAAATTGTTGTTGAAAAAAAAGAGAATATAGACGAAAGTATGATTGTTCAAAAAAATTTTATTATTCTGTAAAGGTTCGTTAAAAAAGATTGAAATTTTTTTTTTTTAATCTGACTCATTCTCATTTGTCCAAAGCTATGCTAGCTCTATTCTCACCCTGTGGTTTCTTTTTTTTTTTTTTTTTTTTTTTTTTTCTTTTTTCAAACGAGATTTCATTCGGATACCTTTTTTTTTTCTGTGCGCTCTATTACGTCCCAAATAATATTTTTTTCACTAAACCGTTTCGTGTCTGCCCCCCCCCCCCCCCCCTCCCCCGTGTGTGTGCGCAAGTGTTCGTGAGACGGTCCATTGTGATTATGGGGACATGTGCAGACGAAACGCGATGAGAATTTTTGGCCTTTCCTACCAGCTGCAGAGGACAAAAGTTAACGTGGCCAATGAGAGGGTAGGAAAAAGAAAACGTAATATTCCACCGGAAACCGCGCTCTCGTGCCGATTTTTTTTATTTTTTTACCCCCATTTTTTATTTTACCCGGGGATGTTCCACGCGTCATTAATCCCCGTAGATAATTATTGAGATAGAGAGAGAGAGAGAGAGAGAAGGAAAAGAAAACTTGATTACATTTTGGATATATTTATATACGCATGAATATATTTGTACATAAAAATCGTTTTTTTTTTTTTATTGATTTAATTTCGCGATAATTCTTTTTTTTTCATACAATAATAAATATTGAAAAATATGAATTTCATAAAAATATGAATTTAAAAAAATAACAATGTAACGTAATTATTTCGTGAAAATTGTTTCCTTTAAATTTTATAATTTTGTCTCTGGATCAGTCTATTACGATTATTTCGCATTACAAAGTAACATGTAGCAAACATTTTTATCTCGCGACGAAAAATTGTTCAATTTTTTCCAAGTACCTACAATTTATTTCGATTTTTTTTTTTTTTTTTTTTTTTTTAAATCTCGTTTATCGACAATGAGATCGATTTGCAAATTGTCATCGCCACAAAGGCGTTGTCGATGCAGCCGACTTTCCGGCGAGGTATTACACGCGACAGCTTGGGGTGGGGGGGGATAATAGTAAGCTCTGTCAAAAGTATTGATGGATTGCAATACAGAAAGTTGGCTCGTCCCACGATCGAGTGGGTGCAGCCTACCCGGTTACGCAAGAGCAAGATTACAAGCGATGTAGGTAGAGCAACTCGGGGGATTCCCCTGTTCCGCGAATTTATTTAAAAATAAATAAATGAAGAAAACTCGTCGCAATAAAATTATTATTTTTAATCTAAAAATAAAACATTGATCGAACCTTTCTTTCTCATTATCGAGAAATTTTAATTTACATTCATTGATTAATCGTGCATAAAAACATATTTAATTAAAGTCACTTCCGGTCGATGAAAAATTTAGCTGGATAGGAATGTAAAAAAAAAAAAAAAATCTGTTCGACAATTTTACTTTATTCGAAGCGGATAAACTTTAAATACATTTTTCTTTTCTTTCGACAATTATACTCGAAGAATTTTCGTAGAGAATTCAATTTGCTAATTAAATTGTTGAAAAATGAGCTTCCGGTTTCTCGAAGATGCGAGATTACAAAATTTTCAGATTTCACGACACGTCGTTTTTCTTTTCTTTCGTATTCTCAGATTGACTTGGCTTTGATAGTTCATTGGAGTTTTTGACACGTCAATCTCATTTTCTTTTTTTTTTTCCACTTCAGTCACTTTGTCGATTGACCGAAAGTGTCGATTCCTCATGCAATTTAATCGCATGATCATTCAATCGATCTTTTAGAACAATGATAATAATAATAATAATAATAAACGTAAGGTAGGGTCGGAAGGGCTGATTTTGTTTTTTTTTTTTCGCATTATCCTAGCCACTTTCCATGGTAAATTGTCATTGTCGAGATGATGCGAAGGAGCAGCCTAGCAGAGCAAAAAAAAAATGAAATTTATGCCATTGAGTATACCGCGTTGACGGACCATTGTGGCCGGAGATTCGTATGAACGGCGAATGCATGAGCTCGGGCATTATGCGTTCGGTAATTCAAAACGGAAATTGATAGTTGACGGTCCTCCATAACCAACATTCTTGTGCCTCCCTCGTTTCTACGTGGGTGATGGGGGGGGGGGGGGGGATTGGACTATGTGAATTTTCCCTTCCTCGTAATCCCCCACTTTTTGCCCTCAGGCTCTCTGAATCATCGATCTATTGTCGCATGCATAATTGTTTTGGCTCGAGCGCGCACGCTTCAAAGGGGCATATACGTATCCTCGCTCTGAGGTCTTTATTTTAGAGGTCTATTACAACAATAGTGATGGGGTTGGGGTGAAAATGATACTTTCAATAGAAAGCTTGGATTATTGGCTGCAAAATGTCTCATTGACGTTTGTCAAATAAACACATGGTATAGCCGTAACAGGGAAGTCAGTGAGTCACTGCGAAAAGCTTGCGCGTCAGCGATTTCTCAAGACAGACTTATCCGAATGAGCTGAAATTATAACCACATGTTAGAAAGAACGTGGTCAATCAGGGACCCCAGGGTCTTTCGGGTCCCAGAGACCCCAGGCCAATTGCAAAATCGATAATTTTTCGTGTTTTTGGACATTCTTCTTTCTTTAAACCTGTATAACTCGAAACTTTTTCGTTCTGTCAATTTTTTTTGTCATGGACCTGTTCCTTGGTTGATTCTCCATTGATTGAAAAAAAAAACAACTTAAGTATGTCAATTTTAGCTGGAGTTATGGGGAAAAATTTGCATGGGGTCCACGGGACCTCAGTGTGGTAAATTCGTAGGCAAAAAATAAGTATGGTAACCCAGGGTTAAAATGAATCAATGGATCAAGTTTCCGGTTCGTCATTTCAAAGTGGATGACTTCAGCAATTTTTTCGTGCAAAATTTGATCCAGATCGGTCCAACGGTTCAGAAGATATTCTGCGCGCAAACTTTTCCCAGTTACTTACTAACTTACCCTGTTACAGCTATACTATATGTTTATTTGAAAAAAAAACATCAATGAGGCATTTTGTAGGCAAAATGATTCAAGCTCTCTACGAAAAGTATAATTTCCATCCTAATCCCAACACTATTGTTGTAACAGACCTCTAAAGTAAAGGCCTTCGAGACACATGTGGGCCTCCTTAACGATTCGTCGTATTTAACCCTCTGACGATCGATTAACGAAGAAAAGAAAACAAACTTATAAATTCTTGAACCTTTTTAATTTTACGTCTTTGACTTTGCAAATGTGTTGATTTTACGCATTTTAATAAGCTAAATTATGAGCTAATTCTATTTTTATTCATCGTCGCCGTGTTTTGGGGATTCGTCGTTTTGAATTTGAAATTTTATTTGAACATCCCACAACGTGGCAATCAGCTATGAATTTTTTTATCACCAAAAATCATAACTCTGGGAATATAAATTACAAAATGATGCACCGATGTTAAAAGTAATTTTTTTTTCGCGAATGTGTTTATTTAATTACGAAAATCGTTAAAGGGTTAACGAATTATCGCCTCGACTTTATTTTCAATTCCACAATTGTGCTGAAATGAATTTTAAAAAAATGCTCTTAGACTCTGGTAAAGGATTTTAACGTACGAGAGTATAATTATATTAATGTGACTGCTTGAAATGATGCAAGCTTAAAGTATCGATGATCGAAACTGCCTGCTTTATTGAAATTAGTAATTGTTTTTTTTTTTTTTTTCGTCGTATTAGTAAGAAATTCGTTGGTGGTTTTTTTTTTTTCTTTGTCAATATCGAATATTATATTTTTGTTATATCTTGAATATAATTTGGCTCGACGTTGAGAAATGGGTAAGTACGAGGGATTTTGCAAATCTCATCCCTCAAGTACAAGGCACTTGGTCAACTCGAACGTGAGGCAAATCTATTCTCATCTCTCTGCCTTTGCAGAGCACGAGACGAGTGTAAGAGTCTTTGAACTCAGCGAGACACGTTATACGTTGTTCGGCTGTAACGAGACAGATTTTGCTTACCCAATTTCAGAATATATATACAGACATGTACGTATAGATGTAAATTTATTTATAAACGTACCGAGAGAGACGAGAGAGAGAGAGAGAGAGAGAGAGAGAGACAGAGACAGAGACGAAAGAGAAAAAAATATTCGTCGACAAACCGTGTCTATATTTATGTATACATACTCGTCGAGCAATGTTTCTAATTTAAATGAGACGACGAGTGAATTTTAGTCGAAATTTCGACGTTTATTTTCACACACCATGCTCAATTTTAATTATCTTACGAATAATTGTTTCCGAATTAATCGTTCATCGTATTGAAATGAGAAAAAAAAAACAAACGACAACAATGTTTAATTTATCAAAAAATCATAAATATTATAAACATAATATTTATTTGCATAAATCTTTTTGATAATCGATCGTTTTATTTATTTCTCGCACCTGTTGATATTTTTTTAAATTTATTTACTGATTTTTTTTTTTTATAAATACTCACTCGATTCGTCAGAAGTAAAACAAATCCTAGCTACAAGTTCTGGAACAAAGTTCGCAATTGAAAATACATCCTCGCAACGCTGTCGTCGACTAGCAATCGTTTTAACGTAAAATCGGCTGAAAGAATAAGGAAACGAGTTTATTTTTATATTATTTTTATTATTATATTTTCATTATTATCACTATCGTGCCTCGTGGAGTCTTTCTATTTTTATAGTTCACTGTCTGTACGTAAATGTCAAAAGAGAAGCCATGCAAAGATGTGTCGTGTCGTGCTGACACGAGAACCATATGAGGACACACACACACACACACACACACACACACACACACACACACACATACACACACATACATGTGTCCATGAATTTGCGACTGTACATTTTTTTTATGTGTATATATGAACAGCAAAATATACACGTACTATGTGCAAGGACACTCGTCGTAAACTTAGGAAACGATACAGTGAGTTATCGACCTCGGAGGGTTGTAATATTTTCCGCTGATTCAAGTTGCGAAAATTCCGAGACTTTATAAAAAATTTAGGTTGGTTCTACAGCGAGCGCATTATCGATGTTTCGATTTCTTTCTAATTTAAAAATAAATCTATACTCATTTAAACGAATTTCAACCATTTTGTTATAAATTTTTGCAAATATAGATCGCGAATGATCATTTTACTCCTTTATAAGACTATGAGGCAAAATCCAACTTCGGTGCTTGAATATTTTTTCGTTCTTCGCACGAACAGGCTGTAAAACTATTCCCGAAATTTCAGCAACATTGACCGCATAGTTTTTCCGCAATAAAATTCCAAAGTTTGTCATCCAAGGGTAGATAATGCACGGTCTTTTATGGAGATAACTCGATATGGGATTCGTCAATCGTTGTTTTGGTCATCATCTAATTAACCAGGATCCTTGAAAAACTGACAGTCGGTAAATTGAACACTAGAGATCACGTGCGAAAAGGAAAAATCGTATTTTACCGCGTAGATTCAATGTTACATCGCGACAAAGTTGATTTTAACGATGCAAATGGCGGATTAGCGAAGTAACAGCTGATTCGTCGGTAAGGACTTCCTAACCTCGTCGGAAATCCATCTGAATTCGCTGCGTGAAGGATAGGACAGAAATAGAAACATGAAAGAAATAACGGAAAGCCGGTTTGAGATGCTTATAGCGAGCAATTTATTTTTATTTGATAATCTTGATGATTGTTGAGTGAGCGAAATTTTGTGAAGGAAAAAAAGCAAGTTGGAGAGGTTAGGGCTCCCCAAAGCTGTACAGATGAGCCATCTGGCGTCTTCCGAGCGATCGAGTGTCTCGTATTTCACTTTTCGTTTGTTAATATCCAAATTTTATAAGAATATAGCACGACATGTAGCAATTACAATGAAATAATAATAATGTTCAACGTAAATTCGATAAGTTGCAATTATTTTTAATTCGGGCAGCCTTTTGTCAAAACATGTATACAGTAAAAGACATTAAATTAACAAAATTTTCAAACTCTCCAAAAGTGCAGCGATATTATGATTATCAAAATCTAAAAATGAGCGAAAAATAGTCTAAAAAAGTCTAAAAATGATTTCATTCATACTTAAAGCCTCGAACTCCCGAACAAACTTGATATCCCGTTCGGTTCGAGCGCCTAAATATAATTCTCGCCGCCGGGTTTGTTAGTGCCGGGTCCAAAAAGTCTGTTTATCCCAGCTCATCTTCCATCGGTCTGCATGACCTCTCCCGTTTTCTCGTTTCCTTCTCAACGAAATTAGACATTGCATTCCATGCAACGAGCAAAAGAATTTCTTTTGCATGAATTAATTTTTTTGTTTTTTTTTTGTTTTATTTCGCAAAACAAAAGCCAAAATCATAATAAATCGAATGAATCTTATTTAATTCGAAATAACGTTATTTAATTTAAATTAATATCGATGAATAAAAATTTTACGCGAATTTATAATTGACACAAGCAAAAAAACCAATAAATTTTCTAATTTTTTTTTGGACACAACATTTTTGTTTATACCAAACAAAGGTTTTTTTTATATCAATTTTTATAACCCGAAATATATGCGATTGAATGTATGATTCGTGCTAAAAGCTTTTCGCAATCTCGAGCGGAATCCAAATCCTTAAAATTTTGCCAAAAAGACCAAAAAAAAGCTCACGATACTTCCGGAAAAATTACGTGGTAAAATTACGCAAGCTTCGTCGTAAAGCTTCACGCCAAACCCCACAACACCCACGCAAATCCTCCTCCTCCCCCCAGTGGCATTTGATTTCATCGTTGCGCCAACAGATGGCGAGTCTCTTCGGTTACCTTTTCCTCTTAATTGTCTTATCTCGATGATACGAGCGCTTAAATTTTCTTCAATTTTTTTATTTTTATTTTCCCAAGAGCATCAATGTATTCCGATTTTTTTTTTTTCGAATTGCGCCAAAACAATTTTATTGCCGGTTATTGTTAGAAAAAAAAATCATTGCAATCCCTTTTCTGACGAACGAAGAAAAAAAAAAATTATTAAACGAAATCGCGAAAATAACAGAAATAACAATAATTTAAAAAACAAAACATTGAAGCGAACGAGCATTAAAAAAATGAGTGGAAAAAATTATAAAAAATTGTACAAAATTTTATGGAGATATAATTTTCTATAATTTGATAATATTTTTTTTTTATTCATTTTTTTAAAGTTATTTGCTCCAATTTTTTTCTTTTTCATTCTTAAGATGAGTAATTTGTTGCAATGATTTTTTCTTAAACAATAACCGGCAATAAAATAGATACTGCTTTGATAAAGAATTATGCTACATAAATCTTCATTATCTGACAAATGGATAAAAATATTTATAAATAAATAAATGATGTAAGTTAAAAAAAAGATGATTAGCATTTTTTTAAATTGAAAGAGAATCATCATTAGATCTTATTATTCTTTAGCACCCCAACTAGTCATTCATGAATTTCTTTCACCGTTCAACCCTTTCGACAGGAAAAATGTACGACGTGTATATATATATATATATATATGTGCGTGTAAAGGGTAAACTCTCCCTTTCACACAAGCGATCTGACCCGTCGATATTCCATCATACGGTCACCGGGTCAATGTTCAAGGTCGATGCAAGGTTAAAATAACGATGTCGAGTAACCAATTTGCTTGTTTTATTATTAGACGACGAGCGAAACAATTAGAGAATCGATCGTCTTTCCGTCCTTCTTCAAACCTCCCTTCGTCTAAATAAATGAGGCATTCAACATCCTCAACCCTCTCCCTTAAGATCGATTCAACTTCTCGATTTTATTTCGTATAATTTTTCCAAAACTGCATTCAATTTTTTTTTTTTCAAATTTTTTTCCCACCGAACCCTGCTTAATAATAATTTTTTTTTTTTCACTAATTTTTTAATGCTGCAATACTTTAGTTGAAATCTGACAAAAAAAACGTTTAACAATCGTTCTTTTTACGTGGCTGGAAAATTTGTCTATCAGCCCGTAGTATTTTTGGAATATTTCATCAAATTTTCAAATTTTTGCCAATTTTTTGGTCCTCTACAAAATCTGATTGGAAAATTATTACGAAAAATAGAGGGCAGAGTAAGAAAAAGATTAATGGTAGAGCAATTGCAAAGGTTTTCTCAGCAAGGTGAAAATCCTCACTGCTTTATACAGATTTGTTTTTTCATGAGCTCTGCTCCAGATTATCCAATTTTTCCAAAATGACGCTCAATTTTTAACTTCAAAGAATCTTGAAAACTATGGGCCTGATAAAAAACAAAAAAAGGTCCTGTGCATAAAACTTGTAAGTTTGAATAAACTTCTAGATACGATCATTAACAAAAAAAAATTTAATCCAAAACAATGTTATGATAAATTTAAAAATAATCATTTTTCGAAAGATATATCACATTTGAATGGACTTCAAATGTGAAAGGGCCAATTTGCATTTTTTTTTTCATTTATCATATGATTTTTTGGAGTAAAAAATTTTTCAATTGAAAAATCTGGATCAGGCTCATGAAAAAAATCTGAAAAAAATCACAGACACTTCTAGTGATGATAAAAAAAAAATCATAGGACTCTGAAGATAAGAGTGAGGGTTTTCACCTTTCTAAAAACCGATGGAATGCCTCATATATATATTAAGGTGTTTAAAAAAAAAAAAAATCGATTTCCCAACGGGCCACACCTGAAATAGTTATATTAGTTTAGCTTTAAAAAAAATTATGTTAAAAGATGAGAATTTTAGGTTGAGTGGAAGATCCGCCGCTTTTTTTTTTTAAACATCCTAATAATAATGTACTTTGCGCTCGTGGCCGCGAATCCCTCGCAGTACAACGTAGAAAGTCGATCTCAATCGGCCTGATTTACATCTGTATAATTATTTTTATCTCTCATTGTCAACACAGACATCTAGCCCAGAGAGACACTTGCCCGGGGAGGCCGCGATTTTTTAGTTGCTCGAACTTCTCTCGACCCACTGCCAATGTTCTTCTGGGATGAACGAGAAGGCTTTGATCTCGTTCACCCTGACATTGTGACAGACACTCCCAATTAATTTAGACCCAGTTGCTTTTTTTTCCTCTTCCAAATTCAAAGACTGCCGAGAATTTTAAAATTTACAAAAAAAAATAAAGAAAAGTACATTGTGTTCGTTTTTTTTTCCTTCACAAAAAGAGAAATTTTGAAAATTTTCGTTCAATCCCAGTGCTCGTTAAATTAAGTTTTTGTTTTTTCTACTTCAATGACAAGCTCCGGTGAATTTTTCCAATATTCAAATCGTTAGTTAAATTTACAATTCTCAACAATTCTTATTTTGTCGATCATTTTTATTCAAGATAATAATAATAATAATAATAATAATAATAATAATAATAATAATAATAATTTGTTCATGGATACGATGAAAATCATGATTTACGTTTCTTCATACTCGTGAGCATTCGAAAATAACGGCCAATCGTTTCTAATCAATAAAACGTGAGAAAAATGACATTCGAGTACAAGAGCAAAGAAGTCTCTCGGTGAAACTCGCCCGCATATAGAAGCTTTCGAGGCCTCGGCAGTCGCGATTTACACGCTCGTGTACTATAACCGAGGGTTTTTTTAGAAGGAAAAAAAGAATTAAATAAACTGTTCGAAGTAGAACAGAAAACACTACCAATACGAGTATATACCTTGGACAATCGTCCAAGGTATACCTTGGATACTCGTCAGTTTCACGAGAGTTCTTGTTGCAACGCCTCGCCGAATATAGTCGAGGCTAGATTCGCTCGCGGTAGATTATATTTAGTGGAAAAAAAAAAAATTAAAAAAAAAAAAAAAAAAAACAAACGTTATTAAAAAGGAAAATAAAAACAATGTGTACTCGCTAAGTCGACGATCGTTGGAGCAGGTGAAACGAGATACGAAAAATTTCATCGTGATGTGTGGTACAGTAAACTGTACCGCAGTATACTGTACTTTGCTACAGTAATCCGAGCTCTTCATCTGCGGTTCAGTGAAGAGCTATAATAAAAATAAGACGAAAAGATAATCGTTCTCGTTGCTCTCAAATTGGCCTCTCTTTGTCTCTCTCTCTCTCTCTTTTTCTCTGTGTGTTTGTGTGTGTATGCCGGCGACTAAAAAAACACCCACTTAAGAAACCGTAATTCTTTTGCGCAGTTGAAAAAAAAAACAAAATGGCGTGTAATAACAGCAAAATACCGAGTGAACTCATTGGAAACGATTTCGAGAAATTCCAAGTAGAAAAATTCATTTCTCGATCTCTCCCTCCCTCCACACACACACACACACACACACACACACACACACACACACACACACAAACAAACACACAAACACACAAAAGACCTTTTTAAAATGATTATGGCGTCCTTCGTTACGTGGAGCTCGTAAAACCTTGCGACGATTATAGTTCGAGTGGAATTCTCGTCTCTAATTTTTTTACTCTGCAATTTTTTTTTTTTTTTTTTTTACACCTCAAGCTGGATAAATTGACACCGAAACGTTTCATACAAACATAGCGACGTCGTATATATTTTTTTTTCCAGCATCTTCTAACGTTTCAATCCTCTTTGGTCGCGGCTCAATTTACTTTGCTCCCGATGATTCATAATTCTCGCCACTCAATTGATGAACTTGCTAGACCAGTCTTCATGTGTATATGTACGTTTGTATATACAGACGAAAATACGCTGCGCAATTCAGACCCAAATTTGAGAGATTCGTGAACTTTCGTATACCATTTTTCTAGTAGATCGTTTTTTTTTTTTAATTTAATTAATTAAAGTTCAATCGAGTGCTAACAAGTATGATGGATTTAACACTTTGGAGACGCTAATGATTTTTTTACATTTCACAACTAATTATTCATATATTTGGGAAATCGAGGCGGATAAAATTATTGTTTTTTTGTTCTTGTTGTTTCAATATATATCGAAGAATTTTTTTGACAAAAAAAGTTATCGAATTTTTCTTAATTCATTATCAATTGTATCGTATAAAATTTATACACCCATATTGCTCGTTGAATTCAATTTTTATGATTTTTCGTTCGCTCGTTTGCAAATTTCGTGGGTCAATTTTATGAAATAATTGACGGTAAATAAAAAAAAAAAAGTATATATATATATTTATAAAAAGAATGAACATTAAATGTTCTTTCTTTCGACTAACACGAGAGATTGCCTATCCGAGTGCATGAAATTTGGTAGAGCACGATAAGCGTTATATTATTCGTGCTGTGCTGAGTTTCTTGATTATTATAAACGATATCGGGATAAGGTGTCGCGATAAGATTCCTCGTGACTTCATATCGCCAAAGAGCCTCACGCGGAATATGATCGACGAGCTCGAGTATTATATAATTCACATTGCACTCGATTCTATAGACACAATAAACGAGGCTCGGAGCACTTCCACAAAGTAAATTTCGCAGGGCTGGGCAGTACTTCAAGTACCCGGTACCTGCGATGTACCGTAAAGTACAGTACTTTGAAAGCATTTAAAGTACTGTACTTAAATTTTCAAGTACTCGACCTGTACTTCAAGTATTTGTACTTAAATTTTCAAATACTTTACTGTACTTCAAGTACTATTTCAAGTACCAAGTATGAAGTACTTTTGAGTACGCCTTGCCAATAATTGCATGTATAACGCCTTTGAATACACAATTGAGGAAAGTTCCGCGCCTAATCTGTCACAGAAGAATTTGCTTAGGCGACAAGCCTAGCCACATAATCTATCGAGCAGAAATTTGATACAAAAAGTACGCGAATAAAAATCAAATGAGTTTAAAGAGTACTTAAGAAATTAAATATAAGTACCAGAACTTACGAGATACCTGAAAACTTTAAAAGTATTTGATACTTGAAGTATTCGTGTATTTCAAGTACTTGAAGTACTTGATACCTCAAGTACTCAGTACTTTAAATACACGAGTACTTCAAGTACTTTCAGGTAATTTTTCAAACTCTGGAATTTAGAGAATCGACGTAATGTAATTTTCATCTCCCCCCCCCCCCCCGCTCCCTTTTCATTAACTCGTTCACGAATGAATCAGAAATTTGTTAATTATTAAATTTGAAATAAAAAGCTGCGAGCAAATTTCTTCCTAAAAATTGCACAAAAATCTGCAAGGTCTTTCTCAAAATTTGAGATTTTCAGCATGTTCTAAAAATGCCTGAAAACTCGGAAAGAAAAAATCTTTATAAAGCTCTATGAAGAAGAAAAAAAAAACAAAACGAAGATTCAATTGAAAATTACTTGACATTACACTTTAGACATTAAAAAAAAAAAAAAAAATTAAGATTCCTATCGTAGGATATCTTTTTGCAATTTCTATGTCCTTTCGATAAATCATATTTACGAATAATGCATCAGACACGATCTCATAACGTCGCGTCGAGAGGAATAAAAACTAAAATTGTCACTTTAATACGAAATGCAAAGGCGAGCGAGAGAGAGAGAGAGATTTTATTTGTCGGAATTACGTGTGCGCGTAGGTGCATCGTGCTGCTATAAAATTTATCGCATCTCGGGAAGGGGTTCACAATTTTACAGCTTGACGAGCAGCCACTGCTCAAACAAGTGGAAAATGTCACCTCGGATCGTACACGTGTGTGATATCGCCCCAAAATATATATATATATACATAATATATGACATGAATTTGCAAAATTGTTTGTCAACCATGTGGAATCGAGAGCCTGCACTCGATGAGATTACGAGTGATAAGTCATCGTAAAAAAAAATTTTTTTTTAAATTCCGAATGCAGTTAAGGCATTTTCCACGAAAATCCCCCCCACCCCTCCGATCGTTATCGTCATACGATCGTCACTTTTGCCACGTTGACGCAAGGAAGAACAAAAAACAATGCTAATGGACGTGTATCATCCTTTTTCTTTGATAAGAGATCGATAAATAAATGAAATTGAAAGACAAAAAAAAAAAAGAATGAAACTGTGCCATCGCTAGGCGAGAAACTTACTGACGAACATTGACGATTGTTTGCCAAGGTAATCGAGATATCTCGCGGATTTTATCGTCGTTTTATCCTCAACAATTGAACCGACGCGAGACTCCTAGCGAAATAAAGAAAAAAAAAATTTTTTTTTAACGTAAGAAATAAGGGTTGACATTGTGAGACTCGCTTACGATCACATGGTAATTCGAGAACGTACGACACGAGCTTTTTTCTTGCCCTTCTTTCCCCTTTCTTTCACTCATCTCCTTCGTTAGGTCTTCATTGAGGCGAAAAGAGAAACGCCAGAAAGGCCGCAGGGACCTCTCGAGGGCTCGTTCGCGAGGGGAGATTAAAAGCGCACGTGTGTACCAACGAGATAAGCGATGAGAGAGAGAGAGAGAGAGAGAGAGAGAGAGAGAGAGAGAGAGAGAGAGCGAGAGCAGCAGCAAGGGATGATTATTCTTATTTACAACTCTGACATTTCCTTCCCTCTCTCGTTTGGACATTGAAGCGGTCGTTTTATTTTTCAATCTCAAATTCCAGTACATGGGACGGTTGAGAGAAAAAAAAATAAATTCAGGTTTCTTCGTGAACGAATCTCTTAGAGCCCGCTATCTTGAGAAAAGATCTATCATCCATTTTGAGCTCTCCTTACATATCGTTATCTCGATTTCTCGAATTTTCATTCTTACCGATCGTTCGAGCCTCGATTTCTCAAGTATCCTTCGAGGCCCAAAACCCTCCTGTACTTTCTCTGCTCGGCATTAAAAGCGCCTCTTCTTGAATAACTTCCGATCTTCCCGGAAGTCTCTCGAATTCATTTCCTGCTCTCTTTCGAAGCGATATGATCATCAGTAGCATTTTTTTTTTCTTTTATTTTACATTCTCTTCGGAAGAATAATTTCGCAGACGTTTGCAAATGCGAATTTAGTTTCGTGTTTGTATCGTTCTGTGAAATAAGAAAAAAAAATGAGAGAGAGAGAGAGAGATCGATGATTGATCTCTCTTTTAATGCACAAGGCGCCCTCTTTTAATTTATAACTCGAAAACGGCTTCTAATTTAATTATAAAATTTTTACAGTATATTATTAAGATGTTATACTAACGTTTTATGAAAGAAGGAAAAAAAAATCGATTTTTCGAAAATTCTATACGAAGTCTCTCCGCCCCTGGGAGATCCGTTTTACCGGAAATTTTAGAAATGAATTTTCACGAATTTTCGTATGGGTCTTACGGTTTTGGGACGAAAAATTTATGAAAATTCATTTTGAAAATCCCGGTAAAACGGACAGGAAGGGTCAGAGAGATCAACGGTTTGTGTGCGTGTGCGCGCGCGCGTGTCCGTTTTTGAGAAAGAGAGAGCGAATGTGCGTGCGTTATCGACCGGCTGGGAACACCAGAAGAAGCAGCAATCATGTATCCTTCTCGTTGCGTATATGTATTGCCTTTGGTGCTCTGGTTGCCGCTTGTACAGGACGTGTACGAAGCGCACGCCGGTCTTGCCCCACCCTTGTCAGTGGAGTAGGGAAAACGACGGGGGTGTAGGTGAGAGACTGCTTCGTACTTAACAAATACCATCAATAAACTTTTCATATACGTGTTACACGGGGCCAGAGAAAGAGAGAAAGAGAGAGAGAGAGAGAGAGAGAGAGAGAGAGAGAGAGAGAGAGAGAGAGAGAGAGAGAGAGAGAGAGAGAGAGAGAGAGAGAGAGAGAGAGAGAGAGAGAGAGAGAGAGAGAGAGAGAGAGAGAGAGAGAGAGAGAGAGAGAGAGAGAGAGAGAGAGAGAGAGAGAGAGAGAGAGAGAGAGAGAGAGTAAGAGAGAGATCATGGGCACGCAGAATGCCTACTCTCGCTTAGTGATAGCGTAGAGACTGTAGTGTTAACATCACCGCACACACACCACATTAAACAAAATTCGTTATAATTCAATTAATAAAGGAAAACAAATTTTTTTTTAATACATCCCCTCGTCGCGCAACTGTCACCACCTTTAATCGAAGTTTTTTTCTACTTCCGTTGTTCGTCAGTGCTCCTTAAATGATAGAATAATAATAATAATAATAATAATAACAACAGCCGAGTAACGCGTGTGCAGGGATGATTATAAAATAATTCACAGTAAAAGAAAAAAAGTTGAAAAAAAAACGAAAAAAATCTTTCTCGTATATATATATTATTATAAAAGTATATATTTTTATAAAAAAGAAAAAAAACGAGGAGGAACCTTTTTTCGTACACGGTACACTTTATTCACGCCTTTTATTTATTTATTTATTTATTTTTCTGAATTATCAACACTGACAGTCGAGTGCAATTGAAATTTACGAAGAGTTCGTAGCCGATGTGAGTTTCATTGACAATCGAAGAAAGCCTTTTTGTTTTTTTTTTTTCTAAATTTCCAAACGCTGACACGAAATTTTGTCAGTATCAAACGGGGGGTGAATTAGAATTTAAATCTTTTTTTTTTATCGAGTGAAACTTTGCCTCCAGTTTTTTTTTTTGTTTCTTCAATTGTTTTTAACAACCTTGAGGGTGCGATTTATCGTGAGTGTAAAGTTGGAGGGAAACAAAAAAATTCGGGGTAGAACAGCGAGGAGAGTTCCGGGCAAATCGTGTGTCCGGGGAATCCCCGAGATTCCCACATCTCCACGACACACCCTTTCTTGTTCTCGCGAGCTCGTACGCGAACTACGTGTGCTTTTATTACGAGTAGGGTAGTACAAACAACCCCTCCTCTCTCTCTCTCTCTCTCTCTCTCTCTCCCTCTCGGTCTGTCTGTCTCGTTCTTCTTTCTCCGCGAACTTTTTCCCTGCGACCTTAACCCGAGCCCCGGGGCTCAACCCTTTCGGTTACTCTCTCTCTCTCTCTCACTCTCTTTCTCTTTCCAACCTGATGATTCTCCCGGAAAACTAAAGCGATAAACGACAACCCCCTAAAGCACGAGAAACGATGAACGATCGGTTCTTAAACTCGCTTTTAATTTAATCAATATCCTTTTTCTTCGCCAGAAAAAAAAGCCAAAAAAAACGCACCAATAAATTCCTAAGACACAAATTCATAAAACTGTAAAAAAATTAAAATTTTTTTTTTTAATCTCGAATTGAGAGGGTAAAAAAAGGAAGTGGTGAAAATTTCCCTACGTTGTGAAAAAAAAGACGATTTTTCGTTCGTTGTGTTTTTTTTTGTCCATTGACGAATTAAAAAATCGTGTCAACGAAGATAGAAATATATTTTTTATACGATACAACGAGATGGGCGGATGTACATCAAAAGATACCGCTTCCGATGACGAGTACGTATTTTTTTTTTTTTTTTTTTTTTTTTTTTTTTTTTCCGACAAATATTTTGTTAACAAATGCTCGTAACTTTTTCGGGAACAGAGCTGAGCGGAATGGGATCAGAAAAAAAGAAAAATTTTGATGGTCTCCGATATGAATATTCGTCGATTCAATGGAAATAATCATGAAAATTTCCAAAATAATCATCGATAATTGGAATTAATAATATTAGGTTTCAATTTTTTATTTTGTGTCTTATAGGACATTTTAGTACCTCGTAAAAAAAAAAATTCTCACAAAAGCTCTTGGCCTGACAAATTTTATTTTACTACTGCCCTGTAAGAGGTTAAAATTTCAAAAAAAAAGACAATTTTCGCGATTTTCAAAATGCATGGATCGCGAAATCCTTCGGTGTATTTTTTTTTTTTTTATAATGAAACGAAATTTTTTTCCAAACTTCAAGACGATGCGATTCTTTGAATTTAATTTTTGTTTATAAGAAGAGAATCGAAAAAAAATGAATTCGAATTACCTGTTGACTGGGGATTAGCTTAATAATGTTAATATTTTGACGCGATTTGCTTGATCAATTCAACCTATTGACTTACCTTATACAATTACTTTACACGATTTACTCGATCACTCAAAGTCTAAACGATTCTTCATCAATTTAGACTTGAGTCTGAATCAATAAAATCGTGTCAAACATTAACATTATCAAGCCAAATCCCAGTCAATAAATATTCGAATCTATTTTTAACGATTTTTTCTTTTATAAAAAAAAAAAGGGAAAAAGATCGATCAGAAGTAGATTTTAAAAATCGGATCGTCCTGAAGTTTGGCAAACATTTTAGTTTTCATTATAAACGGTAAATACATCGAAGGATTTCGCGATTAATGAATTTTGAAAATCCTGAAAATTGGCATGTTTAAAATTTGTTTTCAACTCACAGGCAGTAGTAAGAAAAATATTGTCACCCGAGTATCTTTGTTTGAGCAACTAAATATAAAATTAAGCCTAATTTTTAACTTGTCATATATATGAATCGTGAAAGAATATTTTGAAAAAAAAATTTATAATAGTCATTACGAAAAGAATAAAATAATAAAGGAGCATAAATAATTTTTTTTTCTTTTTTTTTTTAAAGAATAATTAGCAGTTATTTAGTTTGAAAAAAAATATATTTCTCGAGTGGATTGATCATTCGTGACGAGACAATTGATAAAATGATGCGTGTCATGTTAAAGAGAATTGCGAGAGTCATGGTTGGATAGTCGTCGATATGCGGGCCCCTTGGGACCCGAATTTCCTTGTTCGGTTAAGCTCACGAATTCTCGATTACCTTGTACCATCAATACTTTTAGAAAGTCCACACAATTCTTCAATTATTCATACGAAACTCTTGCGGATGAATTTTATGTGTGTGTGTGTGTCTTAGAACGCCAATCACTCGAAAACTACTGGTCCGAATTTAAAAAAATACAAAAGATCTGATAAGCAATAAAGCAAAATCATGAAAATCATCGCCCATGGATAGGCATGAGGATTTGACCCGAGAAATTGGATTTAAAATATATATCAATAACCAAAGAAAACTGATAAATAGGTAGAATTAACATAATCAATGAAGTCGAGTGGCACACTCTTCAGTGAGTTTGTCAAAAACGTATAGAAGAGACGGGCAAAAGTCAATGAACTCGGGCGAGCCTACTGCGTAATAGCGTTGAATAGTTTCCTTTTTTTTTTGTTTTTTTTTCTCCGGAATGTGTCATGCGTGGATTCGGGCAGAGATTTAAGAGAGATTATTCGCGCTCGCTTTGTAAACTTGACTTCCCCCTCCCCCCCACTGACTAAGATCGAAGAAAAAAGTTGTAACGTTTGATAACATTTTTTTTTTATTCGCTGGGAAAAAAATCGAGCCATTAATTCTCTCATTTCCGCATTGGCTAATCTCAAAATTTATATTAATGATAATAATAATAATTACTTAGTATTATTGTAATATTAATATTCATTAATTTATATTATTATAATTATCAATCACGATGTTTCTCATAGCCAAAAAATGTTGGAAATTCGTTGTTTTTTTTTTTCGTATTGGCGAAAAATATAAAAAACGTTTCAGGAAATGAAAAAAAAATAAACGTCGTCGATCTCGATCATATCGTGACGAAAAAAGAGTTGACTACCATCCCCCACCTGTGATATCGCTTCTCTTGTCCCTCAGGAATTACATCAAGCCCTCTCGATAAAAAAAAATTAAATTAAAAATACAGAAGGTTCTCGGCGAGATGAACGTCATATCGCGTTCAACAATCGTTCTAAAAGCTCTGATAGATTCAAAATTGTCGACCGAATTAACGAGACACTCTAGACGCCCTTCCGCTTCCGCTCGCCGTGCCCTCGTTCACCTCGCTACCGTCAATCCCCGAATATTGTAAGTAGTCGAGATGAGACAAATTACCGCGTACAATTGACTGCAATTTCGTACCCACAGACACACACGTACACATATTTATTTATATACATACATATGTGAGGTATTCCACAGTAAATGGAACGATTTTTTATGCCAAAGTTGAATTTAACAAGAAAATTAACTTCCCTCTTGCAACAACCTAAAGTTGTAAATATTGATTATAATTTTCGCAGATAATACCGTAATATTGAATTAATCGAAATTTATTTTCTTTATTTCGAGTATACATGAACCGATAAAAAAATATATTTACCTACACAAATTAATTTTGAGCCCAAAAAGTAGACTTAAAAAAAAACCTCTATCGACCTATTATTTATTTGATTTTTTTTAAATTCCAAAAGACCTTTAGTTTTTTTTACAATTTTTACAGATAAGACAAGGCCATTTGTAAAATCGTAAATAAAAAAACGAAAGCATTTTTGACAAGCTTATGGAGTGCTTGGGATGTAATTTTCGTTGATGCAATTTAAACGAAAGATAATAAATTTTTTTTTAAAAACACTATTCGTAAAATACCCTATGCATATGTAGACATATATATATATATACACGATTACCTATATACACACAATAAGCTCGGCGATGAACGGTATATAAGGCCAACGAGTGTATAAAACGGACGTGGTTTAGTAACTCCAATCACGTGTAACCGACGAAAACGGATGTCAAGTCGAATCGTTGAATCGAAAACCGTATCACGCATTTCCTGAAGCGGATATAATATGTACTCGCTCACGATCATTCCATTAACAGTCATACGAGGTGCATCCTTCCCCGATCGTTTATTTTTCAACCGGAAATAAACGCACATGAACCCTTTCACGATCTTTAAAAAAAAAAAAAAAAAAAAAATGTATTCATCATGTTTATATTTATTAAAAAGTTTTTCTTCGTCCCGCCTCCCCAATTTTTTTCTTTACAGCAAGAACAAGATGGTTGACCAGGCAGTTCTCGACAAACTCGAAGCTGGCTTCACCAAGCTCGCTGCTTCGGACAGCAAATCCCTTCTCAAGAAATATCTAACGAAGGAAGTATTCGATCAGCTGAAAACGAAGAAAACTTCCTTCGGCTCCACTCTGCTCGATGTCATTCAATCCGGTCTCGAGAATCACGATTCCGGTGTTGGTATCTATGCCCCAGATGCCGAGTCCTACACCGTTTTCGCTGACCTCTTCGATCCGATAATCGACGATTATCACAAGGGATTCAAGAAGACTGACAAGCATCCACCAAAGGACTTTGGTGATGTCGATTCCCTTGGAAATCTCGACCCGACTGTGAGTAGTAAAACAAACAAAAAATTGCTTCGTTGAAATTTTCTTATTTTATTTTTATTTCCGACTCGGGTGACCTTTTTTTTTTTAATTTTACGACGGAAGAAAAAAACGAATTTTCGCTAACTCGTAACACACGGTGCGCAATATATGTTAGCGCAGCGACTGCAAGCTCATTTCAATTCAAAGTGGGCATCAATATTAACACTGCGCCGCTTCATATAACTTTCATTTAAAGCTCGAAAAGTGTTAAATACAAATTACCGCGGTGTCTCGAAGCCCTGGCGCACTGAAAACTTGGCGTATTCTTGAAATCTTTGCTGGTTCATACTTTTCTAAAAGTTAGCGCAGCGTTCTACAATCTTATCGTGCATGAAATCTTTGCCATGCGCACAGAGCCGCCTTGTACTTTTATCGAAAGCTCAAAGATAAGTGTAATACAAGTTAGCGCAGTCGACGCAAGCTTATTTTACTTCAAAATGAGCAAGAATTTTGACACCGCGTCGGCTCATTACTATTTACCGGTATGGGCTATAAGACCAAATATGATTGTTTCTTGCTCGTCGATGGAGATGCTCTACATACATACATAAAAATACCATATATTGCCCGATTTTTTCGATCATTCCTATTGAAAAACTGTCCGGAAGGCCTTGAGCTCGATCACTCAAGAAAAAATAATTAAACTTACGAGATATTTTCTTTAAAAGTTTAACTTTACGCGCCATATATTATACATTAGGGTGTTTAAAAATTCCTTCCACCCCTCAAAACACTTGAGTTTTGATGAAAAAAACATCCTCGTAAAGAGGTCTGTAGCTTAAGTGGAAGAAGCCGCCACTCATTGGACGCTTCTAATTATAACAGCCAATTAAATTCTATGTTGAACTTTTTGGAAGGAAAAATTTGAGACCATGAGGATTCTATTTCGAATTGTGAAGAAATATTTCATTAAATAAACTTTTTTTTATTCCTAAATTCTAATTTTTTATAAAAAAAATTCTAAACAATTTTAAGTTGAACAGCTTTGTCTGACATCGTCGTGTTCTGAATAAAAATTTAGATCCATATTATTCATAAAAACAATTTTTCGATCTAAAATTGTTCATTAATTGTCATAAACAATTCCTATTTAGTGAAATTTTTTTTTTCGTGATCATTTTTATTTCTCGACTCGAATACGTACTCCGTGGTTCTTTATTCTCTTGCTGAAATAGGAAATCATTAGTCTCAGGGAAGATGGTACAATATAAGAAAATTTGTTCACCTTTAACGATTTTTCCGCTGTGACTTTATGCAAAAAAAAAAACGCAAAATGTCATTTATTCATTTTCGTTATAGATTGATGCCAACGGATGCCTTTTCACATGTGGGCATACGTCTCTCGGTGTAAATCAGCGACTTAAAGTATATATTGCGCTTCAACTCTATCCTTGGTTAATTAATTAATCATATTCCGCGCACAAAGCTCTACTTTCCGTTCAGCATTATCGTTAACAATTTTCAAAATCATCGAAGGTTCTTTTTATCTGAAATACCAATCCCCATGGTCTAAAATTTTTGCCTTCCAAAAATTTCGTCGTAGACGTTAATTGGCGCTTAAAATTAGAAACGTCCAATACGAGCGACGGCTTCCGCTCAAGCTACAGAACCCTCTTCGGGAGGATGTTTTTTTTTCCCCATCAAAACTCAAGTTTTGAGGAATGGGGGCGTGAAAAATCAAAAATTTTTTTTTTTTTCAAATACCCAAAATACCCAAAATGTATATTATTTTTTTTCTCCGAACAGGGTGAATACATCGTATCGACTCGCGTGAGATGCGGACGCTCGTTGGACGGTTATCCGTTCAATCCCTGCTTGACCGAAGCGCAGTACAAGGAGATGGAGGAAAAAGTATCGACGACGCTGTCGGGCCTCGAGGGCGAGCTCAAGGGAACTTTTTATCCGCTGACCGGTATGAGCAAGGACGTACAGCAAAAGCTCATCGACGATCATTTTCTCTTCAAGGAGGGCGATCGTTTCCTACAGGCGGCCAATGCATGCCGCTTCTGGCCATCCGGACGTGGAATATTTCACAACGATGCGAAAACGTTTCTCGTATGGTGCAACGAGGAGGATCATTTGCGTATAATATCGATGCAGATGGGCGGTGATCTTGGACAGGTCTATCGTCGTCTCGTAACCGCGGTTAACGACATAGAGAAGAGACTGCCATTCTCGCACAACGATCGCTTCGGCTTCTTGACATTTTGCCCGACGAATCTTGGCACGACGGTGCGCGCCTCGGTTCACATAAAAGTACCGAAGCTCGCAGCGAACAAGGCGAAACTCGAGGAAGTCGCCGGTAAATTCAATCTTCAGGTGCGCGGTACACGCGGCGAGCACACCGAGGCCGAGGGAGGTATTTATGATATTTCCAACAAGCGACGCCTCGGACTTACCGAGTATCAGGCGGTGAAGGAGATGCACGACGGTATCGCCGAGCTTATCAAGATCGAGAAGGAGCTCTAAGCGAACTCTTTTCTTTTCTCTCGTATCTTACGATACCATCGTAAAATCCTCCGTCACGCGTCCCTCAGTAAAAAATATATATATATATATATATATATATATATATATATATATATATATATATTTAAAAAATGAAGAAATGAAGAAAAACGTCCTAAACGTGATTGTTTCCCATCCCGAGATTCTTCGATCGAATCTACACACACACACACACACACACACACACACACACAAAACACCGTGTCCTCACGCCAAACGTTTGACAAGTTCCTCTTTTATTAGCGTATACCAAAATAATACGAGGCAAAGGCGAAAAAAAAAAACAAACAAAGAAGATTGAAGAAGCAAAGCAAAGATCCAAAGAAAAATGAGCACCAAAAGAGAAAAAAAAACGAGGGGTAAATTAAAAAAAAAAAAACTGAGCAAGCTCGTTATTATTTTATCGTAAAATCGCTTATCGTTACAGTATTTCTTCTCTTTGCTTCTACTACTTCGTTTTTCTTCCTCGTTGCCATTCTATAAGCTGTGTGGTTATTTCATTTCATAATTTTTTTTTTTTCCTTTTTTATTTTCCAAAAAAATGATGGTATTATTTTTCGTTATAATTTTGTTTTTTTTGTTTTTTTCTTCATTTTCGTTTCTCAATGTCACAAGGACGACTCTTCCGGTGTTCGATCGAACCTTGCTTTTATTCGTTTATTATATCCGTTTATTATAAATATAATAATAATTATCGCCGTTATAATATGATTTGTTCCTTGATAACACACCCGGGATACGTGTTTTATTCACTCGATGTTTCATCCACCGATACAATTGAACGCTTCTAAGAGCATGCGGACGCACCTCATCCGCGCGCTATGTAAACGCCTCTCCGCGGGGCGGCCCTTTGTAATTCATCGGACGGAATATCGATTAAAGGGAAAACAAAAAAAAAGTAAATGTAAAATGAAAAACGAAATTCCTCGATCTTTCACTCACGGTGAATTCATGAAGATGGAATAAATAAATACATAAATGAACATCATAATTGTGTCACGTGAAAGATATTATTGTTCGACGTTGCGGAGAAAAGAAGAAAAATACTCGCTGGGTGTTGTTTGCCGATTGGGAATTCAAAGGGTTCGCAGTTATATTGTCACGAGATTTTTAATGAGTATTAAAAATGAAAAAAAGAAGAAGCTTCGAATAAATGAGAATTAAGCGAGAAGCCTAGTGATTATAAATTACTTTTTTTTTGTTCCAATATCACCGGGATAGATCTTTGATTTTTATTTTCGTGACGAATTGTAGAAGACAAACAAGCTTCTGGATCAAAGACATACACACACAAACACACAGTATAAAGACGGCGGAGAGGGTAAAGCTCTTCGTTAGAAATGTAAGAATATTTACGAGGATAAAAAAAAAAATGGAAAATAAAATCAACAGATTGTATCGAATGAAAGTTTAGAACACGAATAAAGTGAGACATACAGCCCGAAGTGGTTTTTTTTTTTTATTATTATTTCTAAAACCCTTCTTCCGCGGTTCCTTTGGTGTGGAAAAATTTCGTTGGAATAACTTTTCGTAACTCTCGTTGAAATCTTATCGGACGAAAAGAAAAAAGAAAAATGGTCCAACGGTCAAGCGATCTCTGAACCGCAGATTCAAAATGTTTTGTTATAGCGGTATGGGATAACGCTATTTTTTTTTTGTTTTATTTTATTTTCTTTGAAAAATTTACAGGGCCTTGAGGTGCCCCTCGTACAGCCTAAACGTAGTCACGAATATTTCTGGTTAAAGTAGTTCTTGCGCGATCCGCGGCGGGGAATAAGCGGGAACGTTGGCGCGGCGGAGCACGGCGAGCGGCCACGCACGAAACAAGAGAGAGAGTCGATCCGCTCACGGGGCTTGTCGACGAATATATCTCAATAACTAAACGGTAAATCCTCTTCGGCTATTACGAGAGTATTTCTATGATACTTACCTACGTTACTTTAGTTTTTTGGTCAATTCTCGACAACCGTCCAGGTGGTACAGCGAAAACCGTGTCGTCAGGGTACGGCTGGCGCATGGGTTACGTGTTAATCAGGCTCATTTTAACTTCAATTATCTCGAGTTTGAAACGGTAAATCTCTTTGCAACTGCGCGTACGGTTAGATAATATCCTAATTAACGCGCGTGCAAAGATTTAATGATTTCTCAACACATTGATTCCACGGAGGTACTACCTTAAGTTTATATAACCGAGATTACTCAATGTGAAATAAATTGTATCGCAAAATTTACAAATTGATAAAGCTCGGGAAACAGTCATAACTGAAATAACATAAACAGCTTACGTCTCCTTATAAACTAATGGTACAACTTAGCACATCGCGGTTTTAGATAAACTTATCTATGGAGTTTACGCAATTGTCTAATATTTTAACTATACCTGATGAGTTAAGGTATGCAATAATGATTCGATACAAAAGGATGGGGAAATTTGCTCTTTGACCAAGCTCGCGATCATAACGTCTCTTTGCGGTTAATAAATTTTGGACATTTCCAGAAATATGATTAGCAGTTTTTTCGCTCGTATCACAGCTACAATCGGCCGATTCAACTATATTAAATCGTTTTAAGCTATGACTTGGTTAATGAGAGGTATGTTCGCTTCTTAACCTATTGATTGTCACTATTCCTCTCCTATTAATGCGAGAATCGCGAAATCAAGTTCGTGTAGAAGAATGAAAGTAATTTTCGGAGAAACCTATTCCTTTAACTTTACCGATCTCTAAACACCATGGGTCAAATTCGTTCCACATTTCTTTTTTCCACCAGGCTTGAAAGTCTCCACAAGTAATTCTCAATTGCGTGTCGATAACCCCTCCTTAATTTCGTTAAATCCAATTCCTCTATGAGCAGGTATCCAGTACAAAAAGAACGCGGTTTTCCCCTCATTTGCTAAATTTGTTAAACCTGTCTTTAATATCCCAGATCAAATACGATGCTTTGCCTAATTTTGAAGTTTTGGACTTCAGGGTTTCTAATGCACTCTTTGAGTCGGAAAAAACAATAAATTTTGTTGATCGACATTTAAAGATTCGACAAGGTGTATTCGTTTTGATTGTGGGGACTCCGCGATCCCACTTTACCTTACCTTACTAGCGGCGAAGAGTATGGCATTAATATTCGACGCTTTCGGATATCATTACATGCAATAATACAGAAAAGTATTAAAAATAAAAGTAAAAAGATTTATTTTTTGATATTTATTAAGAATAACAAGTTGTACAACGATTGATACATTCACAACCAAAAAAAAGGTAGGTAAAGTAATTCTTATGCGTATCTTTTTGACATTATATAACCAGTCTTTAAGTTATTCATAGACGCGCACGTGAGGTATTTATGCATTTTTGCTTAGCCAAAGTTTAGTAATGATCATGCACAGCAATCTTAACTATAAAAACTAATTGTAAAAACGTAAAGTCTTAAATATTCCAAATAGCTGTTGAAAATAAACGAAAAAGAAACATTCACCTCATATATATATATATATATATATATATATATATTTTTTTTTTACCGTCCGATGAAGTCATTAGTATATCTTACAAATATTGCAAGACACCTTTACACTCTGTGATATATCCAAAATATGGGACGAAAAAAGATGGACATCCTTATAACAATTTCATTTTATTTAGCAATTTTGCCTCATCGGCCAACAGTTTTTTTCCTTGCCTCCGATTCATTAATCGAGTGTATCTATATGTTATATAAATACATATTCTTAAATACACAAGTTTTCTGCAAAATATTTGTGATAAACTGTTTAACGAAACTTACCTGCTCACAGCTTCATGCGCGTGTGCATCTACTTTTTTCTTCATATACAGAGGAGAATAACGTAGGAGCATAGCTCAGGCCATATTGATTTGCAAATTTTGCATCATTCACGAAGTGCTTGCTGCAAATTCTATCCGAGGATTTTGGTGTCTATAAAGTTCCATCAACACTAACAAAATAATCCACAAATTTCACCTGATAATAGAAATTTACAAGAAGTGACAGGTTAAGACTGTTTTACTTTTTTTTTTTTTTTCTTTTAACAGCAATAATCCATTTTTTCCGTTGCTCCAACGCAAGGAGCTGCTGTTGGGGATTTATAAAATTTTTAATTACTGTTTCTTCGCGTATTTTCATACCCAACTACACAAAACACGTAGAATTTCCCATTTTTATTGACAAATTCAATGCGAATTTAATGACAAAGTCGCCAAAAATACTTCACTTTTTGTCAAGTTGAATGAAATAATGTTTGAAAAGCGCGCGCTTTGCGACGACCAATCGGATTGACGATGAAAGCTTCGAGATTTGATATTTATCTCGCACTTCGAGAGTTTCGAGTTTCGATTGTAACGTACTTTTTTTCTTTACGAAAGATTGAACTGCAGTAGCCACCTTTTTTTTTTTAATTATGCAATTTACATGAATTTTCTTACTCGTACCTCCATGACGTAATATTCTTTCAATCATTTATCATGAATTGCCTAAAGTTTGGGTTTTAAAAAAAACATACATATATATTTGAACAAATCGTATCATGTACTTTTCTTTTATTTACATATATTTAAAATAAATTTTTTATACGAAATCTGTTACACGATATTGGCAGATAAAAATAACGCTCGTAAAATAGACATATTGAGAATCATTTGGCTCCGGACTTGACGATAGTATCGTCAGATCTCTAAAATTCTAAAAGATATTATGCTAAGTGTCATATCTCGGTAGGGTAATAAGGGTCAGCCTTTTATCTTCTGTTGCGTTTGAGACATTTTCTAAGTTTCAACTATTCAAGACTATTAATGCGCTTATACACACAGCCAAAAATTTGATTCGGCGAGAATTTTACTGATAAACACGCACACACACACAATCATACAAATATCTAATAAAAAATCCAATCACATCGAAGACACTATGAATGTCTGTCTTGAGAAATAATAATTCAGAATTAAAAAAAAAATGTTAACAATATCGTGCTTGAAGCTGAGTCTCAGTTGTTTCAAATCAATCCTTTTTTTTTTAAATTAAAAAGCTGTTTTTATGATAAATAAATAATAAAAAAAAACCATTTTAAAGTTTATCGGCTCTGAAATTCATTTTTTTTTGCTATTTTGCAAAGTATAATGTTCGATCTTTTTTTTTTTGCTAGATCCGTTTTTGTAATTTTTTCGATATATTAAATTTTTTATTTGTGAAAAATTGATACGAGGCGATTTCGTGAAACTGACAAGTCAATTATCTCGAGACATTGGAAATTTTGAATGGATCTTGGTAGGTGACGATTTTTCGTGAGTTTTTCTATATGGAAACTCAAAATTTACGACTTGATCGCTCAATTTTATACATTTGTATCAATTCTGCAAACCCCGAAAAGACTTTATCGATGATTAAATAATTTTACGACGATAACATCGACGGGGCACATTTTCCGATTCGTTTTTTTTTTTTTTCCTTTTTACAAATCCAATTTGCAATATTTGCGCGAGACAATGACTCGTTTTGTTCACTTAACTTTCTCTCTGAATTAATTTCTGGCAAAGCGATAACGACGATAGTCATATAAGTCATTCGAAAAATTACCAGCTATTTTTTAAAAGTCTGATTTAAAAAATTAAAAAATTAACTAAGCCGGGGATGTCAATTGAGAGCTTAAAAGATTATCATTCGGGAAAAAGAATGCGAATTTCATGAATGCTACGAAGCATGCTTGGAAAAGGAAAAAAAAAAAATTTCTGAAAAACATTTCTTGCTATCTTCTTGCAAATTGATTATTATTGTTTTTTTTTTCCTGTAAGCAGTGAACATTTTTCATTTTCAATTTTCATTCAACTTCGTGTGTAGAAGTTTTTTTTTTTTCCTTCGCCGAATGATAATTTGACGTTAAAATCGCGACAGCTCAAAAATGGCAGGTCAAAAGCTTTAAAATTTCACAACTTTTTATATTAAAAATGTTTTTTTTTTAACTTTTTTTACTACTCAATCGATCTGACTGTACAATCAGATCCTCCAGTACTGAATTCAGGAAGGATTCAGTACTGAAGTGCTTTCAGTACCTTAATTACTTTAATTAGTTTTGTTCTTTTTTTCAGGCACAGATTGTTCGTATTTAATATTATTATTATTATTATTATTATTATTATTATTATTATTATTATGAATAAAATAACGTTCGGTATATAAATATATATAATCTGCTGGCGTAAAATCGTCGATGGCAAAATTCTTTTTTACTTAAAAAAAAAAAATAAAATAAAATAAATAAAACCTCAGCGAGATAATGTTCCTCTTTATAGTTTCTTCGAGGCTTTTAACGATTTAACGTAACGATTGTAAATTTTACGTCAAGACACGTTGTGCGATATTTGGAGTTTTTTTTTTTTTTTTTTTTCAATGAAAGAAAAAATAATCGGCAAACGATCGTAACTCACGAAAAAATGGAAATTCTACAAAAAAAAATAGAGACACTTTCTTATTTTATACGTAACGACCGTAAAAAAAAAAAATTATACTTTCCTCGCGATCGGGAATTTCGTATTTATCTTCGAAAACGAATATACTAATGAGGTACTCCCTAATGGACAAAATTATTTTTTTTGTCCCGTTTTTTTCTTTTTTTATCGTACAATCTCGATAAATATATATCAAGACTTTAGCCTTAATTACCCTCGTAGTACTCGAAATCCTGAAAAACAGAAAAATTATTTTTTTACTTCAATACGATCATCATGAATTGGACGATATTTTTTTTAATTATTATTTTCACACGAAAAAGCTGTTTTTTTTTTCGTAAAAAAAAAAACCTAAAATGAGGAAGAAAGCTTCAGTGCATTATTCTATTTTTTTTAGTACTATTAATAATAATTTTTCATCAAATCATTATTTACGAATAATATTGACAGTACTGTTTTTTTAAATTAAAAATTGAATTATAATGATGCAGGTAGTTATGTTTTTTTTTTTTTTTTTTTCATCCATCAGATATAATGCAAATAATGTTGCTTACGATGAGAATGGCTGTTCCGATCAAAAGGGCCTTTAGCTCGACATCGAGACTGGCTGGAAATGAAACGCCGAATACATCGGCACGGGTGAACATTTCCCTCGCCAGACCCGACCATTCCTTCGTGATAACACCGATCTGGCGTGACCCATCAGCGGAAAATACCTGTTTAAAATATTTCTTTTATTCACAGTTTACAGCCTTTGAACCGTACATGCGTATTTCTCATTTGCCCGACGTTCGAATTTCAATTATGCCACCCCCTTCATTTGTTTCTAAGTAAAAAAAAAAAAAAAAACAAAAATTTTGAGCCCAATATGAATGTCCTAACTTGATTTTTACCATCCGCTGTAACGACGCGAAATTTTCCATTTAAAAATACACGCGATTTTTATCTTCTAATGTTATTATTTTACTGGGACATCTAATCTTTGACGAAAAAAAAAAAAAATTAATTTTATATGGAATTGACGGGGATCGATGGTACTTTCAAAGGGAAAAAAAAAAAAATAAAAAATGTATTGGCCATTCTAAGGCATTTTTATCCTGCCTATTTGAATATTTTTCTTTGTTTTAATTGAAAATGGTAGGAAAAAAGAAAGATATCAGTCATATCTGACGTTTATTACGTATTCAGGTTATCTAGAAATATAATATGAAGAATTTTGGGTTCTAACGAAGCCATCAAATGGATATTTGGGTAACAATCATCCGCTTCAAACTTAAAAATAAGGAAATTAAAAAAAAAAAGGAATTGCTTTTCGAGATCGATTTTTAGATTATTTCGAAAAATATTTATTCTATGTAATGCTTCGTGTATAATTACTGTCGTGTATTATTGAAAAACAAAAAAGATAAATATTTTAGAATCCGTAACGTTGAATCAATAACAAAATGCTAAAAAAAATACAATTTCAATTGCGTTAAAAATAGGAGAGGTTTATTAAGGAAATGATTTTAAATGATCTATTTTTTAAATTTAAAACGGATCATTGTTACCTAAATATCTCTTTGATGACTTCGTTGGAACGAATAATAAACGTCATATATAATCATATCTGACGTTCTTGATTTTCTCCTACCATTTTAAATTAAAACAAAGAAAAATATTCAAATACGCAGGGTAAAAATGCCTTAGAATGGTCAATAAATTTTTTTATTTTTTTCCCCCCTTTGAAAGTACTATCGTTCTCCGTCAATTCCATATCAAATTAATTTTTTTCTTCAAAGATTAGATGTGTCAGTAAAATAATTTTTTAAAATTGAAAAAAGATTGAAAAAAAAATTTCACAACGTAAAAATTGTTCATAATTTTTCATAAACAATTAGAATTGATGAATGAAAAAAAAAAAAAAAATCTGTTGAAAATTTTTCTCTTCCGTTTTGTCTCATAATTTTCCACCAACGCTAAAAGTAATGGAGGATTAATGTCTATTATAGGACTTAAAAAATATTTTAAACCGACAAAAACCATAGAAAATAAAAATATATCATCATGAAATTTGTTTTCCATAAATCTGGCATTGAAATATGAATTTTTAAAATTATTTTCCGATTTTTAAATTTTGGAGTATTTTATTTTTTCAATTTTAAGCTGTTCCAATCCCTGTAGCTAATTAGCATTGTGGTAAAAAATTTTTTTTTTTATTTTCTTCGCGTTTTCTCAGGTGGGACAATCGGACAAAAAAAATTTCTTCAATGGTAAGGGTCAACCCCTGGCTGGTTTGCCGTGGAATACCCCATATATATGGTCCCCATATAATATATGGTACCTCATATATAACGGTTCTCGTATAAATATAATGGTCGAAGTTTTACATTGAAGTTTCGATCGTTATGGAAAAGTAGAACAGAAGCCGAGTATGGATAAGATATATGTTTATGAAAACCCCTTGTAGCGTGTGATACAGAAACAGCGTATAAAAATATTCTTTGAGAGCCCTGTGGTCTCGATGAGGATCTATTAATAAAATTTAGAACATTCTCTCGTCATATCGACACAGACATATTGTCGAGCGATTTCGACTATGAGTATACATATACGGTGTGTTTGAAAGCTCGAAAAAAATATAAAATCTTCGGAAGACTATTTTTTGGTGGGAATTTTTTTTTTTCAATTTTTGGATTTTCCAAAGATATGGATCTGAAATTCGATACGTCGAATGCAACGAAATTTTTCCATACTGACGAGTTTTATTATTATACGAAAAATTAAATAACGATGATTTCGTTGTTTATGAATTTTTTTTCTTCGAAAAAATAAAAAAAATCAAAAAACTCGTACAAAATCAGAAACGTGCACACATTGCTTCCTCATTATTTTATCTGAGGTTTTCAATTTTGGCTTTATCACGGAGAAAGCTTTTCGATCGAGATAAAAAGTTTCCAATTTTACACGCTTTTTCCAACGAATTCAATTTCAATGATTCACAAAAATTCTTAAAGTTGCTTCAAAGTAATATCACATATTTTTACAATATCGAAACTGCGGAAAATTTTTTCATCACTTTTCGGCTAAATCCAATACCAGAGAGAATTCCAGACATATATTATTTTGCATAAACATAAAAATAAAAAAATATATATTTAAAAATTCAAAATTTTAAGAATTCTCAAACTCGTTTCGCGAATATATTCAACGCGAATATATTCAACTCGTAATACCGAAAATTCTTGTTCCCTAGCTTATTTATGTGTAATGTGTTGGGCTCGGTAGCAATAAATTCGCAAAATTTTGAGCAAACATTAGAATTTCCCATAAAAATTCAAAAATTTTACATAATTCAAAGTTTTTGAAAATACAGAATCAATTCAACAGTAATTTTCAAACTCGATGCCCAACATTAGTATTCCCTGGCTCATTTGTGTGAATAGTGTTGGCTCGATAGTGATAAATTCACAAATGTCAGAGTTAACGTACACCATTTCCCATGAAAATTCAAAACTTTGAAAAAATTCAAAATATCATAAAATCCAAACCCTTGAAGGGATTGTAGAAAAATTCAATATCAAACATCCTTGTCCCCAGACCCAATTATTCAATAAGTTTCGACTAAATAGCTGAAAATTTACGAAATTCAGAGACGGTACAGGGTTTTTTTTTTGTTTTTTTTTTTTGATTCAAAATTCAATAAAATCTGAAGTTTTTGAGCAATTTTGACAAAAATTGTAACAAACCATGAGAATTTAGACCCTTGATTTTTTGCAAAATTAGGGCACGATTGCTCAAGGAATTCTCGAGATATATTATTTGAAACATTTTAAACACTTTGATATAAAAATATCGAAAAAAAAAAACAATTTCCATGAAAACAAAGTTTTCTCTATGAGAAATATCCGCGTGAAAAAAAAATTAATATAAAGAATCAACCTGTTTTGGAAAGCTTCTAAATTTTTTTTGTTTCTCTTGGTACAATTTGATCCATATATATATTTTTTTTTACTGACTGATGTAATTTTGCCTTCACCTGAAACTCTTGAGTTCCGAAACAGTTGCACTGACAGATCGGTCCACCGATCTGTAAGACGACATCACCCTCCTCGTTGTGAATGTCGAATTCCGGACCGAGAGCACACTTTTTTTGAACCGAACCGAGACGCCTGTTTCCCGAATTTATTTCTATACGCTACGAACAGAATGGAAAAACAAGAGCATTACACTGGGAAATCTCAATTAGCATTAATTAGGAAGCCATGATCATAAAAAAAATATATATTTCGTATTGAAAAAAAAGAATTTTTTTTTTCACTATTGTTTAAACAAATGCACGAGTGAATCGAATATCAAAATTTTTGGTCCGTGCGTCAACGAAAATATATCAAGACGACATGAAAATTAAATACGAATATTCCAAATATTATTTTTTGTAGAAAAACAAAAAAAAAAATCTCACCCTCAGCCAACATTCCATGGGACTGCGGATACAAAGAACTTCCTGTTGTGAATTATCGTAGACGTTGATCTTGAATCCACGCGAGTTACCGCAGAACATACGATTGAGCAACGACGAATCCTCTTTCAGATCGAACAGCTGATGTCCATTAGCGTCCATTATTACGTATTTGTTTTTCGTTTCGAAACCGGTAAACGCTGCGACATTATCGAAGCAAACGACATTTTTAATTATAAATATCACTGATTTCTTATTACTACTTGCTAAAATAGGTTAAGAAGAAAAAAAATTGCACGCGGCGATCGTGATCACGTGATCACTCGAATCGACCGTCTCCGGCGATCGTCGGAGATTCCCCGAACGCCTCGACCATACGCAATGCTGGATACGCGAAACTGGGCGTGGTATTGCACGAAGCGCTTTTCAACGAGTATTGTTTTTACTTTTTTTTTTTTTTTTTTTTTTTTTTTTCATTTTAAAATTCGGCAATGCACAGGACATGATACTAACGGAGGTTATCTCGTTGGAAAATGCCTGGGTACTTTTTATTATTATTATTTTTTTTTTATGCGAAAAGAAATCAGCGTCAAGAACTGCGAACTTATTTCCGTGCTATGCACTTGATCCACTATAGTTTTATTGATTTTTTTTTTAAATTATCTTGTTCATAACATTGTATTAAAGAGAAAAAAAAGAAGGATGAGAGGACATTTTCGTGTTTTTAAATGATGTGCTAACCTTCCATCATCTCGATGCGCTGATCGATGAGTACCTTGTCAAGGGGCATAAGGGATGCTAACCCTGGTAGAGATGTCGAATTCAGCGGTGGCCAACCACCTATCGAGCAATCGAGGATTAATGGTTAAAAAAAAAACCTTTTTTTCCCCTTTTTCTTCCAAATACTTCGATGTTTGCGTAAAAAAATCAATCGTAATAAGTGATTCAATCTAATAGACGTTTTCGAACTGAATTTAGGGTGTTATTTTACTTAAGAAAATTACTCTAATCAAAAATTAGGCTCTCGAATGTTTGATGGCCTGAAAATTGAAAAGAAAAAAAGAAACAAAAATTTATTCCATGCGTTTCTCGATACGCGTGATATTTACGAGGTAAAAAATAAAATACGTCATTCGATAATACCGCAAACGACCTCAATGAATTTTATTCGAAGTGAGATCGTATTGCATGGTATCTACTACTTGCGCCGTACATTTCCACGCGATATAACGTATCGGCACATTATTTATTGTAATTGTATTGTGTACGAGTTCTGAAAAGAAAAATAATACGTAACGGAGATTAACCCGAGTAATTATATGCACATCGCTCAAAAGAAATTTTAAACAGCCTAGTGAGAAGGTTATCCACGCGAACTGGAACAACTTTTTCGCTAATTTGTTCAAATATCTTTTGTACGATTGTATAAAAAATTTTTTAGAAACTTTTTTAAAAATATTTCTAACATTATATAGTTTTTTTTTAAATATTTCTAACATTATATAGTTTTTTTTTAAATTTATACAAATTCTTCATGTCAAAATAGATTTATTGCAATCCAAAGTATAGAATTTGTTTTTTTTTTAATTTTTTAAATAAAAAAAATTCTCGTTTGCTGCAAAATTTCATCTTCTCGTGGCTGCCAAGTACTTCAGGACACTATGCCACATAATGTACTTTGGGGTATTATCTCAAAAAATTTTTTTTTCACAATCAATTGATGTTAATTTTATTTTAAAATTTCTTTAAGGTAACCTAAAGGTGGTTTGACGTAAAAAATGGAACGTTTAACGCGACAAATGTTTTAAAAAAAATTGAATTGTGAGTTTTTTTGTTTAGTTTCTACAATCATGTAAATAATTATCATCAAAATTGGAGATTTTTTCTACCTTTTCTCCTCGGCAGTGAGAAATCTCGTGTACTCCTTCTTCTTACGATATTTCTTCGTTGTCTCGCGAATAAAATTAATCACGCGTCTACGTAGTTGTTCAAAGCGAAATCTCCACGTTGTTTCGAAATATTCGGACTCCATAACTCGCTCGTAACGATTTATCAATGACGTGCATTCCGTCGCCGATCTCAATGATTCCATAATAATTAATTCGATCAATCGTGATCGTAGATTTTCGTTTTTTTAAATTTTTTTAATTTTTAACACGCGTATATTTGTTTTCCAAACGGTGTATCGTCAAATAATCACGATATTTCTTTAATTTTTTTTTTTTTCAATATCATTCCTGATAAAAATTTTCGTACCTTTTCGTCGAAATAAATTTCTAAAAAAAAAGACGTAAAATTTTTTTCTCAAATCGCGATTTTTTCCAGATCGTATAACTTTTTGTTTTTTGAATGAAATGTTTTTCGTTAAATTAAATTTTCAATTCCATTTATATAGGTATAGAAGAACGGGAAATGAAAAATTCGGGCGAGAATTGAAAAGTCAAGTATTTCGAATTTATAAAAATGTTTATATTCGTCCGAAATTTTACTCTCAAATACTCCAGTATAGCGATATACTTTACTTTTTCGAATATAACGTTATATTTTTTTTATCCATCGAAAGTTTTGTTTTTTTCTTTTTATTTTGACCACAGAGATAATATAGATCGTGGATGCGAGGATATAATTCAATTATACCCTAATTATCACGATAAACCGAGCAGACGAGTTCGATATATTGTCAACCGGAAACGATCAATTCAACAGAGAACATAACATGTCATTTAGTCACTAGAAGAAAGTACTATCCTTGAGGGCATAATAACTATTCATTATTTATTTATTTACTTGTTAATTTATGTGCTTATTTATATACTTATCCATTTATTCTTTTATTTATTCATTTATTTATTAATTTATTAATGTACTCATTAATTTATTTATTTATATCGAAGAAAGCTCTTTCCTTGAGGGAATAATATATTTCGATTTAAGATTATTTATTATTTATTTATTCATTCATTTATTAATTTATGCAGCTATTTATTTGTTTATTTATTTTAAATAATCTCGCAAATATTTTTCCTCATTCCCATATTACGTGTATCGTGAAATTTTTCCAATCGATAAAAAAAAAAAATTTAATTTCCTCAATTTTTACGTAAAAAAAAAATCTTCCCATACTGCAAGTTCACTGAAGTCACGTGTAAAATTTCTCAAACTTTATACTCCCCCCCCCCCCCCCCCCCCTCCCGGAGTACAGAGAGTATAACGAATCAACGTGTTCACCCACGCGTTTCCGTTCGTCTCTTTCGTAAAACGTCGCTCATCGTCATTGTATCTCGTCGCGAATTAAAGCGAATGAATCCAATTATAAGATTCGACGTGTGCTCTCGCCGAGATCTCTGTAGCCCGAGAACAAAATTATTCTTCGTTTTTCGCGACAAATAAAAAATAAAAAAATAAAAAATTCCCCCTTTTTCTACTCGAACTGTCTAGATCGATCTCCACGTTGACAGTAACACCGTTACAAATCGACTGGATTTTCGCTCACTTTGATCGTTGCACTTATCATTTTCTCTCTCTCTCTCTCTCTCTCTCTCTCTCTCTTTCTCTCTCATAATATAATCAACGAGGATCCGGGGCTATATTATCCCTCTTGTCTGCCTTCCCCCCCCTTCGGGATAACGCAATTAAGAACTTTCTATACATTATCGTTATCTCATTGGTAGAGTTGACAATAACACCGTCAATCTTATATGGATGATTCAAACTTTGACCCAGGGAGAAAGGAGAAGAAAAAAAAGATGTACAGTCGGACCTCGATTCTATGGACACTTTGGGACCGGAAGTCCACAGAATCGAGGCCACGTAAACGCAGGCCCTAGAACGCGTTAGGCCAATCACGGCTCTGTTCCCAGTATCGTATCATATGGTGGTATCGCCCTCTTCATTTTTCGCTATCACAGTTGAAACGTACAACCTAACCTAAAAAGCGGTCCTAATGGTTCCCGCCACGAAAAGATTTCTACTACGGTACTGAACACCGCCAGCAGGGAAGGGTAGAAAAGTGGGGATTGTCCACAAAATCGAACTCCGTAGAATCGAGGTCGGACTGTATACTCGGATGTCATGTACGAAGTGACATTGCACGAAGCATCGAAGCATGTAACTTGACGAATTTTGGGCATGTATGAGAATGGATGAATTTTTTTTTTGTCGAATTTGTTTTCCCAGGACCTCGATCTCTAATTTTCGAGGCTTCAAATAAAATTTTCGAATTTCACCCCAAAATCATATCATTCACGCGATAAAGATTTCGAGGCGGATGCTGTGGCGCATCTGATGCTACTTGTTTTTTTTTTTTTTGCAAAAATTAATATATAATATTTTCGTATACGCTGGTTGTTTGTTTTTTTCGGATTTTAATGTTACGAAAAAGTTGTAAATTATGCTTGGCGATGCTTTGAACAATGTGAAAGTAACAATTTGTATAACTGAAATATTGCCCATGGAAAATTAATGTCAAACTTTGTACTTCTATGTCAGCTAGAAAATCCCGTTGATGATACTTTTATTAAAGTCCTCATTAGAAGATCCGAACTCCTCGCTTCTTGCCGGTACCGTTTGCAATATTGGAGCACACATTGGGTAGTTAAAATTTTTTTTTTTTTAATCGATTTTATTCGACTTATTGAGTTTATATATTCCCGAGGGGAAACATCGTATGGATCTACGTAGATCCAATTGAGAGCTAATCTAACTGAGATCTGGGTATAGATGTAATTGAGATATTGTGGTAGATCTGATTGAAATCTAGTGGACCCAATTGAGATCTGGCTAGATCTAATTAGTTATTAGGTAACTAGGATTTAGGTAAAACTAATTGGGATCTAGGTAGATCTAATTAGGATTTAGGCAGGACTAATTTGAATCTAGGAAGATCTGATTAAGATGTAGGTAGATCTTATTGAGATCGAGGCAGATCTAATTGTGATCTATATCGATCTAATTAAGATCTATGTGCATCTAACTGAGATCTAGGTAGATCTGATTGAGATATAGGTAGATCTGATTGAGATCTAGTAGATCCAATTGAGATCTAAGTAAATCTAATTGGGATCTAGGTAGATCTAATTGAGATATAAATAGATCTTATTGAGATCCAGTGGACCCAAATGGGAGTATAAATGAAATTTTTTCATTTAAAAATCTGAAAGTTTAGGAAAAAATATTTAGTACGTATTTTTTATTTTTTTATTTGAACAAAAATTGCCGTTAATATAACAAATTGAAAAATATAACATTATGACGTCACACATGTTACGCTATATCTATGTATATCAAAATTCGTGAAATTAAATTGCCTATAACAGATAGATCTGTCATTTTTAACGAAAAATAAAAAATACGTCCTCATTATCTTTACTTACTCTACATTATGCGCCCCAATGATTGAAAAAAAAAAATTTCATTCGTACTCCTAATTGATATCTGGGTAGATCTAATTAATAATTAGGATCTAGGTAGATCTAATTAGGATTTAGGCGGAACTAATTGTAATCTACGTAGATCTAATTGAGATCTAGCTGCATCTAATTGAGTTCTAGTGCTGGAACTAATTGAGATCTAGGTTGATTTAATCAACATCAAGGCAGATCGTATTGAGATCTAGGAAAATCTACGATTTTACAAAATTTATATCTGCGTAGATCTGAAAAAAAAAAAAAAAACAACAACTGCGCAGATCTAAATTTGATCCACGTAGTTCTGAACTATTTTTTTCCCCGAGATATCAATACTGATTTTTGACTGGACAAAATCTGAAATTTTGTTTTATCGAAATTGATAAAGAACAACGTTAACAAAAAAAAAAAAATTGATAAACAGCAAACATTAATTGTTCCGACAAGTTGGAACAATTAATATTTGCCTATTATCCATAATGCACAAAAGTGTATCGATATGACGCGAGGCGAGCTTCTTTATCTGGAACTCGATTGATAAAAAAAAAAAAAAACCTTATCAATATTACATTCTTATTAGGACGAAAAACTGAATTTTTTAGTTTATTTATTGAAAAGCATTGATGTGTATTTTTGCATATATTTTCTAGATATCTGAATCAGTGAAAAAAAAATCATTTTATGAATATCAATTAAAGTTAATAGGACTGTCGAAATTGGTTTTGATAAGAAATCTCTTATCGATACGTACGTTTTTTTTTCATAATTTTTATTAAATTTTCATTATTATTATTATTTTCAATCGCGTTTATATCAATTATTATTATTCAATTATCATTATTATTATTTTACATCGCGTTTTTATCAATTATTATTTTCAATCACGTTTTATATGAATTTTTATTATTCAATTATCATTATTATTATTATTTTCAACTGCGTTCATTCGCCTTGATCAGCTGATACAAATCCCCTATAAGTATAACGTACACGTATCTTTTTTTTTCCTCTAAATACCATTTTAATTTCCAAAGGTGTGCGTGCACTCGTAAATCGACACTGTAATGCACAAGGAATTATAACGGATACTCATGACAGCGAGAGCGCTTTTTTGTTTTTTTTTTTTGCCTCTGAGCTCCGTTGCCCGAGACTCGAGAGATACTATACGAACAGATAACACATAAATGCTTCGTTTATTATATTGAGCTCTTCCCTCGGAACCCTCCTTCGTGTTATATATCCAAACGTACGAGGCGAGAGAAAAATTTATGTCTTCACTCACGCAATAACAAAACGATCTTTCTATCATCTCGTTTCTCAATTTTTAATTGTTGCTCGAAAAATCATTCCATCCGTGCAAAGAAAATTTTTCGTACGTGATTATAACGATTCTTCGGAATTTTTTTTTTTTCTTTTCCTTTTTATTCTTCCAGAGCTACGCGAATTATTCGAAAAAATTCAATTTTTTTCAAATCCTGATTTCTCAACGATCAGCTTTTTTTTTTTACTGTCCCACGATCCTTATCCGATTTTTATTTTGCTTTTTGTACTGGCTAGAATTTTTAGAAAAACGACGATTGAATTTTTTTTTTTGGTTTTTTGGTTTTCGTTTTTACCCACTCGAACGAAATTTATGAAATTGAGAGTCAAATGTTTTTTTTTTTTTTTTTTAGACGATACTATACGCTCGAGGATAAATCGTATCGCGACTACTAATGACACAGGACAGGATGAAAAAATTTCGTGCTAGTGACGTTGAGAGTATCTTGGTCTCTATGCGGTATCGTATATTTGAACAGACTGATAAGACGAAACAAGAAGGGGCGCATATATATTTATAAATCATGTGTCTCGTTGCGATACGTGTCGAGCCGAACGAGATCTCGTATGGTTGACACTTTGCAACTAATTCGCCATCATCATTCTCGGGATTGTCAATTTTCTCATTGACGCACATATCCCTCTGCTGTACGAGATTTTTTTTTTCAACGTTCACCCGTCTAATGCTCCAAAATTGCCAGATTTAGTGCTGAAAATTTTTCCCAATTCTCAATATTTTACAATTTCACCAACGAAAATTCCAAAAAATTTTCATCTAACATTATATCCTCATAAATTTTTTTCCAAATACTCGAAAATTCGTAGTAAAAAAAAAAACAACGAAAAAAAAAACCCCAACTCGAACTCTGATATCAAATAATAATGAGAATCATCGTGTCAGCGTGATAACGAACTTTTTCTGGGTGAACTTCCGAAAAGCCCCAACCTCCGATTGGTTTGAAACTTTGCACAAACATTCTGTTTGATAAGATAAGAATACCCCTAAAAGGATTTTTGGCGGCTCGCAATACTTTTCGAGATATTGAATTTTGAAAATTTAAGAATTAAGATGCTCGTGTATATCTATATCTATCGTAGCGCACACTCATATCCCTACTCTTTCGACATGACAGGTTTGTGCACGTTCGCCTCTCTCTCTCTGTGTGTGTGTGTGTGTGTGTGTGTGTGTGTGTGTGTGTGTGTGTGTGTGTGTGTGTGTGTGTGTGCGCGCGCGTGCGTGCGTGCGTGCGTGTGTGTGTGTGTGTGTGTGTGTGTGTGTGTGTGCGTGCGTGCGTGCGTGCGTGTGTGTGTGTTTGCGTGCGTGTGTGTATGCGCGCGCGTGTGTGTGTGTGTGTGTGTGTGGGTGTTTTGGGAGAATAAGGGTTTAACTGTTACATGGTTTACATATATAAAAAAAGGCAAATTTAATGCGACAACGTCAAGTGGGCAATGGAAGACCTGCACAAAACATTAGGAGCGTGAGAGTCCCTAACGGGGTCCAGGGGCGGAGCCCCTAGGGGGTCGCAGGGGCGAAGCCCCGCCGGGGGGGTTCGGGGGGCTCCGCCCCCCCGACCTATCAAAAACGTCATTTTTATGCATTTTTATCATACAAGCTGTTTATTTAAACGATTAGACAACCGTGACCTAATATGTCGAAAGAGTAGGGATAGTAGTGTGCGTTACGATAGATATAGATATACACGAGCATGTTAATTCTTAAATTTTCAAAATTCAATATCTCGGAAAGTATTGCGAGCCGCCAAAAATCCTTTTAGGGGTATTCTTATCTTATCAAACAGAATGTTTGTGCAAAGTTTCAAACCAATCGGAGGTTGGGGCTTTTCGGAAGTTTATCCCTTTAACTGCCCGCTTTAGGGCGGATAGGAGAGGGAAATCGGGCAGTTAACTGTCTCCTACACGTCTCTCCGTGTGGCGGAGAAAGAGCTGGAGGGCGGTGCAGTTAACCGTCGGGCAGTTAAGCGATTTCCAGTGTATTCGTTTATGGAAATAATAATATTTTGTTTGGGTGGAATGTTCGCTCGAAAAATAATACGGTCGAATTATAAATTTTTGTCACACAAGGATCCAAATTGTTAATGAAAAATTAAAGAGTACAAAATAAAAATTCAAAGATTCGCTTGACTCACTCGGTGGTGCTGATGGGTTAGCGGTATGAATTCCTGCCGCGGGTGGCGTCGTTACCGCCCAATTTTGTCGTGTACCAGGCCATTTCGATGCCTCGGTACCGAAACTCGTCTGTTGCGTCATGACTTGAGAAATTTTTTTTTTTTTATTAAAATTATGTCGAATCTGCAAGGGAAAAGAAATCAAACAATTCACAAATCTTTATAATAATAATGAGAATGTTATTATATATTTAATTACGATAGAATAGCTCGACATTATCGACGGTCAATAAAATTCAGCAGTTTTTTTTTAAATATTATCAAATAGTGCGAAATTTCGCGTCCAGTGTGCGCAGCAGTCGAGTGAATTCGCGAGAAAGTATATAAAAATTTATATATGTATTAACGTATCATGAATCATGAAGCTTTTGTTTCCGAGCCAACAGAACATAAACTCCGCTGCTCGATGGTCAGTATTTTCATTATCATAAAATTGTACAGGTCGTCGTACCGTCCTTCCCTCGTATCGCCATTGATTTTAGAGGTCGTTAGACTTGAGTATTAAGAATGGTGGAACTGAACGACCGGAAGAGACGTACATATATCAAAATAACGAGTAAGAGAGAGAGAGAGAAAGAGAGGAGAAAGAAAGAAAGAAAAAAATTAAAACAGCCTGAGAGTTAAGAATTGTAATACTATGGCCGCGGTCCGAATTGCGCTCACAGCGCGCTTAGAGTGCCAACGCGCGTGCTTCAGCATAGGCCTTAAGCTCTGTAAGCGCAATTCGGACCGCGGCCTATATTGTATGTATTACCACACTGAATTGCCCTATTGTATACTTGCTGATCTTAATCGTTGGACTTAACCTCCGAGTGTACGAAATACATCTCACACAGCTGATTTTATTTCGTGCAACGATACCACGAATGATACGGATTGATTCGTTGAACTGTTTACACTGATTTTGTATTTACATACAGTTTTCGAGTCAATAAAATTAGATATCGACAGTCAAGGAATCCTGAATAGTAAATATTTGCACATAACAAATTGATTCTTTATAAATTTTCACCTCGTCATAAATCTTCTTCTATGAGAAAACGTTATTTTAAAATGGGCACCATAGGGTAAAAATGTAGTTTAGATCTACATAGATCAAATTTGATCTAAAAAAAATAACTAAATAGATCTAAATTGAATCGACATTACTTTATCGTTGCAAAACTATACTATAGCTCTACGAAAAAGCGAAACGTTATAGAATCCTAAAACTTAATCAAATGAAATAAAATAAAATCAAGAGTAAAATAGAATGGACAATGAAGTTTTTCGATACACTTGTTTCCAACTGGTAACACCATAGTAGATGAGTTATCGACATTTTCTTATCGATTGAGTGCACACAAAAGGAGAACTTTCAAGTGTATCACGTTATCTTATGAGACGTAAAGTTTTACCTCGTTTTTTTTTTCTCGTAACAGCGAAGCCAATACACACGGTAAGTGGTGCACAGTGTACTTAAATACTATAGTACTAGTACTAAATATATAGTAAATATATGTAGTAGAAAACTGTCCTTTTTTATTTTTCCTTTAACAGTGAAAACTTCATGAATTATGAGATGACTAATTTAGAACAATTGCGAGTAAATTTTTTTTTTTTTTTTTTTTTTTAAATCTCTTACACAACTGAAGAGAAGTATCATGAAAAAAATCATATTTTCTTTTAACGAGGATACCGTGAACTTTACGACTCTGTACTATAAACGTAAAAATAGAATTTTTGAGGGCCATTAGTAAAATTTTATGACAATTTTGATGATATTTTGAGGGTCACATTAAATTTCATGAAATTTAAGATTTTTAATGACTTTTCAGGTCGTTGGACACTCCGAATATTTATATTTATACATATTGATGTTTATTTGAAAATAAAACAGAAATGTATCATTTTGGTCGCTGTTCAATTTGACAATTGTTTTATTTACAGTGTTCTCAATACAATATTCAAGGATTTTTCATATTTACTCATGTCAATATACAATCATAATTATTTATTACATTATATATTATATTATAACAATATGTATACTGTATATTGGGATGAGTCAATTTGAAAAATTCTTGAAACTTTCGAAAAGACCAGACAAACTATTTCGTTAATCGCTGGGATTTTTACGTCATCAATGATACCCGAGAACCCTGTCTAATGATGCATCACTCAGCTATCTTCCGTATATATTATATATATATATATCGGTATATCTATGTATGTTTGCACTTTCATTCGATGATATCATCGTTTTCAGGACTCCTCATGGACATTTTTATTCTCAGCTCGTACGTTTAAAAAAAAAGTGGGCCTGCGGGTATATGTCTATATATATGCATGTACTTAAGTGTGCATGTATTATATATGTAAAATCTTAACGCAGTCCCCCAGCGAGCTGGATGTCTGGACGAATAATGAAGTGGAAACGATTCGTCGGACTTTGCAGGGTATCTCTAACGCTATCTTTCTCGTTTTCTATTTATTCTCCTCTCCCTCTCTCTCTCTCTCTATATATATAGGATGTATATTTGAGGGATTTCATGCCAACTTGACATGACCAACTTGTTGACCCTCATCCTCTCGGATTTGTTTGATTTTTTAAATAGATTACAAAAATTATCAAAGACGTTTGACTAACTTATGTTTATCATTGAAAACGTGTTTTTTCATAAAACGAAAAGCCCAAATTTACAAAGCTAAATATATATATACATACGTTTTTTTTTTTTTAATTCTACGTCAGATATTGAAAATTTTAAACGTTAACTCGGAGTGGGACGGTTTTTTTTTTCAATTGAAATAAAATTTCGAAATCGTTAAAAGTCGAAACACTCGGAGCTATGTCAAAAAAAAAATTGTTTTGGAAAAAAAAAATCAGGTTTTCGAAAATATCGCGGTGGGATATTTGACGCGATTGAAAAACGTTGAAAAATTCCCCATCATCGTGTATTAAAGATAAAATATATAATGATTCATCCCAGAGAAGGCATGTGCTGGTAATTTTTTTTTTCGTTTCGATAGTCGAAAAAAAAAATTGTAAAATAAAATAGCAGCGAATACCAGTTCAACGAGAGTTCGTTGTGAAAAAAAATTAATAATTAAATGAGGATTTGATATACGAAATGAAACAAAATAAATACAATTAATTTATTACCGTAACAAAATTATGCATCAAACAAATGTGACAAGATTTAATAATGCAACAAAAAAAAATTGATAGAAAAATTTAATGAAACAAGAAGAATCAAGTGAAGAATAAGAAAAATTAATTTAAGAATTTAATGAACAAAAAATTATGGACCAAATCTGGGATGATGAGAATTAACTTGAAATGCCTCATAATTATGACTCTCTCTCTTTCCCCTCTCTACATATCCGAAAGGATGTTATACGAGCGATAATGGGTACATGACTTTACGAGTTATCTGAACAATGATACGATGATACATCTCCGGAGACGAAGGTCGCCTATAATATCTCGACAGGGCTCTCCATTTTCATACGTTCATCGTTCTCTGACGCTTCTCTCGCTGACTATATATAGCGATAACATATATACACACACACACACACACACACACACACACACACACACACACATATATATATATATATATATATATATATATATATATATATATATATATATATATATATATATATATATATATATGTACATCAAATTTTACTACAAACCTATCTCATACTTTGCTAATGTTTCTTTACTATACTCTCGTAATCTTGGAACAATAATTTCGCATAATTTGACACTTATATCTATGTATTTCCACGAAATACGATCGTAAATTTTATCTTATCAATCCAACATCTGCAATATTTCCCAAAATTATTTTGAAAACAATTATCTTTACATATATCATATCTCTCGGTGATATTATTATTTCTTAAATTAAAGTTCCTAAATTTTTGTAACTTTATAAATTCATTATCGAATTTCTCAAAAAGACCTGTTTATTTTTCCAATCTGATTATTCGTTGGTTGACCTAATGGAATGTCTCGAGTCTGAATCACCCTGTAGGCATCTGGTGCGTACAACACACAGTTCTTGGGGGGGAGAAGAAAAAATATAACGGAGAAAAAAAGTATCCTGCTGCCGCACGTGTAGTAACGCGTTGATGCAGTGACTTTTTCGCTCGACTCACAGCTTAACTTTTTTCTTCCTTAGGAGTTACAAATGTGTGTGTGTGCGCGTGTGCGCGTGTGTGTATTCGGTATTTATTATTTTCGACTATTTTTTTCCTCATTGTCGATGCGCGCCCTCGTCATATACATATATTGGATTTCACGCTGTGCCTCTTCGTTCGTTTCCCACCCCTATTTCCGGTCTGACCACGTGACGAGTAAAACCGTGGAGTAGGAGCAACGAGGAAAGGCGGGAAGGGGGGGGGGGGGAAGAAAGCATCAGGTTCGCGAGTGAATTTGAGTTTGAGATGGCAGTACGATCAGCTGGGTTCGCCAGTAAAATCCGCATGTGTCTACCCCAACATGTAGGCAAAAAATCATATGCCTAAAAAAACGAGATTTTACTGAATTTTTATTACTTTTAATAAAATTTGAATGATACAGTAATCGTCTGACTGGAAAAAATTCTCTACTATAAACTTTTATCAAGAAAAAATAATATCTGATGAAAAAACGACCATTGAGGTTAAAGTAAATAGGGAATTGAAGAAGAAGAAAAAAGAGAAACAAAAAAATTATTCCCTTAATTACGAAAGACATATGGAAAATAAGTTCGATCAAAAATGCGGCATTCTAAAAAAAATTCGTGGAATTTCCACTGACATTTCATTTATAATTCAAGATTTTCCCGAAAATAACCTTCAAACGGCGTCGACAAATGACCTCAAGTGGCGTCCTCTATCGAAAAACATCTAAAATTAACGTCCCATCATATATATATATATATATATATATATATATGTGTGTGTGTGTGTGTGTTATGTATATGTATAATGTACGCTGTACATTTCCCAACGTAGATTTTCCAACGATCCCTGTATACCTATATGTTATACATCCTTCATATTCAATTATTAGATAAAACGCGAAATATCCCGCTAGCCTCGATAAAATCCGCGTGATAATAAAAGCCGTTTATTGCAAAAGTGTCGGAGCGTGGTGTTTTGCGATTGGCACCAATTGGCATGGATGCCAGGCAAGCGCTTCAGTCCAGTGCAACACGCGCTTTCTATTTACAGCGAGAGATACGAAGAACGCGCGTGTGCGTCGCCCCCTATACCATATTTGTAACGGAAATTGAAGAAGAAGAAAAAACGTTGCGTTAAGGTATCTTAAGAGTCAAAAAAGGGCTAAAGCGATATAAAAAAACGTTTTTAATTCATCACTCTGCATTGTACTCTGCACGCAAACCCCATTAAATATTGTCGTTAATAATCTAAAAATCGTGAAAATAAAACTCAGGCTCTGGCAGCTGGATATTGTCGTGATTTTCAAAAACCTTAAAATTCATTAGTACAAACGATGAGTATTGCACGCACGTCTTTTCTAATTTCAAACATAACGAGTATTTTCGTTGTTATTGAGAAATGAAAAAAAAAAAACATCCTTATTTGAGATATAACGGAAATGTCCGAGATTGTCAGAAGAGGGATTGTGACGTCACGATGTTGTACCCGAGAATGCCAGAAACGCGTAAATCAATATGATCCGGTCAATAATAAATCATTGATCATTATAATTGTTATTAAATGCTAAAAATAAAATTAAAAAAAAAACAGGCTCTGCTGCGGTACTGATCCGTTATTCGAATAACCGTCAATTGATCGATAAAAATTTCCAATAACAAATTTCAAAATTCAACAGTCCGTTTGTATGAATTATATTAGTACACGTACACTTGGCTGTAACAGAACACTAGAAGAGCTAACCTATATATTATATGTATTATCTCGGTATAACTGACGAATAAACGGATGCGAAAGAAAAAGAAGCCCTCGTGACGCAAGCATATATAAAACGCATTATCGATCGTTCACTTCCGCGAAACTTGCGTCTTTATTCAAAGTGAATATTTGGAATGAGTCAACGAGCAGCGATTTCATTTTCCGTCAGCTTTACGAAGCAAAACGTCATCACATCTTTTTTCGTTATATATACATAAAACACACTTTGTGTATATCTATATATATATATTCCTAGTAATTTAGGAAGATGTCATTAGTGCTTTGTTCGAACTTTCATCTGTCTTACAAATGAGACACTGAGGTTTTCCAACATATATTCCACAAAAGCCACAATTAGAAACTTTACTTCAGTTATATATCTCAAATTTTATGGGAAAACAAAAATAAGAAAAACTTCAGAAAAATATATAATCATTTTCGATTGATTCTGTCGAAAAAGCCTATGTGAATAACCAACAAAACGTGTGTTTTCAATAAAAAAAAAACGGGTCTTTATGCACAGCTGATGACCTTCCTGAAAAAACAACAAAACCACTCTCCAAGTTCCTTCTTTCTCTATCCTTGTCTCTCTCGCGTTGTTTGCAATAAACACACAGCACACGCGGTATAAAGATTTTTCCCCCCAATTAATTATGCCACGTACCTGTCTCAATTACTCGCTTGCACCACTTCACGTTTTTCCGTCACTCCCTGTAAATGAACTAATAAAAAGGAAAAAAAACGCTATATACAATTTATCGCCCGGAGGAGGTTGTGTATCATACAATATATGATGGAAAAAGCACGTGCGTTCTCTACGACGCCGCTACACCGAGTCCCGAGATCAAATCCTCTGATATTATATATCCCCGCGGTTCTCTCTGATAAGTGTGTCCGCGAGAGTCTAACACGAGCGCGAGGAAAAAAAAAAAAGAAGAGAAGAATAAGAAGAGCGAGAAAACGCGATGAACGCGTATGAGAGATAAACCAACGCATGGATGCGATAACTGACGAAATAATCGTCGAATTTCGTGTGGTAGATTTTACATCGCATAAAGGTGAATGCACAATGAAAAGGAATAAGCGAATAAGCGCATCCATATAAACATACCGAGTGATAAGGAACGTTAGAATGACGATATCTTGAAAATGACTCTGAGAATATGCCAATTATGCCTTATAGTTGTCTATAAGCGAAAAAAAAAACTGCGTAATCTTTTCCTCATAGGAAACATGTAGATATACGAAGATTTTGATGACGTTTCCTTATTGTTTTTTTTTCCTCAAATTCCTGTTCCTCATTCCTCGTGGTTAATTCCCTATTCCTTTATCATTGCGGATGAACCTTAACGCAAATATCGGCGACGGCTATACTCCATTGGTACTGACCAATGAGATTCGCGCAAAATGGCCGAGAAAGAGACGAGAGAAAAAAAGAAGGAGTTTTCTTCGTCGGCTTAACAAAACGCAGCCTTTAGTTCCGTGGGCTGGTACAGTGAGACGTCCGCTTCGTGTGCAGTCTACGAGTACTCGTCGTGGATATATCTCAATAAAATCCCGTCCCACCGCATATACACGTACATATATATAAATATATATATATATATATATATTCCCGTCAGTATGTGCGTGTCTGTCCGTCTGTCCTCTTCCATTGCCAAATGTGTCTCTATCTGTATTATAACGTTGTGACCGCAAGTACATACTCGAAACACTTTTTTTTAGTTTGTTCCTTCTCCTTCCATTCGCGTTATAATGAAATTTTTCGCCCACACGCTCTCGTCATAATATACACGACGAACCATTCAACGTTTTTTTGACAGAGAGTCCGTGTGCGTGTGTGTGTGTGTTTCGCCTGACGTATCGTGCATAACATCAAATTCAAGGGTTTTATCGCAGTTTTCTTCGGACAATTTTTTAGCGCGTACGAGTTCCAACTGGCTCGTTAGGCGCTTTTTGCGTGCACATATACAAATACATGTATGTATATACATACTTATATTTGTATATGAAGGATTGAGAATCCAAGTATATACTTTGTCAATTATACGTCTGGCACGTCGGAGGAAAATCCCGAGTTACGATAAGATGGCGTCACGCGGCAGAACGTCCAGTCTCAGGCGATGAGAATTGTGGGCGCGGAGACGTGAATAAACGAGGATAGTTACGAAAAAAATTATTTGATAAAAAGTAAAAACTACCGCGAAGATGAAACACTGAATCGTAAACTCTGTGAAAGTGAGTTTCTTTTTTTTTTTATCTTTATTTTTTCCTCAACTTTTTTCACGATAATATCGAGGAAAAATTGCCTAAAAGAGAGAGAAAAAAAAAGGAAAAAAAAAAGAACTACTTATACTTATATCGACAACCACGACGCATAGCGGCAGCAGGGTACACTACGACGAACGAGAGAGAGAGAGAGAGAGAGAGAGAGAGAAAGCGATCTGCCATAAAGAGACGACGGGGGCGGGGGGGGGGGGGCGGTTTGGACAATCGTGCGTGCATGTGTCATGTCTTTGCTCAGTTACGAGAAATTCCTTTGTGCCAATGATTAACGAAATTCATGAAAAACGAAGGAAGAAGAAAAAAAATCCAAAAGAAACGTCAAACATAGTCGTCAAATGACTTGTTTCGATCG
>OY751313.1:15587699-15665051 GCA_963564615.1 Rhorus exstirpatorius | reverse complement strand
GAGAAGAAAAAAAAAAATGTATCACGTAACGTTGTAACGTTTTGAAGGATCAATTTGTACACAAAGAGCTTGCTGATTGCACCAAAGCCCTGAAACTTCGATATACATTTTACTTTTCTTTCCTTCTCGCTTAATTTTCATTCTTTTTTTTTTTTCCCTCGTCTATAATCATGATAGTATCGTTCATATAAAATGTACAGCTGTGTTGGTCCTCGTTGCTTCGAGTGAGATTTTACGAAAAAAAAAAGGACATTCGCTCTCGTTAATTCGCGATGATAATATTGATTGACTCGAGCACCATTTTACTAACTGCGAAATCCATTCTTTTTTTTTTTTTTCCTCGGTGATATAACAGCGTGCGAAAATCAAGAATCTTTCAAACGGAGATTGGGCATTTTTCGAATGGAAAAAAAACAGTTTGTAACGAAAGAATGAAAAAAAAAGTCTAAAAAACATGTTTTGCCGCGAAATATATGAAAAATTATTGAGAAGCGAAAGTTTTTTTTTCTTTTTAATTCAACAATTGTTTCGCACGGTTGTCTTTTTTTTTTTTTTTTACGAATATTGGTAATTTTCTTTTTTCGAACATTTATACACAATTTTTTTCACGAAACAGTATCACGAAAGAAATCATGTTTTTTTTTTAGAAAAGTAAAAATACATTTCGCAAATATAAATTATTATTTATATGTTCTTTGTAACATTTCAAAGTACTTTTTTTTTTTTTCACAAAATAATTGCAAATGAAAGAAAAAAAAAAATCTCAAGACGCTAAATGTTTTTTTTTTTCCAATCGAAAGATCGTTCGTCCCTCTCGATGTGTAATAACCGTTGGAGTGAATTTTTCACTTTTTTCTTCGCGTGAAAAAGTCAGTCCTTGTACATTCGGGCAATGTCTATATATATATATACATATACATATGACAATGGTGATATATTGTTATCGGTCAATTTTTTAAATACAAAAAATCAGCAAGAACAAAAAAAAAGTCTCGCTGCAAATAAGTCAACCCTTGTGTGCGTTTTTTTTACCTTTTTGTACGGATTGAAACGACAAAAGTTTCAAATGCGAAGAAAATTACGAATTTGAGAGAGAGTGAGAGAGATAAAATTTAATATCCGCTAAAACGTTCAATTTATCGAACACACAATGTATATTCATTATGAAAAATTAGTCTGAAGAGGTGTAATCGAGAAGATACGACGATTCCTGTCGATTATCAATTTTTCACTTCGATAAGCCGAATAGTCTTTCTGTGATCCTGTAGATGTAAACCGTAAAAAAGAAAAACCAACAAAAACTCACAATTACGAAAAAAATAAAATAAAATTATACACCATTTTGTAATAACACATGGAGATCGTGCGGGGAAAGCCTTTTTGCAAAAAAAAAAACGGATTTTATACGGTAACGACGTCATATCCATATTTTTTTTTCTCTTCCACCATTCGTTTGTGCTTCGTACGCGTTTTCGAGAGTCGAGAAGAAGAAAAAAAAGATAACAAAAGCAGCAAACATTTTTAACATGAATTCACACGTGCAACAGGCATTTTTATCCGATTAACTATTCGAGTAAAAAAAAACAATCGATTTATATATTTCTACGAAAGGATGAAGGAAAAGAAAAATACAAACAACACGTTTAGCTCATAGTCGTTTGCTTGTCGAGCTCCAAATTCCATAATATTTTTCTAAAATGAAGAAACGAAGAAAATTCAAATAAAAACGTAGCGAGTCGAGTGCAGCATTTCATTAGAAAAGAACGAAAAGAAAAAAAAATCATTGCCCATTATATATTCATTAGAGAGCGTGCCGAGTGTGTATGCGTGTAACAATAATAATGAAGAAACATTCAACGCGCCCTGCCTCTGTGTCAGCCAGCATATCATCTTTAAGGACCAGAAAAAAAAAAAAAACAATTCCTCCGTCACTTCGGTCTTGTCGATTTGTATTTGTCATTTTTTATTTCCCCCAATTTGACGATTTCTCGAAAACGATTCGTATTTTCATTATTATAATTATGTTATTAGGTATTTACGTAGCTCGCTTATTCGCGCAACCGCGGGTCACTTCGATTGGTGAAAAATAAAATAAAAATAAAACGGCAACAAGTGAAGAAGTAAAAAAAAAAAAAAAAGAAAAAAGAAACACCACAATTTAGATGTATATCGGCCTTTCAGTACTACCTGCGTATGGTATTGAATACGAAATATGTTATATTTTTTACAATGTGAAAAATCTGTAAATATTATATAGCATCAAGTTATATATATATATAAATATAAACGAAAAATTAACTATCTCACACGTAAAAAAAAAAAAAAAAAACATAAAGACTAAAGTGAACAGCTTACAGCAAAAAAAATGTGCATTATATATTATAGATGAAATTATACACATTTGTCAATCCTTGGTTCATTGTTTTTTTTTTTTTTTTTTTTTATAGTCTCGTAATTTCGTTAATTATCAATCGTAAGACTTGAATCAGATATTTGGAATCGCAAAAAAAAAAAAAAAAAAAAAATCAAATGGATGATATTTGAAATTGCTCGAAACGTTTGGTCGTGGTACGTTCCAGATACATTCATACCGTGGCTCTTTTTTTTTTTTTTTGTCGAGATAATAATCTAGTCATGTAACGAAAAAAAAAAAAGTCTGTTGTACTCTTGAAATTTACGTCTCATGCTGTTACGTGCGTTTGTTTTTTGAAATAAATTGCAACTAGACAGATTGTCGCGATAAAAAAAAAAATAAAAATAAAAGATTACGCAACGAGGAGAATTCATTGCTCCAAATGTTAAATTTCGTTTTTTTTTTTTGGAGTATTTAAAGATTTTAAAAAAGAAAGAGAGAGAGAAAGAATGAAACAAAAGAGCAATTGAATGAAAAAGATATTTTTCAGTTCCGAGACAATGATTCAAGCTATCCGTGGTACATGTTTCACAATTTTTCGTTTGTCATTTTTGTTGTTGTATATCTACGACTGATGCACATTTTTTTTTTCCTCGTACGCGAAATTTTCACGTTTATTCAGAATTTTTTTTTTTTTCCCCACCTTTCTTTTTGTAATTAAACATTGTAATGGCATTTTGGCAATATCGCACAAATATAATATAGACGTTGGATGAAAAAAAAGATTGAGGCATATTTGCTTTTTTTTTGTTTGTTTGTTAACGATTCTTATCACGCACTTACCTTCGACCGCGCCTCCGTGTTGAATTTAAAAAAAAAAAAAAAATTCTTTAACCCAGCGTCATCAGCTTATTTTTATTATTTTCTGTCGATTGAGCGTGGTCAATTGGTGATAGGAAATAATCGTGGTAACGCATACCTGTAAATATATATATATATATATATATATATATATATATAATATCCACGAGTGGGCATTTTATTCTGCTCGCAATAACAAAAAAAAAAAAATTAAAAATAAACTTCCGATGTGTCTAAAGAAAAAAAAAAAAATTGAGTACATAATGTATAGGAAATAAAGTGAGATAAGAGCCGGAGATAGGGAGGCAAAAAAAAATAAATTAGTCAGTTTGAGTGTGTCGTTTTTCCCCTCTTTTGATATCGCGGCAGGAACTTGCGGCTTTTTTTTTTTCTTACACGCATTAAAACTGCTTCGATTGTGCACTTTATATGATAATCTTGTGAATTATTCGCGACAAAAATAATTTAATTTTTATACACTTGGAGGAGAATGATGTTCATTCATGGCATATCTCTGCTTCGATTTAATACTTTTAAATCCGAAAATGGATGGGAATTTTACAATTATCGCTATTCTATTATAAACAGCACTGACAAAAAAAAAAACAATATAATAAATTTTTCGGCAAGTGTCACCTTTCGCTCGAAACATCGCCCAAACGACGCAGCGTAGAGAAAAATTTTACATAAACAATCTTGCAGGGAATAAAATTTTCTATAAAAAAAAAAAGTCTACCGGAGCATATGGCTATTGTCGATAGTTTAATTAAACGTGGATGAGCTTTGAAGTCGCGCGACGAGAAAGTCAATCGTCGAGTGCTCGGGATTTACTTGTAAAATTCAATATCGGCGCACGAGTGTTGAGTAACAAAAAAAAAAATCCTAAAAATTCATGGGCCAACCAAAGCCAACGAGTGTATACGATTGTCTTTTGTATTATTTTTTTTTTTTTTTCAAATCACAATTTATTCGAATTATGACAATTTTTGTTCATTTTCATAATCTTTCGTATTTCTAAAACCAATGTTTCGAGGATGGTGATAAAAAAAAAAGAGCTTATAAGAAATCTTACTCTACAAATATTCGATCTCTTCATATTCCATCGTATGTTGAATAATTTTCCTGAATAAATTACGATTAACCACAAAAAAGTTGTATAAAATAAACGAAATCCGATGAGCAATTACAGGAAAACAATTATTTATTATTTTTCGCAAAGAGGTGATACTAATTGCAGAAAAAAAAAAAAAAATCAAGAAATTATTTTAAAAAAAATATCATTATTCGCCAACAATTGTCGACGGCAATGAGCAATTGGATCGGGCAATGAAAATGAAATTAAAAAAAAATGCTATTTATCAATGGAAATTGCGTTGATCAGAAACTCCAGCTTAATTATTCGGTTTAAAGGCTGAAAAAGTCGTTGAACAAATTGCCCATCCGAGATCGGCGAGAAGTTACAAAATTTTTCAAAATTCAGAAAAAAAAGCTCAAACTTCAAACTATCGCGAAGTAAATGAAGACCAAAAAAAATGAAAATTAAAACCAGCACAATGCTTCATTCTTACCGATTAGCCGAAAATCATTTTCGTCATTTTTATTTATCGTATAAATCTCTTTTGTTTCAATTGATCGTACAGGGATGCAATAAATCCATCCGGATTTATTAAATAAAAAAAAAAAAAATAGTTCATAATACTTCCCGACACGAAAAGTTGACTTTTACACGTAAAAAAAAAAAACGTATACTTAATTATTTATTATAATTCGCGATACGAAAAATAATAACTGAAGGAGAGAAAAAAAAGAACCCCCCTCCCCTCACAAATTTGGAAGATTTTAAGAAGAAACAAATTACGACGCATCGGTGATTTTGTCGCTATCATTGGTGCGCAACAATTCATAAATTTGGCAAAGCGCCAGATTATTCTCATCGACGATGCTCGTTGCTTCCGTGACAAAGTCATGAGCAATTTTGTATCTCTTTGCCTCGTTCGAGGCTTCGGCCTCGAGGCTCAACGAGCTGTGACAAATATCGAGGCACTTGTTGCCAAAATTATCGATCGAAAGTACGAGCCCGCGAAGCTTGTCCCTAGCGGGCTCGCGACAATCGCGATTATTGATCTCGACCAATGTACTCGTATAGATAGTCGCGAATATCGTTCGTTCCATCGTTTTGCTCAAATTACGAAAATTTTCCATCAACGAATTATCAATTTTCTCGATATCGCGAATTTCCTCGATGTTCATGAGACTGCGCGTAAAGCGAGCGAGGCTTTTCATCAAACTGGCAAGCGAATCGGATGAATTTTCATCGGGAAATTCCAAACAATAGACGCAAGCCTCGCGGGTAAGACGAGCAATTTTTTCATAAGCCGCATACTCATTTTCGCATCCGAGCATGTCCCATTCGAGAATTATCGTTTCAATCGCAAATTTAACGTATTCGCTCTCGATCGATTCGACGATGAGATGACGCATGAAATGTTCGATCATGCGATCGGATTGAAAATCAGGTATACGAATTTTCTCATTGTCGGACGATGTGTCACGCGAATTATTGCGTATTCTCGTTAATACGGTGAAACAACGCGACTCGTAATTTTTCATCGTATCGTAAACATCAATTTTTGCCATCGGATCGGAGAGCAATAATTTGGCAAAGTGATGCTTGTCGATCGGTGCGATTGATTTCTCCATATTTTCGATAAATTCATGTTTCTCGCTGTTATCCGGTCGATTTGGAAATTTCATGATCAAAATCTCGATTATACGCGAGATGTGACGTATCGCTTGGCTCTTGGTGTATTTTCGTAGTTTCGCGTCGCAGCGTATCCGTGATATTTTACGAGCGAGTACAACCGCGAGATCCGTGAAGCGCATTTTTATCGTGCACATCGGGACGATTTCACGCAGGCAATTCAATATCGATGAAATATTTCCGTGTTGTCCGATGCTCTCGGCGAGAAACGGCACGAATACATTGTTGACGGCATCATCGGCGCTGAAGATACGCTCGTCGAGCATTATACGAAGAAATTTTGCAAATTTCTTCGCGCACCATTCACCATTCTCGTGGCAAATCTGTCGAAGAGTCCCGAGTAGTAGCGTCTCATCTGGTTTTTCGCGTATATTCATTATCGGCCCGAGAAGCAAAAGATCGCACGGCGTTATCATTGTATTTTCATATTCCGCGTGGCCTATCGTCATTTTAACGAGTATCGTGAGAATTTTGCGCGGATTTTTCGCCAGAAAGAATAATACGAGACGAAGATTCGTGGACGATTTGAAATTCGTGTTGCGCGACATGAAATTCTTGAATACATCCTCCGTATACGAAGATTCGAGGATATTACGCGCGTCGTGCTTCAATATATAATTAACGATCGTTTCGTAAACGCTTTTTATATCCTGTCGAAGCAGGACTCTGGTAACTACCGCATAAACATCTCGCTTGTGTTCCTCCTGTCCGTCTTTCGTCATAACGTGAGCGAGATACTCGAGTAAATTGAAGAAATCGTCGCGATCGAGGGACTTATGCATATCTCGTATGGAATGAAAAATTTCGTGATTCCATTCGCGATAACGTTTCATGAGCTCCTTCAGACAATCGATTTTACCGGCGAGAGCTCGTTCGCGCAAACCATCGAGATCCAGTTCGGAGGATGGCGCGGCGTCCGATGCATCGGGTTTGCATGAAATTTGTCGAAGACACTCGACGAGCTTGTCCAATTTTATCAAATTTTCGCGATTTTTGATAAATTCGCTGAATTCGTAGCAATCAATGCCGATCGATTTTTGCAACGAAAGCGTCGGATTACCGCGATCCTCGAGACTCGCCCAGTCGAGATAAGTCTTCACGTCTATGTCCGTTAATTTTTTCAACAAAATATTAACGAATTCCTGATCAAGCATGGCCAATCGAGCAAACAAATTTTCATCGATCCGCCGCGTGGATTCACGACCGAATGTTAATTTGTAAATTGACGCTTCGAACGAAAAATTTTTATCGTCGTCGACGCTGCTCAAGCAAACTCTGCTAAGCTCGATGAAACTCCTGAGAATCAATCCTTTTCTTTCGGATTTTTGTATATCACCGATCTCACCGATTCTCATGAATTTTTCATCCAAAAAAAGTGCCAACAATTCCTGACAATTGATCGTCAAACTTTCGAGACTCTCGTCGGGCTTTCTCGTGATGGCGCCTTTAGCGTCGATGAGACGCAAGCTTTTGTAACAATTGAGGGCGAGCAGAGACAAAAAATTGTGTCCACGCGAAAAATTCAATAGATTGAGGCATCTGCGAGATATTTCGATGAGCTCGATGGCAAGATCGAGGGGTACGTGAAGCACGGATTCCGCGAGGATTTCCTCGTATCCGAGCGACCAGAGAATCTCTGCGAGAAGATAGGGCGAGAGAGGCGGACACATATCGACGAGATGACCGTTAACGGGATCTTCCGTCAAATTTTCTTGCGCTTCGAAGCACGTGTTCAGCGTCAGATACTTGAAAGCCCTGACGCATCTCGAATCTCTCGTCGAGGCGTTCTCTTTTATGGGAATATCGCACGAGCTCAGTATCTCGCTTATCGAGTCGCAAATCGCCTGTACGTCGTTGGAATTTTGCACCGTTGTGCGCGACGTAAGAAATTTCAATTTGCCACATTCGGCATCCTTTTTCATCAGATAAACTTGAAGCTTAGCGTAGAGATCGTCCATTTCTTCCATTTTGGGAAAGGTACGATCTTACCCGTCTCTATGGGGAAATAACGAAGAATTGTAAAAAAAAAATAAAAACAAAAAGGACTATAACTGCTTAAAGTAGTTCTTGCGAGACCGGTCGGAGAGAAATGAGCAGGAACGTAAGCGCGGTGAGCGTGCACGCATGAAACGAGAGACGGTGCCTGCTCCCGGGGCTAGGAAATTGGGAGTATAAATGAAATTTTTTTATTTCAAAATCTGGTAGTTTAGGAAAAAATATTTAGTACGTATTTTTTTATTCGAATCAAAATTTCCGTTGATATAACAAATTGAAAAATATAACATTATGACGTCACACATGTTACGCTATATCTATATGTATCAAAATCCATGAAATTAAATTGCCTACAACAGGTGCATCTGTTATTTTTAACGAAAAATAAAAAATACGTCCTCATTATTTTTACTTACTCCGCATTATGCGTCCCAATGATTGAAAAAAAAAATTTCATTCATACTCCTAATTGCGTTTTTTTAATTATATGGTAAGGTAAATAAATTTGAGTTTTCATCGGAATCTTCAATGTTCGTTGCATCGATTCAGCAAAGTTTCATTCGCCGATCTAGTTTTTAAGTATTGGAATTTGAAAAAAGCGAGCGCTCTAGCTTCGTTCGTCGCTTCGGGGCCTATATACCCACCCGTGTTAAATTGATAAAGTTTACCGGCATGTATCTCCGGAACCAAACGGTGAAAGAATCTAAAACTTTGCGAGCATTCCGCAGGAATCTAAACCTTTTCGTTTGTCGTATTTTTATCAGCCTATCTAGATTTAACGAAAATGCAAGAACCACCTTAAACGGTTTAAGTCAGATTTATTGAAAAAAAAAAAAAACAAAAATTTAATTCTCTTCTGACCAATGATTCATTGATACTCGTGTGATATATTTTTTCTCATATTCTACGGGCGCAACAACAATTTTGTGGAAAATTGTGTCATAAAGAAATTGGCCATTTCCAAATTATGACAATGTTTGAATTATTTTTTATTTAAAATTATTCATTTACTCATGTATACGCACCGATAACTCGATGCAAAAGCTAAAAGCATATTTTTCAAATATCCAGAGATAGAAATCCTTCGCTGCATTGAAAAAATTCTTTTGTTTTATTTTGTTTATAACTTTATCATTATCTTATAATCATTGTCCTATGGTATTTTTTAATGATATATGTTTACTCTTTACATCATAATGTAAATGACCATTTTTTCAGTGCACTGTGTGAAAAAAAAGCCATAAAAATTAAATGTAGCGAGTAGCAAGTAGCAATCGCTACTTTTAGTTTTTAATTTTTTTCATACAGCGCACTGGAATAATGATCATTTAAATTATGAAATGAAGGGTAAACATATACGATTAAAAATACTGTAGCTCATTTTTATAAAATAATAATTGAGGCGCTGTAAAAAAAATAAACCACAAGACTTTTATTCAATGTAGCGAAGGATGCCCATCTCTGCTAGTATCTATATATATATATATATATGTTTGTATTGAATAGATGCGTAATATTTTATATAATGAATGAACGTACTCTTTGGCTGACTTCGTTGGCTTTGGCGATTAGTGTAGTTATCAGCAACTGGAGCGATTATTGTCTCAAGCTTCGTATCCTAACCAAAAACCTTGCGAATAGAATATTTGTTGTTTGTATATTTCTTTCGAACGCATAAAGATACTTGTTTAAAAATGGTTCGAGCTTGGTACATGGACATCAGCGAGGCTGATCAACGTCTGGAACATCATCGTGAACCACCGAAATTTCTGTCATTGAACGAATTGTTCGATGTTTCCGGCGTCGAGTATTTTAAGGTTAGAAGCGACAATAACAAATACTACGCATATTGGGTTTGTTCGTTTTAGCTACATTTGTACACTTTTATCGGGGGTGCAGCAAGCGTAGCTATAAAAACAACCCAGCAATTGTTCGACGAAATATTCATATATAAATACGAAATATTATCCCAGCGCGTAAAAAAAGCTTCGGAATCTCAAGATTTTATCCGTTTCTTTTTACAATGAAGAGTAGGAATTTGTTTATCACCGATATATAACTTTCTTTTGTTCAGATTAACGCGAGTAACTACGCAGCGGACCAAGTTCTTTGCGAGCTAAAGAAAAAACGGGGTTATACGTACGAGGACGAGATCGTGTGCTCCGAGGCTTGCCTGCCGAATTACGAGGAAAAGGTATAGTGGAATATCGATCGATCGTATAAAAATTCTCCTCTGTTAATTCGTTATTTTATTTATTTACTTATTCATGAGTCTGTTACGAATTGACAAATTAAACTGCTTTGCCATCAAGAGCCCTCCGTATTCGACGGTGCGGCTGTCCGATTGGTTCAAATCTATGTCAGGCCATGTTTCGGATGTTTGGTACTCAAAACCGATTGGTCGATCCGCGCACCCGATTGGCTGCACTCGTAACGGTTTTTTCCAATGTCCCAAATACGAATTTTTATCGATAAAAACGAATGGTTTTTTACCAAAAATTTGTAGATTTATATATAAAAAAAAAAAAAAAACAATTGGAATCTCGAATAACCTGTTGTATGGAATTTCGTGTTTCAGTTGAAAAATTTCTTTACCGAACATCTGCACACTGACGAGGAAATACGTCTTGTACTGGATGGCTCGGGTTACTTCGATGTTAGGGACAACAATGACAATTGGATTCGCATCGAAGTAATCCCCGGTGATTTGATTATTATACCGAGTGGAATCTATCACAGATTTACCCTCGACGTTAAAGTAAGTCAACAGTTCATTTAACGTTACTCGTAATATTTAACAAACAAAAAAACATGAAAAATCATTGTTTTTTTTCGTTAATTATCAGTTTTTTTTTTTTTTTTCTAGAATTATATCAAAGCAAAGAGATACTTTGTCGGCGAACCAGTCTGGCTGCCTTATAACAGGCCAGCTGACGAAATGGAGGCTCGTCAGCGGTATGTCGAGCGCTCGAAGAACGGTTTCAAGATCGAAGTTAATTAACAATTTTTCTTTTACATGGGACCATTCATTCCACCGTTTTACGGGCAATTTACAAATACTTTGCTACTTCCGGTATAAGAAAAAATTTATCAGAGATTATTCAATGAAAAGCTCAATGACGGACAATAAATAATTTTAACGCATATTTTCGAGTAAATTACAAAATTTATTTATTCAATCGTTGTATGTACAGATAAAAAATACTATTAAAGATTCCGTGATTATCATAATAATCGAGATCAAAACGACTTGTATCGTAAATTATTAATAATCATTCAGAAAATTTTTTATAAAAAAAACAAAATATTATTAATATTGAAGTTTTTTTTTTTATTTTCCAGCGAAATCTTTGAAAGAATCGTATCCTGAAAATTATTATTACGATACTCCAAGCAGCGAGATAATTGAAGAAAAAAAAAAAAAAAAAATTGACAACTCCAAAATTATTGCATTTATGGTCAAGTTCTCACGAAAATTTGTCAAAAAAATTATTGAGTTATGGATTTTTAAGAGAAATCTGAGAATACTGTAACGAAAAAAAAAAGGCAATTAAAAATGATCCAGCTTGAATTGCTAACCGGGCTATGAAATTCATTGCGGAATGGCTATCGTGTTTGCACGTGCGTTAATTATCTTACAAAACAATATTCTATTGCGATCAGGATACATAAAATAAAAAAAAACATTATTACGAAACTGGCTCAAAATTTTTCGCCAGTTTTGTCCCTTTAACGTGATAATTTCACGGATTTATACAAAATATTTCTCTCTCACACGCTCAAACATACTTTTCATGTCAACTGAGGAAAAAAAAAAACAAATTTCAATTCTCAAGTCAAATTTCTATCGTTAAACATAAATTATTAAGAGAAATAACGAAAAAAAATTGTTCATTCATCCCAGAATTCGCAAATTACATGGAATTCAATCGTCGTTTACTTTTTTTTTTTCATGATCGACCATGAGATCCCGTCAAAAATCGGCGTTTGTTCCAAAATTCGTAGTCTCGTCCTCCATCACTCCCCACTTTTGATACTCGCCGACTTTCTTCTCGAAGAAATTTGTCTTACCCTCGAGGGATATGTGCTCCATGAAGTCGAAGGGATTCTCGGAATTGTAGATCTGTAAATTGTAAAAGAAAAAAAAATTAGAAAACAAAGAGACGAGAAATTAAGGATTTTTTTTTTCCCAATAATTGTTTCGTACCTTTGGACAACCGAGCTCAATGAGAAGCCTGTCGGCTACGAATTCAATGTAAGTTCTCATGAGATCGCAATTCATGCCGATCATATCGACCGGCAGAGCCTTGGTCAGGAATTCCTGCTCTATCGTCACCGCGTCTCTTATTATCGATATTACGCGTTCCTGCGATGGCTTTTGTACGATGTGTTTGAACATGAGACAAGCGAAATCGCAGTGCAATCCCTGCAGAATGAAAATATCCGAGGGCAGATTTTTATTAAAAAGTTAAAACGAAAAATTAAAAAAAAAAAAAAAAACCACAGAAACTGGCGCAACGCTTCCACATTATTTTAGCTCGATCGCAAAGCTCTTCCTCTATGAGCAACCAAGGATTTTCCAATTTTAGGCTTCCTCATAGAGAAAGAGCTTTGGCGTGAGATAAAACAATGAGAAAGCAATTACAGAACTTTTTTTTAAATTAAAATTTTTCTGAAATTCGAAATTCTATCCGAAATTCGATTAACAAATATTTTCGGAAATTGTATCTACTTTTTTTTTCTGGAAAAATTCAAAGCTTTCTTGAAATCCGAATCCCTCGAGAGCGATTCTCGTCAAATTAAATACTATAGATCCTTATCCCCCGATCGATTTGTATGGAAAAATTTTTCGCGCTACAGACATTTTTGGAAAAATTGAAAATCATATAAAATTGACACCACCCGTTTTATAGATCGTGGCGAAAGTTTTAACGAACAAAAGGGTCGTGATCAAGTTTGCGTGCAAAGTTTGCCCACGATCGTTCCGGAAATTTGTATGATATTTAAAAAAAAAAATTTTTTTTCCTAAATACGATTTCCCGACTTTTTGGGAATTTTTAAACACAATGTTAAGGGGTCGTTCTGGTTCGAAATTTTCAAAACCTCGGCTTTTTTTTTGCATTATCCGATAGTATAGACAGTTATAAGTATGCTGTTAAATTTTTAAGGCGAAATTCGAATAATTTCGGTCGCTACGGCCTTTCTTAGAAAAAGTAATTCGAACAGCTGCGCGAGACCTAGCTTGGGCGGCGCCGCACTCGAAACTTTAAACGCATTTTTCTCGAAATTTCGTTTTCCAAGTTATCTCTCTCAAATTTGGACACAACATTCTTTATCTTGCTATGGAAGCTTTTTTTTTCTTGAAATCTTCATATTTTTTTAAACGAAAAACTGGGAAAAATAGGCTAAATTTGATACTTTTTTTTTCAAACCGCCGCCATTTTGTCAATTTTAATTTAAAAAAAAAAAAAAAACCTCCATAGCAAGATAGCGGCTTTCATACTGACCAATAATAATTTTACACATTTTGTTTTAAATGACATTTACGGCCACAACAGTGCCCGCCGTAAAGACTCGTTTTTTTTTTTTTTTGGAATACATTTTTAACAATTAAAAAAAAACTAAAAATAAACGTTTAAAAATTTATTTTCTGTTCTTCACGAGTGCTTCGATTTGACTTAAAAAAAATCAGATTGATTAGCATATTTTAACTATCGAAAAAAAAAAATCGCAAAAATGAACTATTTTTTAACCCGTCGAACCAGAACGACCGCTTAAATTTTTTTTTTTCATCATCAGAAAGCGTCCTCTATGAGTAAAATTGCAAAAAATTAATGAAAACTTTGTAATCACGAGACGATCGTTTTTTTTTTCTCCAAATTTAACAGCAAATATTATTTTACGTGAGTAAAGTAAAAAAAAAAAAAAAAAAAGGAAAAAAAGTACAGTACCTCGTCCCTCGAGATGAGCTCATTGCTGAAAGTGAGTCCGGGCATTATACCTCGTTTCTTGAGCCAAAATATCGCCGCGAAACTGCCGCTGAAGAAGATACCCTCGACCGCGGCGAAGGCAATGACACGTTCGGCAAACGTTGCCTCGTCGTTGTCGATCCAATTCAACGCCCAATTTGCTTTCTTGGCGACGCACGGAAGATTCTCAATTGCATTGAACAAAAAGTCTCTGCGACGAGAGAAATGAAAATTTATGGTCAAATCTCGTATTTCGGATAATTCGATCGTAAATTCGATAAATTAATTTTTCGTATATGTTCTATTTACTTTTCTTCCGGATTTTTTATGTAAGTCTCGATAAGAAGGGAATACATCTCCGAGTGTACGTTCTCCATGGCTACCTGAAAGCCATAGAAACAACGTGCCTCGGTGACTTGAACTTCCTGGCTGAAACGTTCGACGAGATTCTCATTGACGATACCGTCCGATGCAGCAAAAAATGCCAACACGTGAGATATAAAATGACGCTCGCTGTCGCTGAGATTATTCCAATCGTTGATATCCTACAAGCGCGAAAATAAAATTTAAAAAAAAAAAAAAGAAAAAAAGAAAAATTGTATGTTTGCCCAGCGGCTCGAAAAATTCGACGATTTTTCGAGTTTTTTTTTTTAACCTTTGAGAGATCGACTTCGTCGACGGTCCAGAAGGACGCCTCGGCTTGCTTGTACATGTCCCAGATGTCGGGCCATTGTATCGGAAAAATGACGAATCTCTTGGGATTTTCTTTCAGCAGCGGCTCCAATTTAGTATCGAATTTGGAAGTCGAGCCATTCTCGGAGAAATCCAATTTCGGGATGATCTTTGATTTTTCGATCTTAATGATAATTCAGGCATGATTTAAAAAAAAAAAAAAAAAAACGAACCAAAAAAATCGATACGCGAGAAAGCGTTAATTTTGAATTTAACGATTTTCCCCACTTACTCCGTTCTTTGTTGAATTTTCTTGTGATTTTTCCGGGCTCAGGCACAATTTTTTCTTGGGTGATACCTGAAAGCGATGATGTCGCGTTATTTTTCCCTCTCGATCGTTTGCGCAATAACGCGCAATAACAACATTCTCATTTAATTTTGCTGATACGCATAATTATTTCGATTTTCTTTTTCGTTCGTGATAATATCGATACTTTTCATTCAGCCATTCATGCCTGACGATTTTTCTACAGGGTTGCGTGTAAAAAAAAAATATCGCGTGAATTATTTCATCAATAATTGAATAAAAAATTTATTAATCTAATTTTCTGAATCGAACAAGAGAATTTTTGGTTCTATTCAAATTAAAACTGCTCTGACTTTCAGCAGTTTATTTATTTACAGATTATTGAAGGATTCAACAGTAATTATCATGTTTTAACAATTTTTTCATACGTCATTTCCATATAACCATTTTTTTTTGTCAATAATTCAGTTTTAAGTAATGCCAGTAAGGACGATTTTTGGTATCATTTCAGTTTGATTAGTCAAACATCGGCTAAGAGATTTTTAGAAAAATCAATTTCAAGTGCTCGAGTGTTTCAATCACTGCGAAAAATATTTTGTCTGCACCAGCGTTTGATCAGATTCAAATAAAATGTGAATTAAGGTTCATTGAAGTCCAGATTAAGGCACAAAAGATTATTTCGAGATTCCAAAATGTTCGAGACAAAATTTCCTAAATTGTACACATTATTATCCATACTGATCGATACTCACATGGGTAGAACACAAATCTTGAGACATTTTTCGTTAATCATTTTATAAAAAGTTTTCTTTCTCTCGAATTCCGTAATATAATATTTTTACTTTGATTTTCATGTTATGCAAAATAACGAGTGTAACCTCTTAACGTTCTGCATGTTAAGCCGGTGACACATTGCGAGGAAATAGGAAATATGAAATAAAAAAACAGCAATTTGATTGGTGTATCTTGTCTGAGTTGTGATGTGATTCACTGATTTTTATTCCTATCTATTATTTATTTTTTTTCTCGCATTCTGCCACGGGCTTTTAAGAATTGCAATACCGCCATGAAGCAACACATAGTACTTTAAATAGAATTTACAATGGCCAGGTGACGCCGCTTGTTACAGCCTGTACGAGAATTGAGGCTGAATTATACTTTACCGGTATACTTTACTATAGCGATAAAGACAGAACAGATCGGCTGTTGTACAAAAATTTTGCGCTCTTACAAACAAAATGCAATAATTTTAAATTACTGTAATTATTCAGCAGGTGAATATTTTAATTGATTGTTTTCATTAAAAATTCATAATAATTATTCAATTTGAATTCTTTACAGCTCGTTTCGTTCGTTCAAAATCTGTAAATCGACCGATAGTTATTGAATAAATATTATGATTTCAACAATTTCTCAATCCAAACTATCATTATCATAAACAAATGACTGTCAGTTAAAAGAAAAGTACATAGTTCAATATCCGCTTCGGAGAATTCATGGAAAAGCTTCCAGGGAAAAAAAAAGATTGGCGCAAAAATAAAAAATTCTATTTGCAAATCTTTCGACGAAAAGAATGGTAAAAATGAAAGGCAGTTTTCCATGTGAATTAAAGGTCAATTTATCTTTTTAGAATTTTGCCACATATTGTTCTAAGAGAGCAAAGAATAATTATTGTAACGAAAAATTGTAGGAGTAATTTATTTTCATGTTCAATGTCTTTCGGAAGAGACTGTACGGTATCCTTGACGCAGCGGCATATTTTCAAAAAATAGTTCAATTTTTTTTAAATTGCCCCTAGGGGCTAAAAAAATATTGTGTCAGCGCTTGCAACTTTGCGCTAGCTATTATTTTTGCCATGAATTTAAAAAAAAAAACGTGCTTTTGGAACCTTTTTGACAAGCACGTTTCCACACGCAGCAAAAACTCTTTCTGTTTCGGCGAGTACAATTATCGATTATAAGTTATTGATAAGAATGAAACGAGGCACTCAAGTTTGCTAATTGTGACCAAAATTTGATAAAAAACAAACAAAACATAGATAATTGCTACTTTCGTTCACAAGTGGGGTGTAAAATGTACAGGCTAATGTGAATCATCGAGCAATATGACGTGGGGCCTAAAAGTCTCCTAATATAAATAAAAGTAGATTGGAAAATTTGAAATTCGGTGGTTTGAGGTAAAATTGCGAAAAAATAAATCGTTACAATCCGTGTCTCTGATTATTCTAGATTGGAAATAGCGAAAATTGCGATTTATCCAATAAACATACGAGAGCACGGTAATCTTATGTACGAATTAATGATCGAGGAAATTTGAGTTTCCAGATTTGTCAAAAATTAACCGCGAGGCAAGTGGGATTTTTGTTCCAAGAATTTTTCATTTTTCTGAATTAACGTAAATTGTTATAGACTCACATTTTCCTTAAAGGTGATATTCTCCAAAGTCCGGGTAATGTTATTCTTGTTCGAAACTTGTAGCGGCATTTTTCGTGCTTTCTTTTATAATTTGAGAACTCTTTATGTAATATATATTTTCCGCGAGATCGACTACGTGCTTCTGCGGAGACGTCAGGTGATGGAGTACAATGGAGTAAGTTGCGGGAGCCGGAAAAATTCGCTCCAAAATCAAACGATCATAGTTCGTGCGATTGGTCGAGAGGAAATTGCGCGACAGTCAGAGTTGCTCGGGACCAATCGGATTACACTGGTTTACCGCCAAATTGTGGAAAATCCTTTATCGCGATGTTAACGAATAAATTTGTCGCGATTGTGTCTTTCGAACAAGCGATAAGACTTTTTGTCATTAGTATCGAGAAAAGCTTGTGTATAAATTATTGTTTTGGCAATTTGTCGATTGACTAATCATTTCCCGCGTTTTTGATGGCGCGCGATGTTGTTTTTTTTTCTTTCTTTCTCTCTCGTGTCAAGCAGCGCTTCCTCGGGCGAGCTTTACGGAAAAACCGCGAATTTCAATGTAAAAATTCACTTGATTTATCTCTTAATTTTTATCATTTACCGTTGACTGAAGATATATCAACGATATATCTTCAGTCAACGCATTTACGTAGCTACATTATACTGATGAATGCTTCGTTTATTTATAATTCATCTATACAAAGATTTTCGGCTTAATAGTAAACGATTTTAACGGCTTCACTCCAAGATCAAAATTAAGGGATTCGATCGATATGAGAATAAATAAAAATTAGTGGTTTTTTTAAAATTTACAGCAGGATAAATTTGGCATAATTTTTGTACTCATAAGCGTCGATTTTAAAAAATTTTCCCTATTCGAAAGAAATTACGTACGTCCTTGAGGAAAATGTTTTTAACGCCATCTCGCGAAGAAAACTCTCGGCTTACATCGGTAACAGAGGAAACTTGCGGGTGTCGAATTAACAGTGTGTTGGGAAAAAACCCCAAGCGTAGAAATGTCAACACATGGATGATAGAAAGCGAAGAAAAAAAAATTGTAGATAGAATGATTTGAAAAATAAAGAGAATAATTTTCAATTATAGACACTTGTCATACAATTAAAGAGTATACATATACGTATGTTACGGCAAGTGTTAATAATAGACGCCATTTTTTTAAAATGGAGTCGGCTTCGGTCTGTCGTCCAAGCTTTGGACGCTCATCCTTAAAAACTTGTGTAATAATAACTTTTTTTTTTTTTCATACATAATTCAGCGATCTCCCTTGAATCGCAATACTTGGAAAATGCCAGAAAAGCGTTGATTTTTAAACAACATTTTTTTTATACATCGTGTTAACTGATCGTTTGACGTTTAGCCGGCAATCCCGCGTTCCAACATTTTTTGCGGTGTCGTCTTCGCGTGAACGAACTAACGAGTTTAGTGGGGTTAGGGATATCTATAAATCGGCTCTGGAAGAAAATAAAAATAAAATAATATTCGCGCTAATTCTCGGTGAATACGCGGCCTGGTTCTCAAGGAACTAAAACACAAAGCATGGCTTTACACAGCGTGCCACCTAAACGCAAAGAGATATACAAGTACGAGGCTCCATGGCCTCTTTACAGTATGAATTGGTCCGTTCGACCCGACAAGAGATTTCGCCTCGCTCTCGGGAGCTTCGTCGAGGAATACAACAACAAAGTTCAAATAGTGTCTCTCGACGAGGAGACCTCGGAATTCAGTGCCAAAAGTACATTCGATCATCCTTATCCAACCACGAAAATCATGTGGATTCCGGACAGTAAAGGTAAGGAATTTTTATGATTTATTTAGTTGAAAAAAAAAAAAACAAAAATATAAAAAAATTACAAAATTAGATTCGTCTTTTTGGTAAAAATTTCCAAAATAAAATTACCCCCGTAATCTGCTATATTTATTTTATTTTTCATTCTCACTGCAAATTACAAAACTAAAATGACATATTTACGAATTATAGAAAAAAAAAAAAAAGCATTTTCTTCTTTTAACGGTATGAAATTATCTTTGATATGATTGAACATGAGAAAATGATCTTTCCATAACGTCCATAAACTCACGACGGCAAAATAAAAAAAAAAAAAAAAAAATATCCGCTATGAAAAGAAATATCTAGATTCATAGAAATCGAGTATCGTACATCGATTTCTAACGCACGGTTTAGCCAATATTCGCATCTACCAAAAATATTCAGGTATAATCCTGAAAAGATCCATTGATTCGCTGCCGACATCGCGAATAAAAACTCCAAAGTCGAATTAGAAAAAAAAAAAAACAATGCTCTGATTTTCATTGAAATCCCCCCGGAAATAGAAAAAAATTGCAAATTTCTCCATTTCATCGCGAATAAAAACTCCAAAGTCGAATTAGAAAAAAAAAACAATGCTCTAATTTTCATTGAAATCCCCCCGGAAATAGAAAAAAATTGCAAATTTCTCCATTTCATCGCGAATAAAAACTCCAAAGTCGAATTAGAAAAAACAAACAATGCTCTAATTTTCATTGAAATCCCCCGAAATAAAAAAAATTTCAAATTTCTTAATATTTTTTCTCCCCCGAAATCCTTCGCACCGAATCTCGAGCCCCCCCTGATTAAATTCCATCCCAAAATTTTCGCTACAAAGGATTGTTTCCCGATCTTCTGGCAACGTCCGGCGATTATCTTCGCGTTTGGCGAGCCGCGGAGCCAGAGACGCGTCTCGAGTGCGTTCTTAATAACAACAAGAATTCAGATTTTTGCGCTCCTCTGACGTCGTTCGATTGGAACGAGGTAGATCCTAATCTCATCGGTACGTCGAGTATCGACACGACGTGTACGATCTGGGGATTGGAGACGGGTCAGGTTTTGGGTCGTATAAATATGGTTACGGGGCACGTCAAGACTCAGCTCATAGCTCACGACAAGGAAGTTTACGACATAGCGTTCAGTCGAGCGGGCGGCGGACGCGACATGTTCGCGTCGGTCGGCGCCGACGGCTCCGTAAGAATGTTCGATCTTCGTCATCTCGAGCATTCGACGATAATATACGAGGATCCGCAGCACACGCCGCTCCTCAGACTAGCTTGGAACAAACAAGATCCCAATTATCTGGCTACGGTTGCCATGGACGCTTGCGAAGTTATAATACTCGATGTTCGCGTACCTTGCACACCCGTAGCGCGCCTGAACAATCATCGCGCAAGCGTAAACGGCATAGCCTGGGCGCCGCACTCGTCCTGCCACATTTGCACAGCCGGCGACGATCATCAAGCCCTGATCTGGGACATACAGCAGATGCCTCGCGCCATCGAGGATCCCATATTGGCTTATACCGCCGCCGAGGGCGAGGTCAATCAGATACAATGGGGCGCTACGCAGCCCGATTGGATAGCCATATGTTACAACAAGGCGGCGGAAATTTTACGAGTATAACGCAATTCCAACGAGACTTTTGCCATCGCGGTACGTAGAGAGAAAAACAAAAAAAAAACAAAAACAAAAAAATATATCCGAAACGAGGGAGAGAAGAAAATTCTGCGAATCCAGACACTCGGAGATCAATTTGAATTGTTTCTTTGTTTTTTGCAGAGCTTTCGAGAAGAGAGAGCAAGAAAATTAGAGAAAATTTCTAATTCGCAGGATCTTTTTCTTCCCTCCCCCCGAGAGATTTTATTTTCATGAACAAGATAGAAATTTGTTTTACCAATTTTCGATGCCATTTTTCTTTCTTTTTTTCTTCAAAGCGTGCCAAAGAGTTGGGAAAAAAATATGAAAAATTTAGAAAAACCTCGATGAGTTGGTAAATATGTTAAAGTGCTGCTCCAGCTGTAAATCCGCTCGTGAATTTTTTATATGATCAGTACCGATGGGTAAAAGCTGCAGCTGCGTCATTTAAGATGGCAAAGCAAAAAAAAAAATTGCGAAAATTTTTTTTTTTTCCAATTTTATTTCGTTTTGTCACACTGACGGGGAAAAGCCTCGGAAAAATAAATGAAATTAATGAATTAAATGAATGAAAACGATAATGCGAAAATAATGCATGTGTAACGCCGGCGAAACATAAGATCCGCGATGTAATCGCTCATATTGTATTCTCATCGTCCGCATTGTAACGCTTTTACAAGCGTTACAATAAATCCGTCGCAAACTAATATCCTTAAATACGTATAAATAAATATCCTTACTTTTCTTTTCCATATCCTATGCTTACGTCGCATCATGTCTTTGTTTACGTCGCATTATGCCTAAGTGGATATCGTTCATACGTATGTGCACTTGTACAAGCGTTATAATGCACCAGTACAAAATCAGTACCAGTACCGGTACAAAATTTTTATTCCCATCTGTTAATTATTATTTTCTCGCATTCTGCCACGGGCTTTTAAGAATTGCAATACCGCCATGAAGCAACCCATAGCACTTTAAATAGAATTTACAATGGCCAGGTGACGTCGCTTGTTACAGCCCGTACGAGAATTGAGGCTGAGTTATACTTTACCGGTACACTTTACTATAGTGATAAAGACAGAACAGATCGGCTGTTGTACAAAAATTTTGGCGCTCTTACAAACAAAATGCAATAAATTTAAATTACTGCAATTATTCAAGAGGTGAATATTTTAATTGATTGTTTTCATTAAAAATTCATAATAATTATTCGATTTGAATTCTTTACAGCTCGTTTCGTTCGTTCAAACTCTGTAAATTGACTGATAGTTATTGAATAAATATTATGATTTCAACAATTTCTCAATCAAAACTATCATTATCATGAACAAATGACTGTCAGTTAAAAGAAAAGTACGCAGTTCAATATCCGCTTCGGAGAATTCATGGAAAAGCTTTCAGGGAAAAAAAAACGATTGGCGCAAAAATAAAAAAATCTATTTGCAACTCTTTCGATGAAAAGAATGGTAAAAATGGAAAGCAGTTTTCCGTGTGAATTAAAGGTCAATTTATCTTTTTAGAATTTTGCCATATATTGTTCTAAAAGAGCAAAGGATAATTGTTGTAACGAAAAATTGTAGGAGTAATTTATTTTCATGTTCAATGTCCTTCGGAATAGACCGTACGGTATCCTTGACGCAGCGGCATATTTTCAAAAAATAGTTCAATCCTTACATATGTACAAATATCCTTACCTTTCTTTTCCATATCCTATGTTTACGTCGCATCATGTCTTTGCTTACGTCGCATTATGCCTATGCGTATATCGTTCATACGTACGTGCACTTGTACAAGCGTTATAATTCACCGGTACAAAATCAAGCGGTATCAGTGCAAAAATAGAAAATATACGGGAATTTTTTTTTTTTGCCGTTACAGGGCTTTTCCCGCCTTGAATCATGCTGCTACAGCTTTTCCCTATCATTATTGATCATACAAAAAATCCACGAGCTATTGTACAGCTGGAGCCGCGCTTCGACATATTTACCTTATTATCGCATCGAACAAAGGTTTGCCATTGAATTCATCGGTCTTTCCAAAAAGGTCAACGTTAAAAATCACGTAAACCTCTTATTGACCTGGAAGAGTGAGAAAAAAAAGAGATGCAAATCTAAAAGTAAGAAAGTCGATTTCTCACTGAGAACGATTATTTTTCCCAAATTCTGATTTTCTGACAATTTGAAATATTACGAACACTCTGGCATGAATTATCGCGAGAATTTCTTCTTTTTTTTTTTTTTCACGAAAACAGAGCTTGAAAGAGTAAGGAAAATAATTTGTTTTCTTTACGTTTATAGATCGTTGAAATGTGCGAAAATGACGAGATTCTGAGCAAAGCCAATCTCGTATACACCTCGCCAAGGATGGAAGATCGCGTGAGATAGTGATTTGTTTTTTGTTTGTTTTTTTTTTTTTTTTTTTTATCACGAGTGCGAGTTACGACAGACTGATAGACGATAAATATATATTATTTATATACGAAGATCTAACATTAACGATCGTGACAATTGACACGGAAGATCGATACATTTTTATCGATTTTTGGGGAATTTTTACTTCCGCTCGAGTATTTTTCGTGTGCGAGTGTGTGTGTGTGTGTGTGTGTGTGTGTGAGTGCATGAATACTTAGTTTTTTTTTTTTTTTTTAAGATCGTAAGAAAATCGAGAAAGTGCTATGGCCACGAAATAGCTCGAAACACCGATGCTACTTTTCGAGAGAGAGAGAGAGAGAGAGAGAGAGAGAGAGAGAGAGAGAGAGAGAGAGAGAGAAAATATCGTAAATCCCATATATCGTTGTTTGCTCTCCCGACGACCGTACGACGAAACGATATTAAATATTTTTTCAACTTAATGATTAATCCGGTAAATCGACAGCCTGTAAGGCATCTTACAATTTTTTTTTTTTTTTTTTCTCGTCCCAAAAATTATTATCTCTTCGAGATTATGAAACGAAAAAAAAATAAACAAAAATGTCGAAATTTATCGTTAGAGCTCGCGTGAGCGTTAGAATTAATGTAAAGCGAGACGAGAGAAAACTGTGACCGTAGTTTGAAAAAAAAAAAAAAAACAAAAAAAAAACAAAATTGAAAAAAAAAAAAACAAAATTAGATCTATTTCGTTATATAATTTGTAAATATGTTTATACCGATGGGAGTGTGAACGATTGAAAATTTCACACAATGTCCGAACGGCAGAAAAAATCTTCCATAATTACCGGAAATGAGGAAAAAAAATAAAAATAAAAATAAAAATAAAAAATCGCGATCATCGCCAACGATAATATCAGTGCAATTAAATATTACGAGTTACAATTTAAAGACATAATCAATAAAAAAAAATAATAATAATAAAAAAAACGTGTTGCAAGTATAAATATCAGGTCATTGGTCGTATCCAGTAATTTTTATATTTCTATATATCCAATGATAATGATTAATTATAAAATTAATCATGAAAAACGCGTATAAGCAGGAAATTATACGACTCTTGAATTTTTTTTTATCACCATGATATTATTTAATTGATGCAATTTTTTTTTACATATAATTTTGATTCTCGAGACCATGGAGAGGGAGACGAAAAATTTAAAAAAAAAAAAAACGGAGAAAACAAAATCATGAGCAGTGATATTATTATTTTTCGACGAAGGATCTTTTCAACGTCGATACAATCGTAATGAGACGTGATGTAATTATTTACAATCGTGATATGACTTCGCGGTGAATATAAATGAAACGTCAGTCAATTTTTTTTTTATATAATATAATATAAAAATTTAATTGCACGGTAATGCCTTAATCATACGGCACGTATAGGCGATATATTTTTTTTTTTTCTTTTTAAATATAAATTACTACGACATTCCCCATCGAAACTGTCGAAATTTCTTAAGGCTTGCTCTGTCAGAGCAAGCCTTAAGAAATTTTTATCGTCAAAATCAATGAAAATTCGTGCCAGGCCAGGTTCAAAAAGCCACTCAAATGTTTTTTTTTTTACGAAGCGTCACTCAATTACAATTTTATCCGTGTACAATAATGATGAAGCAACGGAATGCCTAATTACACGAGTCTTATGATCAATCTTTGCGATCTCTTTTGAGTAAAAAAATCAGCAAAGATGGTCAAAAGAGATATATATATATATATATATATATATATATGTATATATATGCGTATTGTATAATATTGTATAAATAAGAACAGCATGAGTGGCCTGAGCTCAGAATGAGCAGAGAGATTCTCGTTTTTTTCTTTCTCTCTTTTTAAATTAAGTAATCCATTTTTTTTTCTATCCTCCATTGCAACAATTTATCCTTCATTTTCTGCTCATTCTGTAATTTTTTAAATCAACTATGGTTTTTTTTTTGTTCTTCTTTTCATTCAATTTTTCTACTATTTTACATCAAGGCTTCCCTGTGACCGAGTCTTTGAGATAAGAAATGAAAAAAATTAAATTCGATATCACCTTATCCCCAAATTTTGGATAAAAAAAAAACAATTTTTTTTTGTTTTCTTCATTCTCCACCGGATATAAAAATTGCTACGAGCAGGCGATATCGATGTTGAAAATTTTTCTTTCTTTCTTTCTTTCTATATTCGTAAACTTATAAAACGCACAATTTATTGGCAATGTAATGAAGATGCAGTACCGTGCATGCCATTGTCAGAATATTACCGATTGAAATGCCAACGTGTACGCGACGAAAAGCCTCGTGAATTTTCATATAATGCGGACAGTGTTTCAAAGAGCCAGGATTGTGACGACCTATCTCGCGGCCAACTCCGGCTGCTCGCTCCATCGTGATTTTCTGTACCATCAGATTGAGCAGCGGTGGCGTCAGATAAAGGCGTATCAGGAGCTCGAGAAAAAATGCGCCGGACATACCGAAAACCTGAAAAATAATCATTAAACACACGCTATAACCCAGGATAGAACTTTTTTGTTTTTTTTTTCCTTGTAATAATCAGATGAATTGTTTTGCGGGATTTGGATAATTCGTGTGAAAAATTTTATGAAAAAAAAAAAAAATTAAAAAAAAAACGTCGATTCAATATGGCCGCAAAAAAAAAAATCACTCGATTCGAACGAAAATTCGTATACGACAATCTTTTTATATGGTCTTCAATCTGAATTCCGGAAATTGTGGACCAAGCGCTGTGACTTGGCAGAAAAAAAAAAAAAAAAAAAAAAAAAACGTTTTACGTGTACCTGTATGGCGATTTCCGTGTCCCACGTGTTAGCCGGATGATGCTTGACGAATATGAGGAGCGTCGTGAGGCTCAGGCAGGCGTTTATCGTGAAGTAACGGGGAAACAGTACACGCTGTACCTCGCCGAACGTATGCCTCGGCAGGGCGAAGTACAGCGAGAGACCGGAAACGAAGGTCATCCATATTTGCGCGCCAAAATGCGTGACGAACGAGGCAAGATAGATGAATGAGGCTGCGCGTGAGTGAGGATTTCCGGTTATCTGATGCTTGCCGTTACTGGGCATCAGAGCCGATGTAACGCAGAGAACAGCTGCGATCGTTATCACGTGAGTCGGTTGCGTCGTGAAAAATAATATTCTAAGAATAAATGAATAAATAAATAAATAAATAAATAAATAAATAAATGAACAAGCGTAGAAAAAATAAAGGTAATCATTTATTGAGTCTGAGAAACGAGGATTTGTTGGAAATTTTGAAAAAAATTTTTGCAAATACGAATACTGTGTTTTTTTTTTTTTATATCGTAATCAAGGAAGAGGTATAATGAGATCAATGGACCTCGTTTCGCGCTTAAATTATAAGAATGGACCTCGTTCGATCGTCACTTTTGGCCTTTACTTGACTTTTCGTCTCCTCTATTGTTATTTTATACGTTTCGGAAAACAATAAACGATTTTTAAAATTCAAAATTTTAAATGTTTTTTTTTTTTTTTTTCGAAATCTCGACATCGAGGAGAGGCTCTTTGATGTCGGAAATTTCAATTTATCGTGCAATGAAGGCTGCTCTGGCTGCAGTTCAAGAATTCCATCAGTGCGGCATTAAAAAAATTTGAGGTTATTTTCGTTGCACTCTCTCGTCGGAGAATGTCAATCATCGATATGTATTTGTTACGGTGAGAAATAAACGAATTTTGCCTCGAGACGAACCATATATATTATTGTTACTCAAGCTACACGGTTTTTATCATCGGTAAAGAATTAAATCGTGTGTCTCTCGGTGTTTTTGTTCGAATTCAAAATGGCGTCGCGAGAGACGCCAAGTGGCGCTTAGTGCTCTCTCTCGGGTCCCGCCAGCTGGAATATAGAAAGTATAGAAAGAGAGTATAGAAAGTTTATCCCTCGAGAGTATAATCACATATTTTCAAATGAATCTCGAACGAAAATTTATTGAAAATTGTAAAAAAAAAAATTTTTTAATTTAAAAAAGGTAGACTCTCGTGAATCCACGAGTTAGCAATGCCTATTTCTCACGACGCTAATAATCCGAGATAAAAATATCGAAGATCAGAGAGCGAATTATCGTACGTGATGGAAAAAAGCTCGATGAGGGAGCTACGAATTTACACCTCGCTGAAAGAGTCATGTTTGTATCTTCCGTCTCTCGTTGACGTATTTTCCGTGTTAAGTAATGACTTCACTCAAGCAATGCATTTAATTCTCATGTCTCTACTAATGTTTCTCATTGTTTTTTTTTACTCCGTCAATAAAGTCAATTAAACTTTTTTCCTTAAAAAAAAAAAAAAAATCTTCGTGGTTGATTTTTGCGAAACAGTTCAGTGGCGCCATCTCACTAAAATGAACGGCGTGAATTTGAACTAAATGATAATTTCGCTTATAAATCGACTACTGGTGTTGCACTATTCATGTTATTCTCTCGAGGATATAATAATATTAATATTATGTAATGAAAAAAAAAAAGAAATATCGGATCTTCGAGAATATATGCGGGAATTTATAACTTCGGAGAAGCGCAGAATAAGGTCGATGCACCATGTGGAGAGCAAAAAAATGATTTATGACATTGCGTGCTAAAAGTCTTCGGTACATCCTCTTCGCACGAAAGCCATGTAAAGGGATGAGGGAATCGAGATTTATTACTCTTTTAAGAAGTAAATTAAATTTTCAATGACGGACATTATTGCGATACATTTAATAAAATATACGCTCAATAATAATAATATTTTTTTTTTAAATAAAACGAGACTATATCGTCGAATGATTTGTGTTTTAAATGCTCAGCAAAAAATCTCGGGCTCGTGTCATTTTTTTTTAGAGTTTAATCTGTGAGTGCGAAAGATAATCGTGTTGGCGAGAGAGAGAGAGAGAGAGAGAGAGAGAGAGAGAGAGAGAGAGAGAGAGAGAGAGAGAGAGAGAGAGAGGGAGAGACAGAGATAAATAAATAAAAATGACGATAAGAAGTCTGAGGGACGTCTGTGCAAGGTCATCATTTTTCTTTACTATTATTATTCATTTTTTTATAATTTTTTCATATCGTCAGATAAATCTTCTATTTTTTTTCTCAAAATAGATATTTTAAATAAACTTCAAATGAATCAGTGCATTGAAAAAAGAGCTCAAAAGAGCATCGATAAAAAAAAATCTACGAATTTAGGTCATCAATTGCGTGAGCAAGAAATTTCTTCATCGAGACTCGAGATGAATCACACAAAAAAAAGTATGTATTACTAATCGTCTGGAATTATTTCCACGGAATTCCTACGATTGATCCAAATCTTTTCCACTTTTTCTGATATTTTTTTTTCTCTCTTTTTCGCGAATTAAAAAAAAATTATGCGCGGTGAAATTTTCCCAAGGGACGAAGGAATTAATCGACGTTTCGGGGTCGTCGAACGTCATACTTTAATCTTGGTGATTCTAATCGTCATTCATCTTGATTCATTAATAAACTTTGTTCTTTTGGCCGTGAAGAACAAACGCGTTTGATAAGAGAGAAAAAAAAAAAAAAACTTGCACATTGCTTCCTCGTAATTTTGGATATCTTATAAAGCTTTTTGTTATCTCGCTCATAAAGCTTCCTGTATGAGCAGCTAAGTTTTTAAATTTTGACTTCCTCATAGAGGAATCTTCATGAGCGAGATAAAAAAAAAATATTTAAAAAAATTTTGAAAATTACGAGGTAGCAATTTGCAACGTTTTTTTTTCCCCCCTCAATTATCTATGTAACTTATCCACGTGTATTCTGATTATGCAGAAATCTTTAGCTGGATATCTCAAAATGTGGGCAATGTATAGAATTGTTCTCTAAATTTTTCGAAAAATTCAAAGTTTCATAAAACATGAACCCCTTCATCGATTCTTGCCAAATTGAAAATCTTCCTTCAATTTCAAATTTCACAAAGTTTGATCGAAGAATTCAATAATATCGTCGAATTCTTTTATTGAATTATTGCATTGAATAATAATATTATTGAATTATGGGGAAAAAAAATTTAGCAGGATATTTAAAAATTTGGGAAAGTTAGAGCGAGTACACCCAATTTTGAAAAATTCAAAATTTCATAAAATCTTAACCCCTCCATTGATTTTCGCCAAATTCAATACCAAGGGTCCTTTACATAAAAAAAAAATCGGCGCGATATCGCAAATTTCGCAGAACGAGTACGATCATTTTTCGAAAAATTGAAAATGACATAAAGTCTGAGTCACTGCATGAATTTGTATAAAAATTGCAGCAAATAAATGGGTTATCGTGCTTTACTTGACTGTGAAATTTCAGTGCTATAGTTAAATCGGTTATCGAGTTACAGACGATTCAATATTTGCATCGTGGTAGCACACATACTTTCGGAAATTTTTTGAAAATGTGATTTTTCGACTTTTTGGTACATTTTGAAAACACTTTGGCATTGAAAACTAAAAAAAAAAATTAATTAAAAAAAGCATCTTCTAATAGGAAGAAAAAAAATTCAATGAAAATGACGTCAATCACCGAAGGAATTATTTAATTATCGATCAATTTCACAGATTAATCCATTGTAATTAATTTTTTTTTAATTAAAAATTATCAACATAATTGGCAATTTGGAGTAATCAATTGATAGGGTAATTCGTTACTGTTCGATTGTATGTAAATTTCGTGACTATCAAATATTTTATGATTGGAATTAAAAAAAAATCGATTTCAGTGGAACTATTTGGCACTCGATTGCATACATTTCATTTAAATTTTATTATAACATTATTACATTTAATTATTATGTTACATATTATAATTAGATTATTATATATTATAATTACATAATATATGTTATAATAAGGGTAAATAAAAATGAAAAATTTGAATTCAATTCGAGCTGCTACGAGTCAGATCAATCTTAAAAATTCTCGTGATAGTGCATAACGTCTTGTAAATCAGTCGAAACCCTTTTTCTATGCACCCAATTGCATATTATGTTCTTCTTCACCCTTGTGACCTCTGGGCTATGGTAAACGTGCAATATTGCACGCAGCTATCTCGTTAGAATGCACGTACATATGTACATATATGTATGTAATATATATATATATATATATATATATATATTGTGTATATAGAAATGCATAAAATAATCCCCACGTAGCATTGTCATTCTCGAATTCAATACGTATATACATGCATTCGCGTTGCACTCATCGCCAATCTCCTGATATGAATGTGTGTGTGTGAATATATACTATTATATATAAGGCTTGCCGTCGTTATAATGATACGACTACTGACGTCACAGGAGTCTGCGATCATATGACGTAGTATATATATAATGCCCTGGAGAACAATTTACTCGGTCAATGATTCGCGCGAAAATTTGATCCTCGCGAGACACGACACGTTTGTCGTAAAAATATAAAACATAATATGCATTCAATAAATATTAAAATAAAAAATTTGGAAAATTGAGACTCGCGTATAAAAACTTGAGTATAAATAATGATATCAAAATTCGAGGAAAATTCAACGAATTTTCCATCCACGTATGTAAAAATAATTTAAAAAAATAATAAATAAACAATTTCACGGGAAAAAAATCAGAACTTTGTGATTTACAGGTGTGAGACTTCGAAACACGTTAATTATTTATCGTGTTGACCGTTGATCCCCGCTAACACTGATCTTTAATTTTTGTTTGTGTTTTTTTTTCCCTCTTCTTTTATTCATCCTTGTGGGACAAAATATTTTATTTGCAGTTATCAAAAGTCCATTCCTGATGCAATAAAACTCGGATGTGATTCATGCTTTCCTTCGTTTTTTTTTTTTTTTTTTTTTATCGATGTCTCGTGATAAGTTTGCGAGCAAATTATGGTCATTTTTGAGAAACGACGATTTTTTTTTATTTTCTATTTTATTTTGAATTCTTGACAAACTCGAAATCAAACATATTTGTCCCATAGCGTTATTTATATAAAACAAAGTTTTGGCTAAATAACCTCAAATTTACGAATGTTACAGGAATCGCAGACATTTTTCGAAAATTTCAAAATTTTATTAAATCCGAATCCTTTGAGCGATTCTTGAAAAATTTAATATGGCATATCCTTGTCCCATACCGTATTCGTGGAAAAAAAAGTTTTGCTCCAATAACTTCAAATTTGCGAAAGTTAAATTTGCGAGACATAGACATTTTTCGAAAATTAAAATTTTTTTTTCTCGAGCGATTCTTGCAAAATTCAGTACCGAACATTCTTGTCCCCTAGCCTATTTGTATAAAAAGATTCAGGCGAATAGCCTTAAATTTACCAAAGACAGAGTGATCACAGACATTTTTGGAAAAATTTTCAGAATCATCCAAAATCGGACAATAGCTGTTAATTTTTTTTTAATTTTAATTTCAGCAAACCAGAGGCTTTCCATGTTTCAGTAGTGTGCAAATTTTCAGTGCGGTAGCTCAAGCGGTTCAAGAGATATTGCAATTTCAATTTTTCGAAGGCGTCTGCACAGAACGTATACACGGAAATTTTTTTCTAAATTTATTTTCACGATGTTTTGGCATATTCTGAACACACTGGTATCGAAAACTCGAATTTTCTTTTCTTTTTCACGAAAACAAGCCTCTTCAGAAAGGCCTCTTCCTCTATCAGAAAGCAATATTTAATTTTTTTTTAAATCAATTTTCCATGTCCGAAAAGTTACATGTATTGTAGACGTTTCTGGCTATCAAAAGCTTCGTTTTTTAAAATGAGATTATAACGGTAATCACATGTCTCTCGATAATTATAATGTATCGTGGCAATTTCGAGGATATAAATGTGCGAAGAGTTGAGCGAAATTCTTGAAAAGCTTATTCTTTTGATTACCTGGCCTCCAGACATTGCCGCACGTCTCTCTGCACACACACACACACACACGCACACACACACACACACACACGCATCCGAAGTACATGAACCGAGGTATATCCCTGATAAATAATATCAAAACACGAATAAATACACGAAATACTTCGTCAAAAAAAAAGCAGTTAATCATTTTTCCACGAAAAGATTAGACTAATACTTTTTTTTTCGCCCTCGCATTTCAATTAAATTCAATTCTTCCAAAATTGCTATACCATTTTTTCACTCAAATACGAACATTTTAATTATACATATTTTTCAAAATTTTTTCAATATCAATTTAATATGAACATTTTAATTGGATAATATTTTAAAAAATTATTTTTTTTTTTACGCAAATACGAAAATTTCATATATTTTTCAATAAAATTTGATGACAGTTTTACATCAATGCAAAAATTTCCACGAAACAAATTTGTTAAATATCGCGTGAGATCGTTGTCAGTGAGCCAATTATCGATAATACTTGCCAAATATATATTATATGGGGCATTCCACGTCAAACCACGGGTTCATCGGCCTGACCCCCCTGAGATTTTGATGACCAATGAATTTTTCGGTTTGTTTCGCTCAAAAATGATACCTATAATTTTTCCGTAATTTCGTAAGGGTGTGGCGACCTCAAATATTCTTGACACGAAGATGGATATTTTTAAAATCGATGAAACTTTTTTTGTAAAATTGGAACATATTTTTTTTTGTCATGGTTAGAAAATGGGATGAGAATGCAAAATGATTTGTTTTTATTTTTTAATTTTTGTTAAAAAAAAAAAATTACGAATTTATTTTTGATGATGATTCCTTATCGTAAAGAATAAAATGATTTTTATTACATTTTTTACAAGAAACCATCAATAAAAATAAATTCCAAGAAATTTTTTTTTTAAACAAAAATAAAAAAATATATATGTAGCATTCTCATCCCATTTTCTAACCATTACGAAAAAAAATGTGTTTTCGAGTGCCCGATTATGCAAAAAAGTTTGGTCAGTTCTAAAAATGTCCATCTTCGTGCCAAGGATATTTGAGGTCGCCACACCCTTGCAAAATTGTGGAAAAATTTCGAAAAATTAGAGCTGTCATTTTTGACCGAAACAAACCAAAAAATCCATGATGGTCATCAGAATCCCAGCGGGTCAGGCCGATGACCCCGTGGTTTGACATGAAATGCCCTATAGGTATATATCCATTCAAAGAAAGCAAATTAAACACGAGCATCGATTCCTTTTTTTTTCTTTTTTTTTTAACGTCGAACTTGACAGATAATATTTGTCGCCATAATTATATGCATATTTCACAACTTTCGTGAATGAGAGCCATATGCATATGTCAAGTAGCGTATGACAAAATCATATAACAGTTTTCGCAATAGCAATGTAAATCCGGCCAAATAAAATTAAAAAAAGAAAAAATCTCGTTTTATGTGTACATACGATGATCGGATTTCATGCTTTCCCACGTTTTTTTTTATTTACTGACCGATAATTTAATATCGAGAATAATAAATGAGCGTACTGGTGACACTGTGATCGTTGTACTACAGTAGTCATCGTAAGATATTAAGAGAGAGAGAGAGAGAGAGAGAACGTGGCTCAGTTAAATAGGACTCGTTATATATGTATATATATATATATATATATATAGGTCGTGTGGAAATCCCGAGTGCATACGTGACGAACGAGCGTGTAAAAGCAAATTGTAGGTGTAGTTAAGAGTTCGATGATCCGAGAAACATTACGAATGAATGATCTCTGACTATCATCTCTTTAAATGTCCTTATAATCTCGCTCATTATGTCAGTAAAATTTTAACGAAACTATCAAAATCATTTTTTCGACGATTTTAGTTATAACAAAATTGATTCCATTACGAATTAACTTATTATTATCATTATTCATTTTTCATTAAAATTCCAATTGATTTATACCACTTTTATCGACTCAACATTCAGACGATTGTAATCCAAGAATAATTGGAGAATGAAAAATCTCGAATTTTTACCATTAAACCCATGGGGGAAAAAAAATATATATATACAAACGAGAAAGGAATTTTATTAAATTATTATTTATACTTGTCTGCTCATCCTTAACTTAGCCCTAATGATCATTGTAATTTCTCCGAACGGCAATAACGGAATTATTTGAAAAGAATTTCAAAGTTTCGACAAAAAAGAAGAAAAAAAAAATTGTTCCAAACGAACAAAAATTGATTGTAACGATCGAACGTCAAACACAAAAAGCCTCAATTTTAGTTTATTCAATGTTTAAATGAAATGAAAATAAAGAAAATTTTCCTCTAGATTGAAGAAAAATCGAAAGTTTAAGGATTAAACAAAAAAAATTAAGTATTTTTCACTCACTTGTAGGCATCGGAATGCCGAAAATTCTCGTAATAACGTGCCAGATGATCGCGCAGGATTGCATACTTGTTGGTACATTTAGCGAGAAAATCGCGATTAATGTTCTCGAAAACGTCGAGCTTAGCGTCATACACATCGCTGTTGTGTTTTCCCGCGCTTGCTTCGCGATCGCGCTCGACAATTCCATCGTGTATCTTCATACATTTTTCCTTGGCCCTCGTGAGTTTGTTCGAACTTTCCGAACGATGAGAAACGACAAAGTTTTCCTCGATCGTACGATTCCCCGTTATAACATCGTCCGTATCGTTCAATATCAACGTACGTACACACATTGTTTTTTTTTTTTGGTTCAATTTATTACGATTTTTCACAGGATCGAAATATCGAAATGACTGCTCGAGTCACAGGTGGGTAGGTTCGAAAGAAAAAAAAAAAAAAAAAAAAAAAAAAATTGGTTATGCGACAACCGCTTCCGTAATGGCAATCGTGGGGGAGGGTGCGCGCACTCTCTTGATACTTCGTTTCTCGTTAGGGAGTTTTTTTTTCGTTCGGAAGTGTTGTGCACTTTTTTTTTATATCGATTATATCTTCCCCTCGAAAATTTTAACACTCAATTCGAGCAGTAGTAATGAATTTCATTTGTTCCCAATTGAAGTATATTGATTTTAGTACGATTTTCGTATTTATAGATCGAAATCACAAGGATCCGTGAGAATATACTTTTTTTTTTTATAATGCTATTACGAAATTGAGATCTCGACGTATCTGTGTCGTGTTGCACAGTGGCGACTCTGTTCGGGGACCCGCTCTTTTTATATGTAACCTACCGAGTCCGACCGGAGCTCTCAGTGGATTCTCAAGAGAGAAAGAGAGAGAGAGAGAGAGAGAGAGAGAGAGAGAGAGAGAGAGAGAGAGAGAGAGAGAGAGAGAGAGAGACAGGACAATGCCCAGAGAGTATCCAATGAAATATCTTCGTTTAGTTGCAGAGAGAGGCTCGAACCCCGATAAGTAATACACAGGCGCGCATACATTCGCATATATTCGCACACGAGTTCGCACACCACGCGAAAAAAAAAGTCATAAAGAAATCGAGAAAACGCGCGGCGGCAAGGGGGGACATGTGTCACCTCGCTTATTTTCGACTTTACACTGAAAATCGTAAAAACCAAACTTGAAGCAAATTTTGTTCTCTATAACTTCGGTTCCCATCTTTTTTTTTCTGTGATCGATATTTTTCGATTTAGACCTGAAGGGGGCGGGGGGGATTTAATTATTGAATTATCTCGCTGATTTTCGACTTTACACTTAAAATGGTAATAACTAAACTTGAAGAAAATTTAATTCTCTATAACTTCGGTTGTCATCTTTTTTTTTTTTTTTTTCGAGGATCGATATTTTTTTAATTTGTAGGAAACCAAATATTGTAGGGAACCAAAAGTAGGAAGAATATCGAAAAAAAAACGTAAGGACTGAAAGTTGTAGAGAATAAAATTTTTTTCAAGTTTGGTTATTACCATTTTCGGTGTAAAGTTGAAAATAAACGAGATAATGTAATAATTAAATTTTACCCTCTTTTTTCTGGTATAAATCGAAAAATATCGATCCTAAAGAAAAAATGGTAATTACTAAAGTTGTAGAGGATAAAATTTCCTTCAATTTTTTTTATTACCATTTTCAGTGTAAAGTTTAAAATGAACGAGATATGCCAATAATTAAATTTCACCCTTAAATTCAAGATGGCGACTGAACGAGGAAAGGTGGATTCCTGAAAATCTGGATTTAGACTATCAATAAGATAAGACTAAGATTCTTGAAGGAAAATTACTGTATTAAATTAATGCAATATCAGCGGCTTTTTCGGCACATCCCGACTGGGCTATGTTTATTGTAGGACGATATGAAAAGGGACGGGGAGATTGGCGGATGTGATCTCGAGTTAAGACACGCGTGACGCTTGACTGCTCATCCGCACTTAGATTCTTCGCTTCAGTGACGTTTCTTCTTCTTCTCTCTTCAGCAAAGACACGAGAGCGTCAGCCTTTTTTTTTGTGTCGCCGAGATTACCGACGTGGTTTTATAGTTACGATCGTTTTTTTTTTTATTGTACTTCAATATAAGTTGAACACGACGAAATTATTACTGCGAAGGTAAAAATATTTATTATCGTCGAACGTTGTACATCCGTCAGAGTCACGGAGACTTTGGGCAAGTTTTTTTTTCTTCTTCTTTAAATTGAAATTCATAAATTTCCGCTGTACCTAATACACAGCATTTTGCCTTTATGGGGCAGGGGAGATGCCTTTTACACGGGATTTTTTCAAATTTTATAATTCGTCAAACTTAAGTAATGTACAGATGAAAAAAAAAATTAATATTTTTTTTTAAAATGGTTATAGCAGGACAATTCGTTTTTTTTTCCTTTTTTCAGTATTTCAAATTAAAGACCAAGAATATTTCTGCTTAGTTGTTTTCTACGTATGCTGTACGTCCGACTGACAGCAGCTGATTCCCCTCGTCGAATTTAACCAGAAACCACACTTTTGTGTTCCTGATGAATTCGACGAGGTAATTTAGGCATTTAACAACGCAGCAAAAAGCTGTGGGGTTTTTTTTTTTTTCGGAGACAGAAATAAATTCTCAAAATTTGTTTCGATCTTATTCACTCCCTGCTGGCCCGTGAATTTCTTCTTAATTAGAAAAATAGGGAATTTTACGATTTCTGGGATCTCGCACATTTCGAAAAAATCGAGGAAACTCGATTTTTTCAATATTGAACATCGAGGCTTGCTTATTATAATAATTTTATGTTCATATCAGAGGCAGAACTCGTTAAAAAAAAGTTCCTAGAAAAAAATCGATATGTTCGTTGACGTTTTCGAGATATTGATTTTTTTATTTTCCGGATTTTTAAGTTTATTTTTTATTTTTGATATAATATGATTTTGAATGTCAACATTTTTACTTTGCTACCGCTCAATCGAGAAATTTCTTTCTCAGATTTGAAATTGATGACGAATTTTTGAAGATAGATCCAGAGCTCTTTGGGACCAGAGTGCAAATTATCAACGAGATTTGAGTATTGTGAAACATTTGAAGGTGATAAAATGACTTGGCAGAAAAAGGGGTTCATATATTTTCCGAATGCAACGATCTTTTGACGAGAAACGAAGACGAAAAAATGTGCGTGTTGCAAATTGTCTCTGAATATCGGAAAATGTTTCCTGATAAAAAAAAAATAAATAAACGATTATAAAACAATTTTAATTCTGTATTGTCAACTTTTTTTTTCCATTCTTTGAATAAACAATATTCCTTGAAACTTTGCAAGTTTTAGGCTTCCAGATTATTTTGAAATTTCTTTACCATTGATTATTGATTTTCTGATTTCTGATTGATTATTGATTTCCTCAAAATTTGTACTTAATTCTTGAGCACTAGAATGGAATTCCCTACACATCTTCTTCTTCTTCCTATACAATCGAAAATAACGATGATTTGAAATTCAAGGAAGATTAAAAAAAAGTATAAAATACGACGTTATATAGCTTAAAAAATAATTAAAAAATAATATACTGAATCAAAGCACCCACGACTCGTGTGGAATATACGATCCACAGGGAGACTGAGGGCTGAGAATAAAAATTTGAAAAAATTAGAGAGCAACTTTTTTTTTTATATTTGGAGCCGATTTATGACCATCCAACATAATCTTCCATTTAACGAGCACCCTAATGTATATGTCATATAATTATCGAGTAAAATGTCATGAATCTGTCTCTAGGCACTATATATATTTTTTAACTAAATCACGAGGACGAGTATTCTAACTGCAAACACGCGAAATTTCTGATATTACATAGGATATTGTGTGTTTGAATGCGAAAAGCCACAAGCATACGAAAGAGATAAAAGTTTACGGATTTTTCCGCTAAAAACTCTAGTTGTTAAATTGGAGCGCGATTAAAGTCACGCGCACAGCGAATATTGACCGAGTGGCCATAAAAAAAATAGCGAAAAAAATTCCCTAACTTTCCGCTGAAAAAATACCCAGCTTTGCCTAACTGAAATCTGAATAGACCAAGGGGCTTATCATTATATAAACATTATACAAAGATCTTAATGACACCGCCGCCGTGTACAAGAATCAAGGCACCCTCATATTAGCACCGCAAATGCGGGGGTACATTTGGAGAGGAAGTTGACGAACGTTTAAATTTAAAAAAAAAATGGTTAGAAACGACGAAAAAATAATTTTTTTTATCACGATGGTTTTTTTCCTTATTAATTTGATTTTTTATTTATCGATAATATCGGAAAAATCGTGATTTATTCAAAATCTATATAAACCATATGAATTTTAATTAAACTTTATCGGATATAATTTGTTAATTTAATTTTTGGGAAGAAAAAACATATTTTTGACGTTTTGAAATGGCATTTTTGAGTTTCATGGAGAAATCCCAACAGATTCGTCATCAGCGGAAGAAAATAGATCATGCGTGGAATTTCGAAACAACAAAATTTTTTTGAATTTTAGCGAAAAATGAATGGGTTCACGAGAATCGCTGTAACTTTGCTTCCCGAAGGGGTTGAAATTCTGTTCAGTGCTTATTCTCTTTGCAATTGTTTCGGTTTTGAAGCTCCGCCTGATTCATCGAGCTAACGAGTTTTTTTCGGTTTTTTTTTAAATTTTCAAAGTAGGACCATCGATTTTTGTCAATTTTTCAATTAGACTCAAATTCGCCGATTTTCAAAGTGCTCTTTTGGGTCAAAAAATTTAGATCTCGGAATGAATCGTACAGCATTCTCTGAGTCTACTCGTGGGCTTTTCAAAACATTCCCGATAAGCCCGAATCCGTCAATTCGGAGCAAAATTATGGGCATTTGAAATTTCGTTATTTTCAGGTTGTCAAAAAAGTGGGCAAAAATTGGAGAATTTTTTTTCTGGTCTATCTCACTATTTTTCAGACTCACTATTTTTCAGGATCGGAAATTTTCCGCTGATTATGAATCCGATTAAATGTTTTTCCGAAGCCCGATATGAAATTCGATGTGAAGACGTCAAAAAACAAAAACAAAAACAAAAAATATTTCAAGTCAACACATGTAAGAAAAATATTTCAAGTCAACGAAAGTGCCTCGATGCGGATGTAAATCAAAATTTTTAAGAACAATCACGGTTTATCCCAGTTGGCCGAAGAGTTGGAAATTTAATTTTTATAATTTAACAATTTTTCCCTGATCAAATTAAAATTTCTCTGTTTCCCGGAACAATTAAAAATTCCCTGACAATTCCAGGTTTTCCCTGACCGTGGCCATCCTGCTGAGACTCACTGTTATTCTTATGTCCCAGAGACCTGTAATTCTTAAACGGTTCAATAATCTATCGACATTAAAATTTGGCATGTACAGCCAGAGTTTAGGTTTTTCACAAGTCAAGTCACATTAAAAAAAAAAAAAAAATAACCCGAGAAAAGATAGCTTAAATGTACGTAATTATTTTTTGGATCTATATGCATAGATGTAAATTTTGGAAAATCATAGATTTACCGAGATCTCCGTTAGATCTACCCGGATAGCGAGTGAACCGTCTGTTCGCATCGAATTTAAGAAGTCCTAAGACAAGTTTAAATTTCGACGTATTTGAATTCTTTTCAAAAAAACTTTCAGACGTCATACTGCAATTTATCAACAACACAGACCCATTTGATTGATTGTTAATGTCAGAGCCATTTGAGACAACTTTATGCCGTCAGCTTGCTGTGCGGAGTGCTGTGAAATATATATAGGGATATATATATAGGTGTGTGTATCGGGGCAATTGTAACTTTCATTGAAACGTGTGTGCGTGTGGGCTCTTCGTTGTAAATATAGCTCGTGTGTGAGAAATTACATTACGAGCCTTAAATTACGTCCCATTTCCTGTCAATGAGCCGATGGGATCTCATTTTGGAGTCGACGCGGATGGAACAAAGAGCCGAGCAATTATTTTTCAAAATCAACGAGTGTTCGCTATTGAGATTAATAAATTATGTATATTAAATTATATCGAGATCATTGAGATAGTCGTCACTCAATGACGACTGTAACTCATCGGTCAATGACGAGTTTAATTCGTCAATCAATGTGCGAGTCAGTTGTGCGAAAACAACCAAAATTTACGGTTTCCTATTAATTATTTTTTTTTCTTCAATTTTATGCTGTCTTTACTTTGATTCGATAACGTGGCGTATATTTTTTTTTTTAGAGAAAATTAAATGACGATTCTACGAGGAATGATAATGGGTGAAAGGTAAATTTTTTTGCCGAATCATAATGAGGCTCATCAGTCGAAATCAGAGATGAGCATCCCTCCCCACACAGCACGAGTCTCAAAATGATTTCTTGAAGATATCATGGATGAGAGGTCTTTAAGAATTTTATCAAAAATTCGTTCTCCATTATAAATAAGTCTTAAAGTAGCCTGAATCACCTCGAATACGTCGGTTTCTGATCTTTTTTTTTGGAAGATCTAAACATTTTAATTAAAATCGATCACGAAGATGTTTTAACAGTGACGATCGGATTGGGAAAGAAGTTTATATGACATAAATCATAAAATGGATAAATAAAAAGTACGTTTTTTTTTGTTTAAATAAAATAATTTCAGCGATTCGGTGTGTGAAGGTGGAATTGTCTTTACGCAACTGTTGTTCTAAAACAGATCAAAATTCGACGCATTCGAATTCTTTCAGAGAACTTTTAGACGTCCCATTGAAATGTGTCAAGACCTCATTTAAGATATCTATTTTTTTTTTTTTTTCCCCCAAGACCCATTTGAGACAACATTATGTCATGAAGTTGCTGCGTGGTTCGCTACACTGAACAAAAGTCTCTTCGGTTTATTTCGCTTATAACTTGTTTGTCATAAATTATTTTACAACATTGACCTACAATATTTGTAAACGTATATGCTTACTCAACTTCATCGTGTTAATAATTATTTTTCCGATGTCGTGCATGAAAGAGAGAACAAAAAAAAAAAGACAAAAAATAAACGCGGCGAGCAGCGATTGCAACTTTTGTTCGCTACATTCACTTTTTATGATTTTTTTTTCATGCAACCCACTGGGACAATAATCATTTGCATTATGAAATAAAGAGATGAGCCGATACGATTGAAAATACTGTAAGTCACTTTTATAAAATAGCGAATAAAGGTTATAAACAAAATGGACAAAAGTAGTTCTTTTTTTTTGTTTGTTTTCAATGTAGCTAGGGGTGCCCATCTCCGCTCGAAACCAGGAAACTTTCGTTGCGCAAAATAATGGCATGTTCGAAAGGACTTTTATTTTGGTCTTCAATCAAACTTGACGTATATTTTATTTTTAAAACGATGATCAACTCGCATTCCCAGAGCCCTGCAAATACTGCGATTCAATCCCTTTTCCCCTCAGTCATTCCGATTCAATTATCTTATGACAGCGATAAAAAAAGAAGAAAAAAAAACTTGATTATGATAAATGAGTATAGCTTGGACTTTCATCGTTCACACTTTGCGAAACGAAGCCCTTGGCTGAATATGCGAATTGCAGATATAAAGAGAGAGAGAGAGAGAGAGATTCGTTTTGGGCCTTAGCCAGAAGACCCCGAAGGGGGCAAGGCAACGGAGGCAAAAAGGGGGAAAAAAAAAAAAATCCCACGAAGAAGAGGACGTGGGAGAACGAGTTTGACTCTCGTGGATTTTTTTGTTTGTTTGTTTTGTTTTAGGTATGACACTGAGTTTATGGCAATCGCTCGAAAAAAAAAAAAAAAAAAAAAAAAAAAAAAAGTCATACAACTGAAGGGCAAAAATTACGAGCTCTGTATATTCGAGTGTCGAGGGCAAAAGCTCGTTTTCTCGAGAATTTCGACGTACGATTTTAGAACGTGAAATATTTGACTCTCGACGTTTGAACGGGCGCGGGAGCGTGAAAATTTCGCGATGTTCCAAGATCAACGATTCGCGATAAAAACGGCGAGTCGCGTTGATTTATTTGGAGCAGCATTCGATGCTTGGGGAGAGCATTCGATGCCGAGGGATGTTGAGATGACGTTGCACTTTGCCGAGGACGATGCGACTGAAGAATATTGGAATTCGGCGGCTCGGTGCAATAACCCATTCCTCATTTCGATGTTCACGTACAACGAATTTTTTACACGTTACTTTTTCATTCGGGCTGGGATAACCGGTTTGTTTTTTTTTTATTTTATTTTTTTTCATAACTAAAACTGAATTTATGCACGGTTCTAAACCCATACACCGCATTCCCATAAAACAACAGTCTTTGAAACATGAAAGTAATCACGATCAAGAGTCTCTCTCTTCACGGAAAAGCAAAGATCGATTAACTTGATTTGTTTTTTTTTTTTTTTTCAATGAAAATCTCAAGGGGATGCTGAATTTGTCTTATATGACGAAATTGAGAATATAAAAAATCTGCCACGATTGATTGATTTTTTTTTTCTGAGACAGTAAACTGAGTTGCAAAAAAAATCATCGTCTGTAGTAGCATCTACTTTTAAGTCTGGATTACGGAATTTTTTTTAGATTTCATTGGATACTTGTATAGTTGTCTTTTTTTTTTTTCGAAAATATAAGTAAATTTTACGTGAAGATTGTTACTGAACGGATCATTCTGAAGACCTCTATGCAGAGCCTTAGTGACCAGAAAATGTAAAAAAAAAAATGCAATAGAGAAAACAGAAATCGATGTAATAATTCTTGTATAGCTTAATTCCGGGAAAAAAATTGGCCATTAGGCTCTGGACGGATAAAAAAAAACCCCCCAATTGAAGGAAAATGGCATTGGATCGAAAAGTTTGCACGTAATCGTGGATAATTTGTTGACAGCTGGCACCTCGAAAACTCGAGGTGCCAGCTGTTAAATTGGCCCGATACAAAAAAAAAAAAAAAAACATCTAAGATCTTCTGAATCGGGTAATTCGAGAGTTTGATGCGCTTGCCTCGAATTTTCCACACGAGTTTCAATAATTCTTACTTTAACCGACGCCATCGGAGTTCCTAATCGCGCTTTTACATGATCTTGACGATGAAATTTTTGATTCTCGATCGTCATGTAGATTTGACAAATTTTGCCGTATGTTATTGCTGCGATTAACACACATGACGACGAAAATAAATCAGGGCACAAGACGAGAGAGAGAGAGAGAGAGAGAGATATGGTTAATCACATACAATAGGTATGTGCGTCATAAGAAGAACGAACTGGCAGTTCAAAGTCCAGGATTTTTCGTACGTCACGAAGATTTAACCGCGGGAAACCTCAATGTTTATTTATCCAAAGTTGTGTATATAGAGCAAGGATTGGGCGTAATAAGCCCGGCAAAAGACACTTCGAGGCTGTCGAACGTTCGAAATTTTTGGCAGTTTGCCCCGTTCACGTATACACACCCGTTAAATCATATCTTGCACTCCTATTTTTAGGTATGAAAACACTTTGTTCAATTATACACATTAGGGTGGTCCCTATTTGGCAGCTCGGAAAAATTTTCATTCGGATGCCCCCTAGATCTGTTCCAAAGAATTAAAAAAAAAAAAATCTGTGTAAAGTTTCCAGCCGCTACGTCAACTGAAACGCGTGCCGCAACGAGTTTGAATTTTCCCATTATCCCATTTGGGTAGGAAAAAAAAAAAAAATTAACCCTCGGCGTTGATTTGCGGGTAGATCGAAAAAATTCTGTTTGACTTTTTTTTCTGTTCAGCATCGTATATTGTTTAGGAAAAATTGATCAAGAACCGTGAGTAAAAAAAATTGAAGGTCCGACTTGTTTAAATTTTTACATAAACAATACGAATTTTGCAAGCCCTTTCTTCATTTTTTTGTTTTTTTTTTTTTCCATGACATGAAAAATCTATTATTTTAGCAATTCGAATGATTGTTCCATTCGCAAATGTCGTTTTCGATTAAAGAAAAATGATCGTAGAGTTGTGTGCAAATAAAAGGGACGATTATTTCGATGATTGCGTGAAAAATATAGAGTGCAGGGATTAAAAAAAAATTTATACGACAATGATATAGATTATGGTATATCGCCGCAAGTCCGTAAAATTATTTGATCGATTCGAAATCAATAAAGATTTTTTAGGAATCGATCCACACGAATTTGGGCTCAGGTTAAGTTAGTCCAAAATGAGCGAATCGTGAATTTACAAGTCTAAATAATTTCGTACATGTTTAGCCTCACAAATAGCTAAACTAATAATGAATTAACACTCAAGATTGTTAATTTTTCACTTTTAATAATAATTGAAGTCAAATTCGACGATATTGGCGTTTAAACGTTCAACAAAAAAAATTCTATTTCATACGTTCAGATCATATTATTATCAATAATTGCCTAAAAACTCAATATTCAGGTTGTCCAATAGGAAGGTGTGAAAACTAATAAATTGGTATTTTCCAATAAATAAAGGAACCAGATAAGTGGATTTTTTTTTTTAATAGAAGAGAGTTGTCATTTTTATTTTATATCAATTTATTACAAAAAAAACGATGTAAAAATTATATGTTTAAGCAAATACCAAAAAAAATGTCAAAATCAATGATAAATATTTGCAAAATGTGAGCTTTTTGCATGTGAGCTTTTTTCCAAATGCATCAAATCTAGATAGACTGATAAAAATACGACAAACGTAAAGGTTGAGGTTGCTATAGTATGCTTGCAAAGTTTTAGATTCTTTCACCGTTTGGTTCCGGAGATATCTGCTCGTAAACTTTTTCAATTTAATACCGTGGGTATAGGCCCCAAAGTGACAAACGCAGCTAGAGTCCTCGCTCCTATCAAATTCTAATACTTAAAAACTAGATGAGCGGACGAAACTTTGCTGGATCGATGCAATAAACATTATTGAATATTCTGATGAAATTTCAAATTTATTTACCGTACCGTTATAATTAAGGTGGCTCATCAGTGAATTAAAAAACCGGCGATACGAATGAAACTTCGGGAGAGTGTTATCCAAGACGCAATGAACACTCTCTCAAAATTTCAGGGTATGTTGCCAGGCAAATTATTGCGAATGAGTAATTTAAAATTATCTATTTTAGCATGGGTCTTATGGCAGTTGATTCCATTTTCACCGGAAGTGACATGATACCTTTTGATAAAGACGAGAGTTCTTATTCAAATTTTGAGCATTGAAAGATGAAATCGTGAACTTTCCAATGGTATTTTAAAAATTGTGTCTTGCCAGGGATTTTCCCGAGAAATTTAATCGCGAAAGTCATCGTGTGTGCAAATCTCGGATACAATATATGTCTGTCATTCTGCACGCGAGGAAACATATGAATATCAGCTATCGTTTTTGACTTGATCGCTCTGACAGCGTTAAATACTTTTGTCAGTTGAGACTTTATTTATAATATTATTTATAATAAATTATGAATATAATATCACGGGAAACGTCATCGAAATTCATAAATTTTATTTAGAAAGAGTATTTAGAAAATATTATGATAGGTTTTACGATTTTTTTTCACGTCACGATTTTTGACTAGTTTTGTCACTGATGGGCCGCCTTAAAAAACGTCATTTTCTAGCCTCGGGAGCAGACCGATTCTCGCTTGTTTCATGCGTGCCCGCTCACCGTGCTCCGCCGCGCCTACGTTCCCGCTTATTCCCCACCTCCGGTCGCGCAAGAACTACTTTAAAACTATTAAAAACGTGTTCTATAGTTTCATTTGAAATGCCATCGACGGTCTTCCTTATTCCTTTAACCGAATCATCTACAGTTTTTGGGTTGTTTTCATAACAGTGATTTTCAATATAACCCCACAAAAAATAATTACAAGGATTGAGATCGGGTGAATAAGGGGGCCATTCCATCCCTGTTCGCGTAAATCGAGGATATCCAAGGCGGATAACGTAGGGTTCCTTACAATGTTAGAGAGGGAGGGAGGGGATTCGATTAGTTTTCACACATTCCTATTGGACACCCTGTATATTGATTTTTCCAACGATTACTGATTAATTCATCGTTAAAATAAATGTTTTACTATTTTATTAATTGTCTGCACAGTGCAATTCATAAAAAAGCCATACTCCTCATTACTTTAATTTATTTCTCGACAATTACTCGGTGGATTAACTTGAAATTTAGCATAATCAATCGCATGATCCTAAATATTGATGATATATAATATTTTTCGAATTCACGGCAATTCAGTTCCATTCGTTTTGCAATCATTAAGGAGATACGACTATTTCTGTGGGCGGGGAAATAAGCGGAAACGTAGGCGCGGATGAGCGCGGCGAGCGAGGGGGGCACGCATGAAACAAGAGAGAGAGTCGGAGTTCTGACCATTTTCAACCGGAAAATTGAACTTTTTTTGTGATGCAGTGCTTGAATTACACGGTGAAGAGTAATTTTTCAATTATTCACAATATCTATGATATCTGATCTATCAAATTTCAGTTTTCCAACGGGTGTAGTTGGATACGTGAGCAACAAAACCGTGATCGCCGAACTTCCGGTTAACCGTCTCCATAAGACGACGTGTTTTAGTAACTCAAACTGCTCGACTTTGCAATTTTATCACGAAAAAAACTAAAACGAATAATATAGATCAAATTTTGGAAATAGGCGCATAAAGTATTCGTCAAAAACATATAAAAATTTCAAGTCCGAAAGTTGGATACGTAGCAATGATCGTACCTCTTTAACGTCTGCAGAAGCTCTTTTCCCATAAGCGACCGTGTTAAATTCATAAATTTATAACTACTAAATTATTTCGTGAAAAAGTTCTGAAATAATTCATGTATTATTATTATTATTATAATTCTTTGAAGAACTATCAATCCTCAAATTTTCAAGATCTTTTGCGATTCTTTAATATCCATCCAGTAATACCTTAGAACATCGTTAAAAAAATTAAAGGTTGCGAACGACACTGCCGAGAGAGCCATTAAATCGATCGAAGAGTACAATGATCATCTTGCCAAGAAATATGAGCAACAAAAACAATTCATTTTGCAAATCATTTCTAAACATGAAAAAAATGGTCCAGGATTGCCGTAAAAAAGCTGTTCTTAAAATTTTTTATGCAAAAGTCTTTGTATTGCTCCTGTTCAATGCTGAATTTGTATAAATTCATAAATAAAATTGTTGCAAATCGGACGTGCTTGCATTTTTCATTTATAGCTCATTTTAGTGTATAAAAATACAAACAATTTGGAAAGTAAAAACAATACAGTGATGAATAGAATTTTTTTTTAGTTACAAATTGTTTATTTTTTTGGAACGAACAATTCGAATTTGTGAGAAAAAAAAGTTCTTATTCACCAGAATTTCTTTGCATTTACTTTGCATTCGTTCAAACAGAATTTTTTTCGATCTACCCGAAAATCAACGCCGAGAGTATTTTTTTTTTTTTTACCTGAATGGGAAAATTCAAGCTCGTTTCGGCACGTGATTCAGTTGACGTAGCGGCTTGAAACTTTACACAGATTTTTTTTGAATAATTTGAAACAAATCCACAGAGCGTCCCAATGAAAATTTTTCCGATATATGTATATACATAAACAGAAGAATTTTTTTTTATAAATGAAGATACTCGCAAATTTGTTTTTTCTTTTTTTTAATGAAAGTTTCAGTCAATTTCGAGTCAATCTGGGCAATTGTGAGTGTGTGTATGTATGTGTGTGTGAAAGAGAGAGAGAGAGAGAGACGAAAATTATGTGGAAGGAAATTTGTAACTTTTTGTTTTCTTTCAGGTGGCTTGGAGACGTCACTTTTTTTCGTGAAATATTTTCACGAGGTCTTTCGTCGTTGTTGTTGTTGTCGTGACATTGACGACGAAAATTTACGAGAAATATTTATCGACGAAACGTAAGCTAAAGGAGGAAACTAATTAAATGCATTTTTTTTTTTTTCACTCTTGGTACGTATGGCAATTTTACGATCCTCCCTTTGTATCCCTGTCCTAAAAGCTAGACACACGTACGGTAAATTATGTACTGCAGATCATAAGGACATCAATGGCGAACGCAAACGGTCATGCAGAGTTAAATATGGCTTGTGAAAAAAAAAAAAAAAAAACAAAAAAAAAACAAAAAGAGTATCAGAATTTCATTGCTGGGCTGAATATTCGAATGAAAACGATAAAATTTCGGGCAATTGAACGATTCTCATTATTTTACCTGTCCCCCTTTAGATTTATTTCGTTTTCGGGTTTATACATGGTGCGCTACAATTGGAAATCACATTTATATTTCGAAGCTACGTTTAAATTCGATAATGAAAATGAAAAAATAACGTATAGAAATAAGCTATGAATAATATATTGACCGGTCTCAACGAGTTCCCTCGACTCCTACGGTCAATTCCATAAGTTACAAAAATCGAATCTTTCGTTATTCTTTTTTTTTTTTCCATTCGCGCGCTATACCGTAAGTTCTTTTTTTTCTCTCTCTCTCTCTCTCTCTCTCTCTCGTACGTTTCGTTTGTTATTGTTTTTCAATCTCGTCTTTACGCCGTTAACTCCCTTCGTTCGACTCTTTCCCCTCCCGATTTACTTAGCTCTGATCCATTACGTTTGTCTCGCTCATATTACTGCCCGGACAGTCCTTCTGAATGACCTCGAAGAGCGGCTGAAGCTCCGGCGTGGACTTGATCTGAGCCACGAATTCGCTCAGCGATCGATTCTTGTCTGAAAATTTATATTATTCGTATTATTTGGTTATATTTAATTTTTTTTTTTTCATTTCATTGAAAAAAAAAACAAAAAGAAAAATTAAAGAAAATAATTATGTATCTTCCATATGGTCGCGACTTTGAGAATATAAAAATAGTAAAAAAAAAAAAAAAAAAAAATCTACAGTACGTATTAAAAGGGCAGTTCCAACAATTATTAACCTAGCAATGTTTGGGCCCTAAAAATTTCATTTTCCTTAAATTTTTTTCTCGCATTTTGTGCACCAAGATTGTTAAATTCATCAAATTTCACGTTCACGAGAAATGCGATATCCAATTTTAAGGATAAAATTTAAATGCGAATTTTTATACGAAAAATAGCGATTTTTCATGCACCTCAATATTTTTTATCATTCCTTTCAATTTTTTAAATCTGAAATGTGAGATTTTTTTTCAGTAAGAAACCCAAATTTTTAGAGTGGGACGGTTGCGCGGTCTCGCGTGAGCAGCGTTCAACCTTTTGGTGCATAACGATAAGACAAAAAAAAATCGTCTTTCATCTGCAAAAATTTTTTAATCTTTGAAAAATTTAAATAAAAATTGATAAAAAGAAATATATTGATACGAAAATGTACGCAGCGCGTGACATAATAACGATATAAGAAAAATGTCGTAAAAAAATTCGGTTTCTCGCTCATACCGGCCCGCAAGTACCACCATCCAATCTTTTTTTCGCTGATTTCTAATTAGAATTATTTTTTAGTATGCACAATTCGCAGTATTTGATTTCAATTAATTGGCAGATCATATAGACGAATTACCGAATGTAGATATTTTTTTAAAGACATTTGTCAACATTTTTCTGGCTGGCTAACGTATTTTGATGAGCGATGATCACATCAATGTAATTGGAGGAAGTTTTTTTCGTCACAGGTACATTTTTTTTAGGGGTGGATATCATAACTATATATATATATCGTTGAGTCTCATAAGCTTGAAAGCTGATCACGCGAGACCGCGCAGTCGTCAGACACTAAAAATTTGGCTTTCTTATTGAAAAAAAATCTCAGCTTTCAGATTTAAAAAAAAATTTAAAGGAATGATAAAATATTGAGGTGCATGAAAAATCGCTGTTTTTCATCAAAAAAACGTATTTTTAAAATGGATATCAAGGAGCTAATGAAAAATAAAAATCTGATCCAAAAAAATTGAGAGAATTTTACATAAGAAATGTATTTTTTCATATTTTCATTTTTGTCCTTAAAATTGGATATCGCATTTCTCGTGAACGGCACGTTATATTTTGGCTAAAACTTGATGAATTTAACAATCTTGGTGCACAAAATGCGAGAAAAAAATTTGAGGCAAATCAAATTTTTAGGGCCCAAACATTGGCTGGTAATTGTTTAAATGGATCCAAAAATATTCAAGAGATCTTAGAGGGGGGAAAAAGAAGAAAAAAAAAAAAAAAAGAATAAAGCGGTCCACATTGAATGTGAATATTTGAGTTGAAAGTATGAATATATCTCACCGGCTTCGGGTATCGTTAGCAAAGCCGCTACGGCTCTGAGGGCTGAACGTTTGAGCTCGTCTTGCTTCTCGTATTCCTGCTTCACCGAATTCGCTTTCACCTTCATCGTGCATGTATTTTTCAGTGGTTCGACCAGTCTCTCCAGTCCTAGGAGGTAAAAACAATTTAAAAAAAAAAAAAAAAAAAACCACTCGTAATGAAGATTTCACGAAGCGATTCCGAAACTTTAGCGAACGATACATTTTTTTTCCTTCGTGGATTCAATTGAATTGAGTAAAAAGTAAATTCATCGATCGATAAAAAGATTGAAAAAAAAAAACTTACTTTGCAATACAGCTGCGGGACACAACTGTGCGAGTCGCGCGGTCATGAGATACGTGAGCATTTTAATGTCATAATGATCGCCCAGGCCTTTTTCTACGTGATTCAAAAACTCGAAGATATCGAGCCTGTCGAGGCAGGAATCAAGGAGCGTGTACATGCATTCGAACGCTGCTTTTCGCAGATCGAGACCGTCGTCGACCTCATGCTTGAAAGGTCCCATTTCCACTCTTCTGATCAACTCTTTCTGCGACAAAATTTAACGACTGACTTGCGAGTAATTGAAATTTGATACAAAAAAAAAAAAAGAAAAAAAAAGCGTCCAAATTGGAAACTTGCACAGTAGTTTCGTAAATGTGTAAATAGCTAATTTTGCCGTCCCTCACAGAGAAAGCTTTGTAATCGAGGAAGCGATGTGCGAAAGTTTCCAATTTGCACACGCTTGTTTTCTAAATTCGATTTGTTTTTGCGAAATTTAATTACATCCCGTCTCCTCGCGTACTTATGTACATTTGTTTGGGTTCATAATCTCAAATTTGCGACAGTTTTTTTTTCGAAAATTTCAAAATTTCATGAAATTCGAACCCCTTGTGCGATTCTTGCGAAATAAAAAATCAAAAACACCCCTGTCCCACGGTGTATTTATACAAGAAGCTTTGGCTAAATATCTCGTTCACTCGAGCGATTCACATCCAATTTCGTATCAAACATCTTTACCCCCTGGCCTGTTTGTGTAAAAAAAAAAAAGTTTGCCTCGATATCTCAAAATTAAACGAAAGTCAGTGAGTTATCAGAAATTTTTCGAAATTTTTGTACAATCTGAACCCTTTGATGAGCTATTGGTATAAAAAAAAAAAAAAAAAAATAGCCCGATATTTCAAAATTTGCGCAAGTTTTAAAGCGACCGCGAAATTTTTTTTTGGAAATTTCAAAATTCCATAAAATTTGTTATTTTCCGAGAGATTTCGACGAAGCATGGAGTAAAAGAAGATGCGACTCGAATCGTTGTCGAGTTACAGATGTTTGGACGTTTTTACACATTACCAGCTCTCTTGCATGAAAATCATGATTGAAAAAAAAAACAGTTTTCATGAAAACAAAGCTTCCTCCGCGAGGAAGCAAAATCGATAAATTTGTTTCCAAATTAATTAATATTTTTTTTTTTTCCCCCAATTAAGTTTCATTCGTCGAAGGGCTGTCGTTGATTGGATGGAAAAAAAATTTGTAGAAAAAAAAAAAAAAAACAACAACAAACATACCTTGATTTTTGTCTCTTCGTAGAGTTGTGGCAGTACGGTGTCGAGAAGATCTCTGATCAGCATCGGTTTGTTGTGAGCCGCCGAATTAAATGCTACGAGAGCCGCCCTTCTCACATGAACATCCGAATCCTCGAGAACAGCGAGAAAGCTTCCCATGCATTTTTTCAGCATCGCGTCGATCGGTTGAGGCTGGCAAAAATGAAGAAAAAAAAAAAAAAAAAAAAACACGATTAAAATACACAAAATCGATTTACAATGATTATCGATCAATATCGATCAGAGCTGGGCAAAGTCCGGAAAGTACTTCAAGTACAAAGTACAAAGTACTCTAAGTATATGAAGTACTCGTGTATTACAAGTACCAAGTACCGTAAATACTTGAAGTACGAAGTACTTCAAGTACTTGGTACTTCAAGTACGTAGTATTTGAAGTACTCAAGGTTTCCAAGTACTTGAAGTACCGAGTACTTGAAGTAAAAGTGCTTAAAGTACTTAAGGTGCCAGGTACTTGAGGTATTGAGTACTCGAAGTACCAAGTACTTGAAGTAAAAGTACTCGAAGTACTTAATACGACATTACTTGAAGTACTTAGCACTTGAAGTACCGAGTACTTGAAGTACGTCAAAAATCAAGTATCAAATACTTTTCAAGATTTCACGTACATCTCGTAAGTTCTAGTACTTATTTTTGATTTGTTACGTACTCTTTAAACTCATTTGATTTTGATTCGAGTACTTTTTGTATCAACACATATTTTCACATTGCGCGATTCACTCAGGCTAGGCAGATTTGAACCGAAATATTTAAACGAAGAATTATAAATCAAAGTCAATGCTCAATCTCTCATGGCACTATTTGTCGAATTCTCTCTCTATGTCAAATGGAATATATGTACATATAAACATGTAACATAAATATAAAATATATTTTACATATCTTTTATAATTACCTTTCCTCTAAAAAATAGAGTTGGTTTCATTCGATTTCGACATAATTTGGCATTGTTACACCAATTTTGGCGGTAAAATTCAATATTTCGACTTTTTTTTAATTCCCAGACTTCGATTCCCGGAATAAATAGACTTTTTCGAAAATCGAGTAAAACTAAGCTACCTGTCTCAAAACTTTATATTTTCACTTTATAATGCCGTTGGTTTTGTTCAATTTCGATAAAAATCAACGGAGATATTGCAAATTCAATAAAAAAAAGTCATTTTTACGATTTTTTCAGGTTTTTTACCCTTTTACCTCATTTTTGACTAACTTTTCCGACTTCAAGCAAAATTTCCGTAAGCTCACGTGATTCTGCATTAAAAAACGCAAAGAATGAGCCCAAATTGAACCCTTTTTGTGAAATTTTACCGGAGATATGAATTTTTCAAAATTGGGGTGTTTGGTCACCCCGGGTTACCATAATAGGTAAAAAAAATAAGGTTACCATTCTAGGATTAACTCGATTCGTCCCACGGCATCACTGCGCAGAACGTTCTTTAATTATATATTAAAAGGCATATTATACATGCGACCATTAGCAAAACGTATTCAAAAGTACTTGATACTTGGTACTTGAAAAAGTACTTGAAGTACAGAAAAGTACTTGAAATTTTAAGTACAAGGACTTGAAGTACTGGTACTTAAAGTACAAGTACTTTAAGTAGATGCCATGTACTTGAAAATTTAAGTACAATACTTGAAATACTTTTGAAGTACTTTGTACTTCAAGTACTGTACTTCCAGTACATCGCAAGTACTGGGTACTTGCGGGGAGTTTTTTTTTTCCTTGAAATTTTTTCATGATCCCCCTTACCTGATCGGATATCGTGAATTTAACGGCGGTAACGGTGGTAGTTCTCATGAGGACCGACGGCGATTTCAGGGATTCCTGAAGTCTCGGCAGAAGCGTCGCCGGATCGATGAGCGTTAATTTTCCAAGGCATTCGGCAACGACGTTGCGCGTGCCCTCCTCCGTGCGCTCGGCGTGCCTGTAAAGAAGCTCCCAGATCGAAGGAACGAAGCTTTGAAAATTCGTAACACCGGTCTGACTGCTCGATTGGCACGTTATGATCTCTTTCAGCGAATGCAAAACGAGATATTGACGTTTCGGATGTGCCTCGATCTCCCTGAGTATGAACGGCAAATATTTCGGCAAATTTCCAATCGCAACATTGCCAAGCGTATAACTCGCCGCGGATTTAACGTCCTCGGAGTGCGACGAGAACGAATCGAGTATAACCTGATTTAGACGCTCGATACGGCTTAGATCGACGCGTCGGCCAATTTCACCGATCACCAAAAGGGCAAATATGTGCTGTGCGTCGCTATGCGGTTTTCTCACGTCCTCGATGAATTTTTCAATCTCTTTTTCCTGATTCCAGACCAGTACAGCGGCGCATTTGGCGAGCGAATGATAAGCCTGCTTGTGAAGTCCCGACTGTTCGTTCACCGGAGCTACGAGCATCGCGAGCAATTGGGGATAACGAAGATTCGGTATGTCGACCTGTACGAGAGTCTGAAAGAATTCGAGCATTGAATTCAGCGCGGCGCCCTGAAGAAGCGACGATTTAACGAGTTTTATGATTTCCGGCAGTATATTGTCCGTGATCTCGGTCAATGCCGGTGAATGCGATTTGGCTATTGTCGTCAATAAAACAAGAGTCAATTGGGCAATATGAAGATCCGATTCGTTCAGCAGAGCTGGCAATTCATTGGTAACTTTGTTCAGCATATCACGATGAACGGACGAGCTGAATGAACGTACGAGCGTATCGAGGAGCGTTAACGAGCAAAGCTTGAGGGCGCGCTGATTTTTGCGCAAAAATGAGCCGAGTATCGGTATAGCTTTTTCCATTATTGGCCCGAGATCGACGAGTGCCGAGCCGGCGATGCACGTCAATGCCTTGACGGTCGTCAGTCTCGTTATCTCGTTCGACAGCCGATCGAGAAATATCGGCAGGCATTTTGGCACTTCGCTGATAAGACAATCACCGAGATGCGCCAATATTTGTCCCATGCAGGCAATAGCGCGTTCCTTCACCTCCTGATCAATGTCGGCGGTCTCGAGACGCAGCAGCGTGCAACGATAAATTTCCAACGGCAGATGCGACAGATTCGTATGTATCGACTCGCTGTTCGGTCTTATAACGTGAACGAGCTGTTGAAGTACGAGCAGAGCCTCGGCGGTTATCTTGTAGAATGGATCACCCACGGCGGCTATTATCGGCGGTGTTATTATCGTCATGAACGGACGAAAAGCTTCCGGCGGATGCGTGACGAGGAGCGTATGAATAAACGCGAGGGTATCGATCTTCATGTTTGACGAGGAATTTCGATTTCCGAGGCTGTACTCGATTCCGGGTATCAGAGCCGATATATGATTCGTCAGGGCGCCCGGTAAAACCGTCACGAGCTCTTTCAGCAATGAGAAACAATCCTGTCGGGTTTTTATGCTCTTCTTCATCTGACGATTTACCGCACGTACGATCGACGGTACCTGCTTCTGGAGCAACGTTATCGGTCCCTCCTCGATCTCCATCGAGTCGGGATCGTGACTGACGCCCGACGACGACGACGACGACGACGACGACGACGACGACGACGACGACGAGGACGACGAAGATCTCGTCTGTCGCAGCAGGGCTATGTAAGCGTGAAATATATCGGATTTGACGTTTTCCTCGCGTTCCTTGAATCTCGCTATAAGAGCCGGCGACACGGTCCTGTAAAGTTCCGCGAGTAATTCGCGTCTGCTCGATACGACCGCCTCGAGGCATTTCGCCGCTGCTCGTCGCACCTTCCAGCTCATATCGTCGTCGTCCGAGTACTCGTCCTCCGTTTCCTCATCGCCGTCCTCCTCCGTTTCCATCACGCTACCGTCGCTGTCCAACGAATCGCCGATATCATCGTCGTAATTGTAATTCGGATCGTATGTTATGTAAACGAGACAAATTTCAATTATCTTGCCGATACGGGGAGTTATTTCCTTGGGGCAACGATTAACGAATGCCTCGAATGCCTGCAAACAATATTCTCGCAGCTCGTCGTCGTCCTCGTTGCTGTACTGCACTATGAGGGGCATCACGCTATCGATGTGCTCGCCGAAACGATGACCCGCCTGTCGGCATATCGATGCCAGACACTGAATATACGTACGTATGACGTTCTTAACTTTTTGCGTCATCAGACCCTCGAGAAGATGATTCAGGAGCTTTTTGTAAAGATTATTGTTGCTCGATGTTTGCAAATGACTCAGGGCGACGATCGTGCGCTTGCGCACGGCCTGTCGGGGCGATGATAATTGTGGCAACAGGGCGGTAAGTATTATCTCGTGAAATGTGACGAGAAGAGGACCGAATCTTGAGAGCAAATCGGCTATTATGTCGAGAGCCTCGAGCTGCACCGAAACGTCCTCTTGCTGATGAGGGAAAAAAAAAAAACATTACGAGACGGCGTGATTCGATTGGAGAAATAAAAAAATCATGGATTTATGCTTTTTTTTTCTTTCTTGGGCGCGCTTGTTCGCCTCGGCGTGCCGAAGTTTCGGGTGAATTCGATAAATATTTTCTCATCGAGCTTCCGAGGAAGCGGAACTCTTTTTGCATACGAGTTTTTGTTTTTTTTTTCTATCATATTCGATTGCAAGTTGGAGAAATTATTTGTAAAACATCGACGATAGTGCATCTTGCCAAGCTTTGATGATACAATGAATGACAATGCAAAGACAACGTTCTTGATAGTTTACCAATAAAAAGGAGGGGGGGGGGGGGGGGGGGGGCACGCATCTAAGTTTTATTATCGTCGAAAAATATTGCAATTGAAATGGCACACGAATAAAATAATATGTGGGCCAGACTAGATAGGGTAAGTGTGGGTATTACTACGGTTTGAAATGCGGAGCCAGCTTGACGAGCATATTTTTTCAAAAATTATTCAAAGTTACGGAGGTTTTCTTGTTTTCATATCAATATTTCACTTATTTTGAACTTGAAAAAAAAATTGACAATGCGATCAAACGATTTTTTCATCAAATGAAAAGCATTTGAAAAAAGAATGCGAAAAAAGAAATACCGCGGGTTGTTCGATTAGCGCGCCCCTGATACTGCGCGTTGTGTCTCATAAAAATATTTTTTATCTTTATTTAAACTCATTTTGTAATGATAATTATAGGATGTTTTGTACTTACGTTCCCACCCAAAAGTAAAAATTATAGTGAATTGTAAGAGATCCCCGATGAGTTAAAATTTCAAACAAAAAAAAATCAACGACATCGAAGACCCCAAGGATAATGAGTTTCGACAACAATAATACTGAAAAGTTATTAATAAAAAATAAAAAATAAATGTTTTCAACTAAATAATCTGAAAAATTATTATTATTTTTCACGAACAGTGACAAGTGTTCTTTTTTTATTACACACAATTTTCCCCATAAATTTTCGTTGATTGTTTATATGTTAATAATTGAAAAAATTGAATTTCTCCGTGAAAAAAAAATATTGTCTTAATTTTTTTCTATGCTCCAATGAGATTGTATCATTTCAAAGAAACTTGAACAATTTTTAGAATTTTTCTTAAATAACCCCGTGTACATAATGAATTATGCGAATGAAAGTTTTTTCAGATTTTCAAGAAGATATATCTGTGAAATTAGCCAGTCAACGACCGTGAAATTTTTCAAGTGCAATCATATGTAATATTCGCGTAATTCTCTCTATTTTTCAACTTTGCGTGAAACATCCTTAAATCACCGATAATAATTGACCATGCTAAATTATTTAACAATTTTTATCACATTCAAAGTCGATTCTCATAAAATTTTTTTTTGTTTTCTCATTTAAACTTACTTTCCAATGATAATTAAATCTTCGATGATAAGCGACGGTATTATAAATTATTTAATAATTGTTATCACATTGATAATCGTTTCTCATAAAAAAATATTTTGTTTTGTTATGCAAAATTCTTTTTCATCGATTCTCAATGGTTTCTCGAAAGGACAACGGCAAATTCAAAATGAAAATCAATTAAATTTTGATCGAAAAAAATTTTTTTAATAAAAAATAAGTATTATTTTAGTGGACGTAACAAAATATAAGGATATTGCCATTTTTGACCATTTTCGGCAAAAAATAATGAAATTCTCACTCGCAAGCACCTCCTAATTTTGAAAAATCAACAATTAACTAAATAATAACGATTCACGTAATTTTGTTGATTCATTGTCTTTTCTAAGCATCCAAATCAACAGTCTGATTTTTTTCAAACTATAAATAATTCGACAAGATTAAATTCTGATGAAATAAAATAAAATTGCAGTAATACCCGCACTTATCCTGGCTAAAAGTCGCACCCTGCATTTTTTATAATAATAATATTAATATTATTTTGTTTTTTGATCTTTTATTTGTCAATAAATAAAATAAAATAAAATCACAGTAATATCCGCGCTTATCCTAGCTCAAAGTTACACCCTGCATTGGGAGTATAAATGAAATTTTTTTATTTCAAAATCTGGTAGTTTAGGAAAAAATATTTAGTACGTATTTTTTATTTTTTTATTTGAATCAAAATTTCCGTTAATATAACAAATTGAAAAATATAACATTATGACGTCACACATGTTACGCCATATCTATATATATAAAAATCCGTGAAATTAAATTGCCTATAACAGGTGCATCTCTCATTTTTAACCAAAAATAAAAAATACGTCCTCATTATTTTTACTTACTCCACATTATGCGCCCCAATGATTGAAAAAAAAAATTTCAATCATACTCCTAATTTTTTATAATAATAATATTATTATTTTGTTTTTTGATCTTTTATTTGTCAATAAATTGTACGATGCTATTTTTCTCGTGTTATTTTGTTTTTTTTGTAACATTTAGACGCGTAAATATTTTTTAAAAAAATTATATTTCAGCAGAGTTTACCTTTTCGATGGCGCTGCTCAAACGTCCGGTGATTCTTTTGCAAACATTCTCGGCAAGATCGCTGGATCCAAGCGGAAGCTCGGAAATCACCGTCTTTAGGCCTATACTCGATATATCTCTCAGTTGCTCCTTGTCCGAGACCATATTGGTACAAAGAGCGTCCACTATCGTTTCAACCTGATGTTCCTTCACCTTATTCACCAGTGGACCCAGACTGAAAATAATTTGCATCGATTGAACGGACGATATCGAAGATTGGCCAAAAAGTATGAATAAGCAATTTAACGATTCGCGTACGATGAATCGACCGGCTTATTTTTAATGACGTTATCAAAGCCCCGTATTATTTTATCGTCAATTCGACTAGAAAAAAAAAAAAAAATTGACAATCCTCCGTCAGCGTTGTCGTAGCTTAAATATTTTCATAAAACGTTCGCTAAATTGTAAAATTTGTTAAAACTCAGCGATGAATCACCATTTTACGGCGAGATTCTGTACTTCCCCGTTCTTGTCTTCCAGCAAACGAAGCAACATCTTTACAACTTTTCGCTCTGAATCATCGTCGAGCTTGATGCTGTCCTTTTGCAATTCGCTCATAAGATCGTTGGTCGCCATGAATCTAAAGTCTTTGTCGCTGGACGTCATCTGCGAGGATGATTGGATTCGTTGACAGATAATTCGATAAAGTGATGGAAGCGGAAAACCCCGAAATATTTAAAAAGAGGTTATGTACGATGATGAATTTTACGGTAAAAGCTCGTGGAAAGCTGAACAGTCAGATACGCATAGATGCGAGGGCGGATATAAAAAAAAATTATGGTTTACAAGGAAAAACCCGATGTAAATGTTTCGTCGATATATATTTACCTTCTCCAGGAGATTTGCTATTTGATACGAAACACTGGCCATGATTGCGATGTCTGCGTGTATCTTCGCACGGCCGGCCGAAATATCACTCAACTTTTGTGCACACACAGAGTTATAACGCTAGATTAATGAGAAAAGGGGCAGTAAAAAAATCCCCGGATTACCTCGTTTTGAGCACCGTGAACGGAAAAAAAAAAAAAAAAAAGAAAAGAAAAAAAAGGCTCGAGATTCGTCTTTGGTTTATCGTCCGCGATAACGTTTCAATCGTTTTTTTTTTTTTTTTTTTTCAATTTATTTTCCTTCCCGATACGTTCTTTCTTTCGCGTCGAATTTCCCTGGATAATAATGTATTAATATCTTCATTGAGACTACGCGACCGGTAGCATTTCGGAAACCACTGCTTGTGTGCTTCTGATCTCTCTCTCTCTCTTTCTCTCGCCGGTCTTATTTGGTATAATGGCCATCAGAGGCGCCACTATACAAAATGTATTGCGCCGCGCGCAGGCAGTGGCAAATCCGCCTTTGCTAGGATAATTCAAAAAATATAGAATTTTGAGAACTATTTGGCAAGGATTCCCCAGAAATCAGAAACCCGTTTGCGGCGCTCATATATAATTACTATTGAAATTCGAAAGAATGTTTGTTGACGCTTGAAATCACGACAGGTGCCGCAATACGTTTTTTCTTTATTGTATTTTTCGATAGCGGACGCGGAAAGCCCATGTCCTGAATTCGGGCTCCCTTTTAATGTCCACAATGTACAAAATACAAAAGCCTTCGTGAAGAATTTTTTATTCTCAACCTATTATTTCTTCTACTGAATGCATCATTGAGTACGTTTACACGACACTTCAATTCCAGTGTTACGAAAACCGGCGTAGTTAAATCAGGCGTTAAAGTGCGTGTAAACGGGTCCCAACACCCGCTTTACCTCGTAAAGCGGGCGTTAGGACCCGTTTACACGCACTTTAACGCCTGATTTAACTACGCCGGTTTTCGTAACACCGGAATAAGAGCGTCGTGTAAACAGAGATGAGTAGGGAGATGCACAACGCTGGCATTTTAGGTGTACCCACCAGAGTGGCGCTGATGACGTAGCGGCCAAACCTAGAGTATGATTTTGTGATCATCGCCTCGGTCAATGCTGCAGAGCTCTTCGGTATTAGAATATCGGGGTGCAGTGTTCGATATTTTAGTGGATATTGCAGAACGCACTTGGTGCTAATGGGTAAGGTAGACTGTGAGTTTCAAAATGTGAGGAAATGAAAATCATCTTTAAAAATCACGCTTCTGCGTGAAATTTTAAATCAATTATGTACGTGGTTGGAGAGTAATTAATTATTGAAGCTGCATTTTTATTCACGGGCCGTATAAAAAATCATACAATATCATGCAACTCTTAATAACTATACGAAAAATGTTAGGAATTTAATGAAAATAGACCCAAATAATCCTTCTCATCTTTGGACAGAAGTTTACGAAGTGCGAAAAGCTTTTCATATACATATAATTGTCAAGAAATTGTAAGAATAAAACAGCTCGAGTTGTAAAATTATGCACACCCGGGATATGTCGTGACACGGATCTCTCCCTCGCACGTTGCCCGCCCGGCACCCGCGCACCCGCGAGGGCACGAGCGACGGTTCCCCGATTTGTCCCTTTCCGCGTGTGACGGAGCACATGAGAAAAATTTCTACAATGTATATATATGTTCAATAAGGGGATAGTAATATTTTTTAGTCTCTCCAGCTATTTTTCAATGTCTCATTGACCTTTTATATCAATCGAATATCCAAATTGTTGTTTGCACAACGAAAAAAAATCGTTCCTGGATAAGTTATAAATTTATTGTTGTCATTTTTTTAACCATGCTTTTCTCTCGGTGCACCCTTCCTTAACGATATATATACCAACAATGTTACCAGCGGGTTTCAATGAAATGTGTGCGGGAAAGTAAAGAGAATAAATTATAGACGAAATTGTGATAATTGCCTATATATTATTGTTTGAGGACTTTTCCGAATTTTACATTTTTTTTCGCCGATACGTTCATTGCAGCTCCAATAATGATAATCGCAGATGGAGTGTCTGAAAAAATTAAAGGGTTATTCCTGAATTTTCGCTAAAAATATAATTATTCTGAATTTTGTGTTTTATTTTTGGTAAACAATGCATGATAATCAAGCGAAGGAGCACGATTAATATACAGCCTTCTTGTGTCCTTATTTGTACCTATATATGCATATCGGTCGCGCGCGAGCCTATATATTATAGCGTGCATCACCGAGGCCTTGCTTTTTGTCCCTCGCATGTGGCACCCATAAAGGCCCATTCAAGACAGGCAGGTAGCCTCGTTCTCAGTTTTCGGTTTTTCACGCTGAATTTTCCTAAATACTTTGTCCGCTAAAGTCCAAGAGAATCAAAAAGCGCCCTTTTCATCGATGCCTAGATATGCCCACAAAATTCAGAAAAATCGTCAATTAATACATGTTTATGCTAATAAAATCGTGATTATCATCGTTAGTCCTAAAATAAACATATTTCTCAAAGGAAAAAAATAAATCATGAAAATTTGAGTCACAGATTAATGCTAATTAAAACAGGAAAACGGTATATTTTTTGAGATCCCCCACCTGATCATTGTTGATTCTAAAATAAAAGATTTTGTCGGGGAAAAAAATCACGAAAATTCGCTCCTCATACAAAAAAAGAGAATCCTCATTTTTTAGCGATTAACTGTAAAACTCCTTTATGTTTTTAGGCTCCTCCAGGTGGGGAGCCATTATTTGGGCTGAAATGTATTTTGGTGAAAAAAATGCAAAATTTGGGAAAATCCGAAAGTAGATAACTATACCCTGTCAAAAACATTACTGTATGCATATCTGAGAAAAAATTCAAATAAAACCTGTGAATTAGCACTTGCATTTTAAACAGTACACACTATATAATTTAAAAAAAACACAAGCGTGCTATTCACACACGGTAAAAGTGAAACTGATTTAGCATTTTTTTTGCAAATTATCAATTTGCACTATCGTTTTATTGATACAGAGTAATCTGCGAGAGAATGACATAAATGCATAAAGAGGGAATGAGAGAGGGAGTGGGATTTAAGGTTTTGTAATATATGTATAATACAAAAAAACTCAGTTAAGGGATCATCTCAGTGTGAAATTTTCAAAAATCTTTTTTTTTTTTTTTTTCATTATCGGATAGTATACACGGTTACAAACATGCTGTTAAATTTTTAAATCGAAATTCGAATTATTTTCGTCACTAGAGCATTACAAATCTCAATACAATCTCAATAGCAATACAGATCTCAAAGTTTAAGCGCGTTTTTCTCGGAATGGTGTTTTTCAAAACGGTGTCCGCTGCCGAGAGAAGAGTTTTCAAGCTATCGATTTCAAAGTTTTACAGAACATTCTTCTTGTCATTCTCTATCGTCCTATATATGGAAGCTTTTTTTTTTTAAACTTCCTATTTTTTTTCTCGAAAAACTGTCGAAAAAAGGCCAAATTCACTACTTTTTGTTCAAATCACCGCCATTTTGTCAAAAAAAAATTTTTTAAAAGCCTCCATAGGACGATAGCGGCTTTCCTACAGATTAATAATCTTTTTGAAATTTTTGTTTCCGATCAAAATTGAGCCCGGAAAAGTGGACACCGATTAGGACTCTTTTTTTTTTACAACATTTTTGATAATTCATAACAATAATAAAAAACTAAAAAATCACCGCAACAAAAATCATTTTGTATTCTTCATCGCTGCTTTAATTTATTTTTAAAAAACCCAGACCGATTAGGATATCCTAACCATGAAAAAAAAAATCGCGAAAATCAGTGATTTTTCGGGCGGTCACACTGAGATGATCCCTTAATAGTATTTTTTATTTTACTTCCATATTAGTAATTTTAAAAAAATACGTTTTGTATTTATTTCAGATAAATACTTTTTTCACGGTCAAATGTAGTGGCAAAAAGTTTTTCTGCGGAAATTAATTCTAGGTGAAACCACATTTCGCCTGTATCTCCACTTAAAATCTACATTTTTTCCAAGATGCATGAACAAGTCGGCAAAAATAAAAATCTTAGAAAAAGTTGAATTGGCGAAAGCAGTATTGGAAATGGGAAGATAAATAATATAAAAACGCAGTCTATTAACTTTACTCTAGTTCTTTTATTTAAATGCACGAGGAAGGACCGTGTATAGTCTTTGGATATCTCGGACAGACTGAAGGCTGGTCACAAAGATCCTAATGAATATAGATGAAGAACTTTATGTTCTTTCTTCCTATGAAATCACTGGTTTATTTTTAAATTTCCTCTCCGGCACTCTCCACGTCGATTCGTTTTTGTACCATGGTATTGAGAGAAAATAATTCTTAGCAGTAGAGATACTCAATAACCCAACACGCCTCCTCAAAAATTAATCGACTGTAATCTCATTACCTTGTGCTATTAACTATGCATCAAACTTAAAATCTCACCATGAACTATATATATATATTTATATAATTACATTTTATATTAAATAATACTAGTGACAGACCTTCCTCGCGCTTTCTTTATACATAACTGGGGAAATACAAAATGGTCCAACATTTGTTGCTAAGGAATGGGGAAACCCAGAAAAACCCAAACAGACCATATCAAACATGATTATCATTAAACAAGAACAAAATAATCAATAATTAGTAGAGCAGTCATTCCAGTCCCATTCCCGCTCTGAACTCTAGGAACTTCACAGCTGACAATGGTTTCGTCAGTCCATCAGCTAGCTGGCTATCTGTGGGAATGAAGCGTAATTTTATTACATGTTTCTCAACTTGTTTTTTTTTATGTACACACCTCTTATTTTGTAAAAAAGAAAAAAATTGACATTTGTAGCTGAACTATTGCTAATTTTATCATTTTCAGCTAAAAAAGCCGAAAAATCAGCAAATAAATTACTTGAGGCAGCTTGAAAAAAAAATTCAGATTACTGAAAAGAAAAAAAATAATGATTCTGTTAAATACAAACACTTTATGCTATGAGAGCAAAAAAAAAATTTCACGTCGCGATTTTCAACAAATAGCAGCAAAAACCGAAAAGTCGCTTGAGCAATATCTAAATTTTTTTTAAAACCTAAATTTGGGGAATATTACTTTTTTTTTTATGTTCTAACGTTTTTCGATGGAGCTCCGAGGAAAAAAATTATCGATTTTTTTTTAATCACCTAATATATACAATATGAGCAAGTCTACCAATTGTAGACGTCGGTTTCAGCCTCACTCTCTCGGATTTTTTTGTAACTTTACTAGCTGAAAGTCTATATCAAAAAACGAGATCCAAATTTTTTTCAGATTTTTTCCTTTCTTATTTTCGCTGTTATTATATGGGGTATTTTGTGATTTTTTCAACTTTTTTGTTCTTCATTCAGTTTTCGCGCAATCTTAACAGCATAAAAAAATATATAAAACATAGGTTTTCTATGTGAAAAAGCTCAGCTTTTCGAAAAAATATTGATTTTTCAGTTATCATTGCGCAATGCCGTTAAAATGAAATTTAAAATGAAGTTAAAATGAACCCCATATAATAACAGCGAAAAGAAGAGAGAAAAAAATCTGAAAAAATTTAGAACTCGTTTTTTGACATAGACTTTCAGCTAGTAAAGTTATAAAAAAATCCGAGAGGGTGAGGCCGGACCCGACGTCTACAATTGGTAGACTTGCTCATATATATGCTGAATTTTTTTCCCTTTGTTTCATAAAGAAATACAGAAAAAATTTAAATTTTTATGAATTATTAAAATTTTGTGAATTACTCACACTATTCAAACTATTCAATCAAATGAATTATTCATATGAATTATGGATTGAATTATTCAATTCAATTTACGATGAATTATTCATAATTTTGAATATTCGCACATGCCTGAAATTCAAGTGTTACATAAGACATCTTCACAGTTATTATAAATTTTGATAACTACTTTTACGTGTTATCAATTTTATTGGTACAAAAGTCGATCCCATGACTATTCTCCCACAAGGGCTAATGTAATTAGAACCCAAACTCTTTCTGTTGGGCGTGGAATGCCCGAGTGGATTCATAAACCTTGAAGTTTTCTTAATTTTTTGTTTGGTTTTTGCGTTTTACGCATTGCAGTAGATGCTTGAGCTGCCCGATTATTATATTTCGTTTGAGCAAATAGTTTTACACGGATTAGAAACTGCAACTGCTGCAACCGATGATCTCTGCACTGATGGCTATTATCGCACCACTCGGAATACATGGGGGCCGTGCTCGTTACGATATCGTGAGTCAGTTTATCCAGAACACCTTTGGTATGCCAGTGCCTTTGCCACAGTTCACAGTACGCTCTTAATTGCGCTTCTACAATCGCTGCAAACTTCCGAGTAGGTCGCTTCAATTTTGTAACTTTTGGAGCGTCCTCGTCGATGTTATCGTACTCTCGATACTCAATGTACATTTCATCTGGCGACGAATCATCCATAGGTGTTTTTAAAATCTCATCACGGCAGCATTCGCAAGGATTTTTCTTAATACTGCGATGAGCGATGTAGCCAGCAAAAAAAGTGATCGCATTCTTCTCATACGATACAATGTCAGAGGTTGAAATGTCGTCGTGTCTCGTTTCTGTATCGTAATATTCTATAACTCCGGATGCCTCTGTGACGTCAACGTTTAGGCCTTCTTCATCATGCTCGATAGGGTTGACCGGAAGATCGTCTGTTCTCTCGAATGCCTTAGTAACAATACTCGTCGGATTGAGAAGAGCTACTGCTTCAGGACATTGCACGTTTCCTCTGTCGGACGTGCCGATATATCCTGTGGAGAGTATGTGCCTGAAAGTTAAACGTACCATTCGTGCTGTAGGATTCGGATTGAATCCCCCGCGCTGTCGCAATTTTGAAAAAAAATGTTCGACCGAGTCCTGGTTGCAGAGTGCTGCGGCTAACTCAAATCCGGGGTATTCCTTTTTGACTGAATAATAGGTTTTTATAATAGAAGTCACTGTAAGAGGAATCCCATTCAAACAGGGAATTTTTTTCAGTGTAGGTACCACTCCGCTTGAATTGCCAATGAATGAAGCTGTATTATTTCTTGCCACGGCCCATTTAGACGACCAATGCACGAAGTCAATTAATGTTTTTTCGATGCCAGGATTTCGATCAGACAGAGGTCGTTTCGCAGGATTCCGGAATAGAAGTTCGTACGCATTGCAGGCATCTATAACGGTGTTCATTCGCTCGGCAAAAGCTGCAGTATCTTTCCACGTTGCACTACTGAGACCGTTCGGGTCATGACCTGCAGTTAGTATTGCAGCAGAAAATGTGTGGCTCAACAGTTGAAATGCCCGTTTTACATTCATGGCTTCAAAACTGCTCGGAAAAAGATGTGATTCCGTAATGTGGCCTAACAACCTCGAAGTTGTATTACTGCAGTCGTGTTTCCACGTATTAATGAAATCATCATATGCCGCAATAACTTTTCCATCGCAGTATAAGTACCGATGAGTCCTAAGCATACTTACCAAGCGTTTCATCAAGTGAGGAAAGTCAAATGATGCAAAGTACTCTCGCCCTGCGCAATGGAAACTCGGAGTCGATTTTGTCACTCCTAGCAGAGATGAAAAAAGCGATTGGTTCGATGGTCCTTGATCGCATGTTACCAATACAACTTGTGCTCCTGCATCGTTGAGTTTTTTCAAGCATTGCTGTAAAAGTTCGTTTATTTCAGTCGCCTTCATCCCATTTCCCGTCAAAAAATACGCGATCGGCTGACGCCATGGATTTCGTGCATTTATGCTATCTAGACAAAAAGCAAACACATATCGTGCTCGTTCATTGCGTCGTCCAAGAGGTCCAAGATCAACAAGTCCTTCGATGCAATCAAACTTGACGGAATATTCTTCGAAATTCTTGATGGTCATTTCATCCCATTTTAGGCAACAGATCCTCTCATCAGGTGGCAACTCCGCTAGTTTCGCTTTCAATTTCACAAAAATATCATGACAGAATCCAGGTTGAATTTCTATGTCTGCAATCCATAATCGAACAGTGCTCTCCGATGGAAAAGTGCACCCTGCCTTCCGCAATCGCTTGTACCCCGCCGCTGAGTAGTAGTAAAGTTGTTTCGCTAAATCTTTTTCGTCATCAGCGAATGGAGCATTCTTGCGATGCAACTGAAGTTTAACCATCGCTCTTGCTGCTGGCTCTATGCAGTTATTTTCGTCGAGGAACTGTGATACAGTTTGGGCTTTACTTTTCTTCTGTAGGCTGTTATTACGATTCACGGCGCGTCTGAGTCTTACACGAAGTTCCCTTACTTGTCTGCGATAACCAGTAATCTGTACTCTTAAGGCGGTATTCAAGCGGCGTAACTTTCTATTTTCCATCCACAAGTCGACCTCAGTTCGCAATTGCTCCTCAAGATTTTCCGAAAGCTCTGGGAGAGCCGGTTCTATAGCAGTCCATGCCATTGATTCATCATCAGAATCCGAGAATGATAATGGACGCTTCGAGTAAGTGTGAACTGGACAGCTTCTTTCATTGCTGACGAAAGGGTTCAATATCTTTGCGCCTATTGTTTCATCTGGTTGAGTGTATTTCACCTCGCTCTCATGAGTGGGTTCTTCTTCGTCAAGATTATCATAATGTGACTCGATCGATATGCTCGAAGATGTAATGGATGAAAAACTTGTACTTACAAAGCTGTTATTCAGTTCTGTAACGCCTTCCATCCGTTTATTTTTTGCCCAATGAAAGGGCAGTGGAACGGCATCACGTTTTAATTTGCCGTCTTTCTGAAAGCACGACTCATGAAAATGCGATGCACATAATCCCGCATTCCTAAGTGTCGCTGCTGCCCAAGTTTTTAAACGTGGATTACCTGTCATCGGAGAGTATGTAAATAAATCATCAGACAATCGATATAACGTCAATCAAAAAAGTAAGAGATAAAGCGAGGTAAAAAATCAGATAACCGTCAGCATAAATACAAGAAGCTAAATGAAAAAAAATTGAGAAACGGGAGAGACCAGAGGTATATGATAGCAGAAACGAGATGAAATGGGACGAATTGGGTATGGACTACACTGAAGATGTCCTTCAATGAAACTATATTCGCAAATGTCATTATATAAGCCGAAAAATGTATTACTAGGATTTTTGTTTAGCTACGTACGTACCGTCGAATGTCATTTTATCGAATTAAATACAGTACCAAAAGTCATTTTCCCGGGTTGAAAAATTTTCGATACCTATAATATGGGACTTATTTTTCTAATCTATTGCTAATGTCATTTATTGTCATCTTAATAATAATGACGCGAAATAAATATATCGAATATTTTTTTTAGATATCAGGGTAAAATTTTTTACACAGATAGAATATAATTGGAGGTTGGTGGATATTAAATTCGTAATAACCTACGAAACGGATAAAAACATATTTAATTTTGAATTTAAGAAAAAATCTGCGATCGCTCTAACTTCACCAGATATTAATAACCGTGAAACTCAGGAAAAGATAAAATTATATGAAAAAAAGAAGGGACAAGCTGCGAGTTAAGGGCTCATAGGAGTTTAATAGCATTCAAAACTGAATTTCAATTAGATTTGTAGATTATCTCAATGCGACAAGAATCTGAATAAATCACCGAGATTGAAGATATCAATTAAGCTACGGAAAAGCTGGAGAAAATGTGCAAGTTGAAACTTATTCATTGCTATAATTCCTACCTCAAATTACGAAAACGTGCCGATTTTAGATACTTGTAGAAATTCGTAGAAAATAGTAGGAAATTGTAGGAAATCGTATATCGAAGTAATTAATTTAAAAAAATTGTTGAAATTTGTAATTTTCCACGCCAATAACTAATACGAATTTCTAAGTTAAATTATTCCAAAACTTAAAAAAAATTTTAAATAATAATTGGGGAATTTTCTTTCGTAAAGGTTTTTAAATTTCCCAAATTTACTAGGAACTACTACGAATAAATACGAAAATAGTAGGATATTCTATAAGTTTTTACGAAAAATGCCGTGTCGCCTTTCATAAAAGCTAGAATGGTATTTCGTCACAGATCGTAGAATTCTATGAATAACTACGAATTTTTGCACCGTCGTTATCGAAAATTCTAATTTTTTATAGAAAGTAATAGAATATTGGGAATGTAAAAATCACGGATTAGAATTTCATAAAATTTCGTAACAGTTCTTACATTTTATAAAATAAAATACGATTTTTTAAACAAACACTGAAATCATTTAAATATTTTTAAGAACAATAGCTACAAGTCGGTACTCTCCCAAAAAGAAATTTTTTATCGTAAAAATTCGTAGAATTTTACGAATAACTACTAATTTATACGACCCGCTCAAAAAATTTTTTTTGGCAATTATTTACTTTGAGGACTTTTTCGAATTTTGCAAAATCTTGGGTTTTATTTCGACAAACACGTTTGTTTTGGTCCCAATAATGATAATCAGGCCCGCCTGATTATTCAGTTCAAAAAATTATGGAATAAAATTCATGAAATTGCGTAAAAAGTAAGAGTTTGTGAGAAAAAAATACAGTAAATTACAATTTTCTGTGAAAAATAACTAACAGCCAATACATCCAGACAAACCGAAATCGTTCCGCGTAAAAATTCGTAGAATTTTGAGAATAACTAGGAATTTATACAATTCGTTTTAAAAAATGTTGTTTTGCTTTCAAAAATTATAAAATATCTACTGCAGTCTTCAATCCGAAAAATTATCGTATATATTCATGAAATTGCGTAAAAAGTAAGAGTTTAATTGTGAGAAAAAAATACAGCAAATTACAATTTTCTAAGAAAAATGATTATCAGCCATTACCCTGGTGAAAAAAATTTCTATGGCGTTCTACGAAAATACAAGAAAATATAAATTTCTAGGAAATCGTAATTTTAGATAAAAAAAAATTGTAGGTATGTATTCGTAGATGTTTCCGTAAGAAAGTACGAAAGTTTTATGGGAAATTACGATAATCTACGATTATATCTGCGACAAATTGTGAAAATCTAATACTTCGAAAAGATGCAACTAAATTCCGTAGCATTTTGTAGAAGACTACGAAATTTCACGAAAATTTACGATAATCTACGATTATAATACGAAAATTCACCCGCCGAAAAGATCAAAATAAGATTTCCTAAATTTTCGTATAAAAAGTATTAACTTCTACGACAAATCAAAATGATCTACAATTTTCGACCAAAAATTAAGGAAATTCCCCCGCCGAAAAATAAAAAATAAGATTTCGTAAATCTTCGTAAAACCAGTAATAACTTCTGAAAAAAATCAAAACGATCTGCAATTTTCTACCAGAAAGTATGAATATTCACCAGCCAAAAAAATTAAAATAATATCCTGTTCTGTTGACACTCTTAAGATTGAAAAATTTACAAACTTTGATTGCTTATAGTTATTTTAAACTCAATTATTCATTATTGCAACTTACAAATTATTTTCACCAGGGTTCCCCGTTATTTTTCGATATTCACAACAATTTTTCTACAAGAAATGGGAAATTGAGATAACGACTTCCTCATAAAGGGGCTTTGTTGTGAATCGCGAAAAATAACAAGAAAACTATGTGCACGGTTCAACGTGCACCTTTTTCATTTTATATTTATTTCGAGTCATCGTGATTATCTACATGAAATTACAATTATTTCGAGTAATTATAAATAAAATGACAATAAATTACATTGGCAATAGATAAGACTAGACAAATAAGCCCCGCATATTGGAATGGCCGAATAAAAATTATTCGGCCTGGTGACATTCGCGAATATTACGATTCGATTACGTTATGATAAACTACGTAACTATTCAGATTTTATGTTATCGAAATGAATAATATTCCGGCCAATGAAAATCTATTTTTTTTTTTCATTCAATGACGAATTTGCTGGCTGAAAATTCGGCTAAATGATAGGGACCCCTTTTGGTTCTGTACACACATTACTAATCATACCTACCTGTATGTTGTATCCAAACGTCATAACGAGGATCATCGAATCGCGGAAAGCGATATAAATGTGATTGCGTACTATGCCGCCCATTCGTACAATTTTTAAATGCACAACGATCATAAACACGCTCTTTGTTTACCACGTGGGCCATGCTTACTCGTTCTCAACTGCACCTTTGTTATTCAATTTTGTTTTAGCCGATATTCTTTCTACGCGTACAATAAGTTCCAATGGAACTGCACTTGTGGAGCGCGAAGCAAAATATGCGATTTAGAGACCGGGCTGCCAGTTGAATGGCAATGTATGAAAAAAACAAGCAAAACTTACCCCTTACCGTACACATGCACCTATGGATTTTTAAAATTCGTTATACAGGGGTCACGGACGACCCTATAATTTAGTTTATAATCCATTTGTTTTGTAGTATATATAAATGAATCGAAAGAGAAGATTTTATAGAACACTCATGAAAGTATCATTGCCTCAGCAAGTAGAATTTTATACGAAGTAATCAAGGAGCGAAGAGTACGGTGAGACGTCGTAAAATTGCTCTTTTATTCACTTCGGGATTTGGAATCCCTTTTAAGTAATCTTAGCGGGCAAAACCCGGGTATATTGTTCAAGTAGAGATTTCACATAATACAAAAAAATTATTCAGGCTTTGTATACATAACAAAAAGTTGAATCATTCGGAGGGATCAAACGTTATCTGGAATAGAGAGGAGGAAGATAGATAGATAGATAGATAGAACGTTTATTATGTCTTGGCGATGCCGTAGACAGAGATAGAAGAGATAGAAGAGAGAGAGAGAGAGAGAGAGAGAGAGAAAGATATTAGTATATTTTTGCCCTGTAGTGAATACGATATTTTATACACCAAGGGAAACAAAGTGGTTTTCCCTGCTGGTGCAGGGCAATAAACCACGGTTTATTTCCCTGAGGTGTATAAAATAAATTTCGCACATTGAAATCAGGAATTACGATAGATGCTATTTTTTTCTAGATATCTGGACAAAATAGAATCAAAAACATACGTTTCGTATTTCAGTATCCATAAGGCTATAGTGTCTGCTTTTCCAATTCAAACACCATCAAACAAAACTATGGAAATGAACTAAATAAATTAAATATTATTGACGTTGTATTCATGGTTTGCATTTTTATCGTATAAATCCTTTGATACTACATGCATTTTATAAAATTCTCTCTCTCTCTCTCTCTCTCTATTTCTCGCTCATAATTAAAAACATTACTCTTGATTTCATCTAAAATATCACCTCCATAATTTACATCTATGAATGAGATAAAAATCATCGCGAGGGATCTAATCGAAAACAAATATTCATCCATTCAGAGATATATATATATATATATACTAGGGGTGCGTAGGGCGCTACGCGCCCTCACTTAGGTTTGGGTTTGGGTTTTGGTTTTGGGTTTGGGTTTAGTCATCCTTTTCAAATTGGACACCCGGTATAAGCTCAAATCCTGAAACAGCGGCGGCGGCGGCGGCGGCGGCGGCGGCAGCGGCGATATATCTTTATATTATAGAGAGATATAGAGAGAGAGAGAGAGAATAGAATAGAATAGAACTTTTATTATTATACCAGGGTGGAGCGACCCACGCGTATAAATCGAGAACACTGTACACAGAAATAGTAACTTAAAAACTAAGGCTAAAGCTGGTATAGTGAGACATCAGAGAGAGAGAGAGAGAGAGAGAGAGAGAGAGAGAGAGAGAGAGAGAGAGAGAGAGAGAGAGAGAGAGAGAGAGAGAGAGAGAGACGGGCCAATAAATCTTAAATTTTCTTCATCACCATATTCACTTTTGCCGCGCGGAAACTCCACGCGCCCACTTTTTTTTAAATTAGTGTGTACTGTTTGAAGTGCAAGTTTCAATTCGAAACTTTGATTAAAATTTTTTCTCAGATATGCATATACAGTTATGTTTTTGAAGGTGTAGTTGTTTGAGGACTTTTCCAAATTTTGCATTTTTTCACCAAAATACATTTCAGCTCAAATAATGGCTCCCCACCTGGAGGAGCCTAAAAACATAAAGGAGTTTTACAGTTAATCGCTAAAAAATGAGGATTCTCTTTTTTTGTATGAGGAGCGAATTTTCGTGATTTTTTTCCCCGACAAAATCTTTTATTTTAGAATCAACAATGATCAGGTGGGGGATCTCAAAAAATATACCGTTTTCCTGTTTTAATTAGCATTAATCTGTGACTCAAATTTTCATGATTTATTTTTTTCCTTTGAGAAATATGTTTATTTTAGGACTAACGATGATAATCACGATTTTATTAGCATAAACATGTATTAATTGACGATTTTTCTGAATTTTGTGGGCATATCTAGGCATCGATGAAAAGGGCGCTTTTTGATTCTCTTGGACTTTAGCGGACAAAGTATTTAGGAAAATTCAGCGTGAAAAACCGAAAACTGAGAACGAGGCTACCTGCCTGTCTTGAATGGGCCTTTATGGGTGCCACATGCGAGGGACAAAAAGCAAGGCCTCGGTGATGCACGCTATAATATATAGGCTCGCGCGCGACCGATATGCATATATAGGTACAAATAAGGACACAAGAAGGCTGTATATTAATCGTGCTCCTTCGCTTGATTATCATGCATTGTTTACCAAAAATAAAACACAAAATTCAGAATAATTATATTTTTAGCGAAAATTCAGGAATAACCCTTTAATTTTTTCAGACACTCCATCTGCGATTATCATTATTGGAGCTGCAATGAACGTATCGGCGAAAAAAAATGTAAAATTCGGAAAAGTCCTCAAACAATAATATATAGGCAATTATCACAATTTCGTCTATAATTTATTCTCTTTACTTTCCCGCACACATTTCATTGAAACCCGCTGGTAACATTGTTGGTATATATATCGTTAAGGAAGGGTGCACCGAGAGAAAAGCATGGTTAAAAAAATGACAACAATAAATTTATAACTTATCCAGGAACAATTTTTTTTCGTTGTGCAAACAACAATTTGGATATTCGATTGATATAAAAGGTCAATGAGACATTGAAAAATAGCTGGAGAGACTAAAAAATATTACTATCCCCTTATTGAACATATATATACATTGTAGAAATTTTTCTCATGTGCTCCGTCACACGCGGAAAGGGACAAATCGGGGAACCGTCGCTCGTGCCCTCGCGGGTGCGCGGGTGCCGGGCGGGTAACGTGCGAGGGAGAGATCCGTGTCACGACATATCCCGAGTGTGCATAATTTTACAACTCGAGCTGTTTTATTCTTACAATTTCTTGACAATTATATGTATATGAAAAGCTTTTCGGACTTCGTAAACTTCTGTCCAAAGATGAGAAGGATTATTTGGGTCTATTTTCATTAAATTCCTAACATTTTTCGTATAGTTATTAAGAGTTGCATGATATTGTATGATTTTTTATACGGCCCGTGAATAAAAATGCAGCTTCAATAATTAATTACTCTCCAACCACGTACATAATTGATTTAAAATTTCACGCAGAAGCGTGATTTTTAAAGATGATTTTCATTTCCTCACATTTTGAAACTCACAGTCTACCTTACCCATTAGCACCAAGTGCGTTCTGCAATATCCACTAAAATATCGAACACTGCACCCCGATATTCTAATACCGAAGAGCTCTGCAGCATTGACCGAGGCGATGATCACAAAATCATACTCTAGGTTTGGCCGCTACGTCATCAGCGCCACTCTGGTGGGTACACCTAAAATGCCAGCGTTGTGCATCTCCCTACTCATCTCTGGTGTAAACGTACTCGATGATAGTTATGACGAGAAGAATAATAATTTTTTAGTATTGGTATCTTGCACACTAGGGGGGCCACGAAGCGGTATCCAATAATAATACTGCATTTTGGGAATTTTTTTTTAACTTTCAAGTCAAATTTCACGGACCGCGAATTTTTACGATGGCATTACCGAATTTCGGTGCAAACTCCCCGAATTCCTTACTCCCAGCTTCCCAACATCAATAAGCTATTTCATGTTAAAAAAAAAAAAACATTCATCCTCGTATTTTGAATAAAGTGTTTATATTGAAGATGAATAATGGTTTTTTTTTCTCTTGAAATATGGAAATAAATCGTGCAAACCTTATTTTTCATAGTTTAATAACTTTTTTGTGGTTTTTATTGCGATGCGCACTTTGTTGCAAATTATATACTGTATCAGCGTTGAGGTATCAATTTAGGAAGTTGCAAGCGAAAAGGACGAACAAGAGAAGCTTGTTAATTGAAAAAAAGAAAAAAAAAAAATAAACTAAAATTATGTAAAATAATTTATGTATACACATATATGCACATAAGTATCTATGTTTTACATTAGACAGGCATTTTCTGTGACCGAATGATATTCGCTGTAATGTACATTAAAATAAACTTTCTCGCTTTTACTCCTCGTTCATTTTTCTTCTTCTTTTTTACCCCCCATCGTCAGAACTGAAAAAAAATATATATATATATTTTTCTATAATTTCAATCGAAGAACAGAAATTCCGGCTATTGTCGTGGACGATAGAGGCGAATATTCTCAAAGCGCATTCGTTTTTTTTCTTTTTAGGACAAGAAACATCCGAGCTCGCTGCGACAATGACAAAATTCGCCCCCATGTGCAACGGCCGGAAAGAAATTACTAAAATATTTATAAATTAATTTCCTTTAATACTGAATCACGGTGTCCTCGTCACCGAGAACGATATTAACATATTTAAGGGGGGGGGGGGGGGGGGGGGCAGGATAGGCAGAATAAAAATTAATTTGAATGCGTTGACATTTTTTCTTTTCCTTTCTCATATCGCAGCCCTTTGCGTCTCTTAGTTTTTTCGTTTCTTCCTAAAAAAAAAAAAAAAGCTTCGGTTTCATGCTCTGCACGCAACGCAATATACTTTTTTTTTTTTAATACTTCAACAACAATGTGCATATGTTTTTCTCATATTTTCTTTTTTTTTTTTCGTTTCTCGCGAGTTAAACGCGCTGAGAAATAATTCCACTAAGTCGTATTTATATAATTATATAACCAGCCTGAGATTGCAATCTTCATATGCGAGCGTGTCGATTCATTTTTAATTTCTTTTTTCCCATTTTTTTTTTTTTTTCTATCGTCTCACGAATATACGAATTTGAGGAGGAACGACGGATATTAGATAAAGTTACGAGAACAGACAGAGAGAAAGAGAGAGAGAGAGAGATTGAGTCGAAAGCGCTACGCTTGAGTAAAAGAACGAAAGAAAAAAAAGAAGGAAC